>JARHVA010004005.1:707500-1032500 GCA_037957365.1 Torreya grandis
GAAGAATGACTTACCTATGGTCCTATGGGCACATCGTATGACCTATAAGGTGACCACAAGTTGTACACTGTTCCAATTGATGTATGACCAAGAGGCCCAAGTTCTTGATAGGAGATTTTATTGAGAACTACATCATAGCTCCCGCGAAAAAATTATATCAAACTAAGTTCCTCATTAAAGAGGCAAAGCATATGATTCTTGAGATGCAGGCATACCTGATAGTGACATTAAGGAGGCTTAGCAAGAGGTGGTTAATTGATGTGCCATATGTGGTGGCGGTTCATACTAATTGCAAGACATTGGTGGCAGGCAAATCTATATGCTGAAGAAACCAATCTTCAATTGGTTTCGCATTATGGTTAAAATTTCAAGGAATTTATTCCTCCTTGCAGTTGTTGTAGAAGTTTTTCCTCTTAACATGTAAGAAGCTTTGCAAAAATTGAATGGTATTTTGATGTTAGCAGAAATTGATTTTATTTTGTATAAAATATTTGATATTTAATGTTAGATGATATGTATTTGATTTATGCTATGTTGCTTTAAATACATTTATCTTTTGTTGGATATTATTGATAAATTGAATTTTGGTAGTTATACTTATTTGAACTGTTGTTATCAGAGTTTAAATTATGTTCAGTGACTGCCCATGCCTTCCAATTGATGAACTACTAAGATGCAACAATACCAATGGAGTACCTTTTTCAAAGTCTAAGGAATTCTATCGAGAATGGACTTGGGGATGAAGTGAGCTTGAAAGAAAGAATAATGAGTTTAAATAAACTAGATGAATGCCAAATAAGGTTAAAAAAAGACATCATTCTGCTAATTTATGTCACAATTTTCTGCTTTGAACTTTCTGCCTCAGATTTTATTATTGCCATCTGATAACATGAAGAATCACAACCTACAGGGAGTTTGATTTTGCATCATTTTGGTCACGATTTGAGTTTTCAGCTTTGACTGCCAGTGCCAAAGGTGCCCACGGATTCCAAAATAGAGCTTCAACAGTGTGCCAGCCAGCTTACAGCTTTAGAAGTTACACTAACTGCAGGAGTTCCATAGCATTCCACCACTAGACAATATCATTATCTTCATTTTCCTGCAGTTGCCAAAGGAAAACAGTGAATGCATAACAAGAAAGGCCGACATAATTTGAAAACAGGGCTTTGTAGAAAAATTACATTTTTCTTTTCTTGATTGCTCATTTGACATTGAAGCTCACAACTAAGATTGGCTGCGTTGAATGGTTTGAAGTGCAGATTTGAGAGAGAAAAAGATTGGCTGCATCGAAAGTTTAATTCCCCTTCCTCCCAACTCCTCATGCTCTTCTTTCTTCTAGGCTTCTAGTTTCTTGGGTTTTAATTTTTTTTTAATGTTTGTTTTATAGGGTTTCAACTTTCAAGTTTTCAACTTCAAGAATGACATTTGGTTCAAGTAGCTATGCTCGTAGGCCTAGGAGGTCTGATGACTTTGCATGGAAGCATTGTGAAGATGTTCAAAATAACAACTCTGTCATATGTAATTATTGCAAGTTTAAGATGAGTTTTGATGTCAATCACCTCAAATACCACAGAGCAGGAATTCCAGGTAATGATGTGAGTGTGTGACAAAGCGCCACTTGAGGCTCAGAGAGATGATTGCCATCCTAGCTGCTTATGAGAACAAAAAAGATAAAAAGAGGGTTTCTAAATCACTTGCAGCCATGATGAATAAAGGGTAGCAAGAGTTGATTCTGATGAGTTAGGAGCCTTTTGCTCTTCTATTTTCCCAAGCATAGTTGGGCGATGAGGCTTATTTGCTGGAGACAGTTCTAGTTCACTTGGACAGGGTTTTTTTTGTTCTTCAAAATTCTCCTGGAGCAGAACCTTCACTCCATGATCCGGCTTGGAATTGGGAATTGCAAAATGAAGCAATGGTGGTTGGGGAACACTTCTGGTATTACATCCACATTCCATTCAGTGTGGTGAAAAGCCCATACTTGTAGAGTTTGGTAATTGCATTGACCGTTGGTGGGAAGGGGTTCGAGGCCCCTACTCATGATTTGAGAGGGCCATTGTTGGAGGACACGATAAAAAATACACAAATTATTGTAGATGAGCAAAAAAGAATACGACATAAAAATCATTGTAGCTTTTTGTTTGATGGGTGGAAGGAACCACACCTTCCTTAACTCTTTAGTGGCTTCAAATGATTAGTTGGCGTTTTTTAAGTCAATTGATGCCTCTTATGAAGTGAAAAATGCAAACACTTTGAGTGATATGTTAGATAAGGTGGTCATGAAAGTGGCTGTGGAGAATGTTATTCAAGTTGTGACTGACAAAGCTATAACACATGTAGCAGTGGGGAGATTTCTTGATGAGAGGCTCCTTTCATTTTTTGGAGTCCTTACGTATCCCATTGCATTGATCTCCTACTTGAGGACATAATAAATATGACATGGAGGAAAAATGTGGTTGAAGAGACAAGAAATATCACAAAATACATCTACAATCATCCTTGGGTGCTAAGCTTGATGAAAGAGTAGGTCAATGGAAAGGAGCTTGTGCGACTTGGAGCCACATGATTCGCCACAAACTTCATCACATTACAACCCCATTAACATATCTTACGTAAATGTTTGTGAGCACACGGTGGGTGGAGTCTCCTTATAGTAGGAAGGCTGAAGGGGAAAGGGTCATGAAAACCATATTTGATGATGTGTTTGCAAAGAGCATATATAAGATAATCAAGGTAATTTTAAACTTATCTATTTTTTATTTATCATTTATTTTTTATGATTTTTTGGGCTCAAATTTGTCTTCATTTTAAATTTAAAATTGCACGGTATTTTGTTTTAGGTGTTAAAGCCTTTGGTTAGAGTTTAATGTCTGGTGGATGGTAAAAAAAAAGTCCAATGGGTTATTTGTATGAGGCCATATGGCCAAGGAGGCCATAGCAAATTATTATGGGCAATAAAAAAAATGATCCCATTTGGCTCCTAATTGATCAAAGATGGAACAAGTAGCTCCACTGACATATACATGTAGGGGCCTACTACTGAACCCCAAGTTTTTTGTTCTCTGATTCATTTTGGGTCGATGAGGAGGTCATGGATGGATTAAACACATGCTTAGAGAGGATGGTACTTGATGAAGCCATTAGAGACATAATTGTTGATGAGCTACATATTTACAAGACTATAAAAGGGAGGCATGTTTCTTCGTCTCTATGCATTTGAAGTAGAATGACCCATCAACCATGTTAAACAAATCAAATTGAGTCATTTGATTGTATTCTCGTTACTTATTTAATAAATGCAAGTCTGACTGACTTAAAAAGTTATGTCTTATTTGCACATTTGTGGTGGGAAGATTATGGTGCAAAAATACAAAATCTTAAGATGCTAGTGATCCGCATTTTGTGCCAACCATGTAGTGCTTCTAGATGTGAATGTGATTGGAGCATGTTTGAGGCCATCCACACAAAGAAACGCAACACACTGACAACACAACACATCAATGACTTTGTCTTTGTGTGATACAATCTTCGTCTTGATGTGAAACAAGTGGAGGGGCAAGATAGTCACAAGGCAGTTGACTTGAATAATATTGATCCTGATTGTTGACCCTGAGGATGGGCAAAAGCAACCAATGTTTACCAAGGAGGAGGTTGCAAATTTAGAGAGTGAAGCAAATGAAGCGATAGTGGTAGAGGAAACAAAGGCATTGGAAAGGGTTGTTGAGGATCTTGACGATGTGTATGCAGATGATGTTCTAGAGGAGGAATTGTTACCTTCCACTTCCAGGGTATAACAGAGATGGAGATGATTTTATGGTGTGTTGATGACGAGTCTATGAGCATTTTACTATTTTTTGTCTAGAACTGAGCATTGTACTCTTGTTTGGTTGAAAACTAATAGAAAATATACGTGTGTTCTATACATTCATTCCATTTATTATGTGTTTTACATACTATTTTAGTTTATTTTATGAATTTATATATTTTTTAAAGTAGTGATAAAGCTATCGAGCCCTGAGTACAGGTCAAAATTTTGGGCTGCCGAGTACTCCGATGACACAAACAACTCATACCCACAACCCACAAATTGGCCATGGTAGTCCCTAGGGTATCCACACAGGGAAAGATTCCCACCAGTCAATATCTTAGCCATAAACCACGCTTTCTCCAAATTTATCACAATGTCAATAATGATAGAGGAGGCATCTTGTCACAAAAGTCCCAAGCTCCTTCCTATTTCCTCTCCTTGGTAGAAGCAACCCTCAGGTGGTCCCAAATCATACCAAGCTAAGAGAGAAACTATGAGTCCCCACAATTCCTTGGCTCGATTAAGGAGCCAGCTCAATAGTTGTAATCTCCAAGGCATCCTTACCCTACAACCCATACTAAATTTTGCCTCAATTTTGGCAACATAATAATATCAAAATTCAAGTGTTGATAAACAAAAAAAAAAACCCACATGAATAGCTCTACAAATCAAATGTCATTCATGCACACATACAAAAAATTCAATAAAAAGCTATGGCCATGATACCTACTTCCAACTCCTCCACTTACTAGGTCTTGCTCCTCTGGCTCCTAGGTTTTGCTCTTCCAAAAATGGCAAAAAATACTTCGATTAGGAAAATTTCACCTTTAAATAGGAAGACCCACAATCCTTACCCAACAAGGAGGTGTCATGTATCCTTTCCCAAGGCTTTACTTACATCCTCTCAACCCAATTCTCCTAGCATCTTGTAGAAGGCTCTAAGCATGATTAGGGCTTTATTAGGCCACTAAAACACTCCTACTCATACCCTAGGGGGACCCATGCCAAAATCACATGCTAAGATAAGGAACCTCTACGCACTTCCTAAAATTAGACTCTTTAGAAAAATCCGAATTTATTATATATGGAAAGGACAGAGTCCTTATCCATTGACATGAGGCCTACCACACTTGACATTAACACTGACACTCACATAACAACTAAAGACAAGGGCCATTTACCATCACCATGGTTGTGACAGCCTAACCAACTCAAGACATGTTGATAAGGTACAACATAGGGATTAATTCTTTTCTATGGTCCAACTAGAAAGCCTAGGTGGAACTAGGTACCCAGTGTGAAGTGGGTATGTGATGGAAAATAGTTCTTTGGCACCTCTCGGTTTGTTTTTTTCTTATTGACCATACTTGTATCCTACATACTCAATGCATCGATCAATATCTCCAAACCACACGTACGTATAATGTAAGACAAACATGGTAATCCTATCACAATGTACACATAATATCAAAGGAAAGTCCATCCATTTGTCTTGACACCCATATCAATTAGGGGACAAACATAATTCTCAGATATCTCATCAATAAACATACATACCACTGCTATAAATATGAACAATCATGGAACAACAATAAATGACATTTATTCATTCCCAACAATCCATTTATAATAATGCCTCACGGTATCCACATACAGCCATTACATCCCTAAATAAGATCATCATAGCATATCCAATATCAAACCGACATCCAAATATATGCCACAATATAACCAATCATCGGGACTGCATAGTGTATCAATGTCTGCATATAAAAGTAAAGCAATAACCACATAATGTTCCAATATTTGTATAGCTTCTATACAATATTGACATCATAAGCTAGGTTGGACCTAGAACAATGTATAATCATAATAATGAGAGCAATCCAGAGGAAAATGAGGTGGGTGCAAAAATTGGGTCGCACACATTCTTTAGTAGTGTAGCATTTTGTAATAAACACAAGGCAACAATAACTCCAGTGAGTGCAAGAAGTTAGAAGGTCTACATGGCTTGCGGATCAGAGAGCCAAAAAAAGCAAGGTTGCTTGAGGCACCCGAAAAGTGCCTCTTTTGGACAAAGGAAGTGCACTTCCCTTCTAGTAAATGATGTCTACAAACGTTTTTGATAATATTGATATATTTTTTGAGCTTCCTTAAATGCAGGTAAGTTCTCATTTGCAAGGCAATGCGAGCTTCTTAGATGAGGAGGGGAATTGTTATTAGGATAATATAAGATGACTGAAGACATGTTGATCTATGAAGAAGAGGTCGTAGTGGTGTAAACTAGTCTAGAGTGAGGCAAGTAGTAATCGTTAAGTATGACATGAGGAGGTTGAAGTCATAGAAGTCTAGGTTGCAAGGATTGGATGTGTATTGATAGTGGAGAAATGCCCAAATTCATTGATGGTGTATGAGAGGGGACTCCAACACGGGAGTGTGAGGCACCTTTGGTTTATGCCTATGCATCCAACATCGCTTGGAATGGGACTTGGACATGGGAGCATGAGAAGTTACTCTATTGAATAAGGAGAATATTGAAAGTAAAGCAACATTGAAGACAACAGAGGCAGGGGTGCTCTAATCAACACCACTTGCATTTTCAAATAATGGTCCAAAGAACAAATAGACGAAGAATTGTGAGTCCACCATTTGATATGAAAATATTGCCTAAATTCTATGGCGAGGTTGATCTCGTCTAACATTGCAAAACATATGAACCATATTGACAACCACAAAGGACAACTTGATGAAATGTATTGGGTGCGTACATTTCAACCATCCCTTAGAAGGGTAGCCATTGATTGCTATATGGAGCATCTGAGAGTCCATTTTCCTACATGGCATAAGTTTAAGGAACACCAAATAGGGTTCCAATTGTTGCATGACAAGAGATTGTCATGGAGTTGATAATACTAGAATAGGAGAGAGTGAATCAGTTTGCTTATATAATAGATACCTAAAAAAGTTTATTGGAAAGCTAGAGGAGCCACCCAAGATTTAATGAAACCCTGATTCATTGAAGGACTTTCTCAGACGTTGAGGAGGAAGATGAAAGCCTTGCCATTGATGTTGCATTTGGAAGCATACAATTGGGCAATGGTGATTGAGAGTGAAGACAAGTGTAGTGCCCAAAGCCACCTAGTGAGTGACTAAGACGGTGATAATGAAAAAGATGAACCAACCTTGATGGAACAACTTTGCAAGGATATGATATGAATGTTTTGATAATTTAAAGAAGAATTAGAGGACAATAAAGAGGTTTAGTGTAAAACCTAAAGGATAAAAGGTCACAATAGTGTCAATTTCCTTAAGAATGTCTGCAATTGACATATGCAATGTGAATGGCCATTCATTCAAAGATTGTCTATTTAACATGAAGAATAAAACCACATAAGACCTATTGACATAGGGTGAAAGCGCAAGCCCCAATTTGAAATGAGCCACTTGTGGAGGATGGAAGAACATGAGGTAGGGGAATTATAATTATCCTAAGATACCAATTCGTCCAAAATAGCAAAAGAACCTTGCTTGGGGACACACTCGATTTGGGTACGGGTTTGGTTCCCTTGGGAAGCGGCCTGCGTTCATCCGATATGACCCTAATTCGTCTTGGATGACTAGGGTTTGTTTTGGTTATTCTGCAGAAGAACCTGAGTGAATCCGGACAGAGCTCTAGTAGAAGTTGAGAAGAACTTGGGCAAAATCTGAGCCAATTAAATTTTTTTCTTATTTTTTCTCAAATTTTGACATAAAACAATGATTATAAATAATAAAAAAAACATTTGCAAACCCTAAAATTTAAGTGAAACACAAAAACATAAGATAAAAGCAGACAAATGATAGAAGCAAAACACAAAAGCAAAAGCATGTACCTCTCATTTTCTCATTGCATACTTACCTTCCATGGCCGATCTAGGGTTCAAGCTTCATCAAGCAACATCGTAATCCTTAGTTGAAATTGGCACTTCTTTGGCGACACATAGCTTAGCTAGAGGGAGTGGCGGGAGCACTAGTCCTTGTGGTTCTAATAAACCTCTTCATGATGTTGATGTTGATGCTCTTGATGAAGAGCAAGTTGACTATGAATATTTTCTTTGACGTAATTAATTATTATCGATATTTATGATTATCATAACATATGGCATTCGGTTAGTATTTTGCGGTTATTTTATTTTTTATATGCATGCTATGTGGTTAATGTCACTTATTTCCTATTTATTAGGCTAGACTTTTTGTATTTTTTATTTTTTTATATATTTTTTGTACGGCCGAACCCAAGCCATAACTAAGGCCAAAAAAAAATTACCGTACTGGCGAGCCTGGTTTTTGGAGCACCAACCCAACCCAAACCTAAATCAGTATCTTAGTAATTATCAATAGAGTTATAAACGAACAATCAAGGTGGCAGCAACAACATTTAGATACAATATGATTTCGAGGTTATACCAATTCTATAGTGTAAGAAGTTCAAAGAGTGGGATCACTTTGCACACGATTGTTTGACCAACCAGAAAAATACAATGTTAGACATTTGTGTTAAAGGTGCAGGCTGGGCAGCCATGAAGACAATAATTTCTCCTAAGCAAACATGAAACTTGTTGAAGATGAAAAATTGATGTCGGTGACTGGATCTCAAGCGAAAAAATTTCAGTATCCCAATCCAGTTGTGAAGTAGAGGATTAAGGAAGTCTTGCCGGTCATGCACCATACTTTGGAGCTCCAATACTTGATGTTCATTATTCACTATCATATTGTGTTCAGTTTTATGATGCCTATTCGCAGATATATAAATCATTTGTATAGGTTTTCAGGCATCAGTTTTATTGAGAACCATAATCTTTAGAAATCATCCACCCTTGAAACATTGGAAAGCAATTGAATTTACTGTAACTATGGCATCCAATTTTTTTTAACTTTGCTGTCTACTAGCTCTTTTCATTTCTAATGTAGTCATCACTGGTTTGAAATGCTTCTTTAATAATTAAACTAAGGAAAAAAAAAAGATAATGAAATGTTTACGAATCTTTAGATTATCGTGTTCTTTGTCATACACATATAGATGCAAACTTCCATAGTGAAAATAATGGGGGGATTGCATTATACTGTTCCCTATGTTGTTTATTTTATTTTATTTTAAATGGAAAAATATATCTTGAGACAATTCAAACTATTTATAATTTTTCTTGCAAGATGGTTATGTGAGCTGATTTTTGTGATGTATTTGACTATGAAGTATGTTCGACGCTATTCACGGAAATCATTGCGAGTTTTGGGAAGTGTTGGAGAGCCCATAAATCCAACAGCATGGAGGTGTGTACATTTATTGTGATGAACTCATGAAGAACTGTTACAGTAGGGCAGTCAATGTTGTGTGTTATTGCTCTTTATGGCAATACAATCTTCTTATATAGTCAGAAAGGGTTGAAACTTCATGTTGTTTGCTTCTTGTAGTTTGGAAATAGGAATTCTGTCTGTGTGCAGTTATATTATACATAGAATTAACATAATTATTTAAGCTTATTCATCTAAGAAATAAATCTTCTCTCGTTACTATTATAATAAAACATATAACAGCACTTTATTTTGACTATTGTTCTAGGTGGTTTTACAATGTTGTTGGAGATGGTCGTTGTCCTATATCTGATACTTGGTGGCAAACTGAGACTGGTGGAGTTATGGTATATTTTGTCTATACGTTTATCACTTTTTAACTTCATTAAGCAATAACATTACTGGGTAGTTGTGACCCTTGCTACCTGTGGTATACAAACTTAATACAGGATTGTTTTGAATGGTATAACTCACTATGGCTAAACATGCATGGAGGCTGTAAAAATATGTAACCAAGAAATATAGAATGCCTGAATCTAAACATCATTGAAGTAACAGATTAGTGAGACTTGGAATCTCATTTCTAGTGGTTGTCTTCACAGATTACCCCTATACCAGGTGCTTGGCCACAAAAGCCTGGTTCTGCAACTCTTCCCTTCTTTGGTGTTGAGGTAAGTATTGACATATTTTAACAATGTTTTTTTTTTTTTTTGAAATTTACTTGCTGATTATTTTACCATGTCGATTTTTTCTAAATTCGCATTTGTTAAATTATCCTTTCCAGCCTGCCATTGTAGATGAAAATGGGGCTGAAATTATAGGAGAATGCAGTGGCTATTTGTGCATAAAGAAGTCATGGCCTGGCTGTTTCAGAACTCTTTATGGTGACCATGAAAGATATGAAACGACATACTTTAAACCCTTCAAAGGTTATTACTTCAGCGGTGACGGGTGTAACAGGTAAAGAAGTCTGTGGTACTGATGAATGAAAGTTTACTTTACAAATAACAATATTATCAATGCGTGAATTGTTATTTATAAGGGGAGTGTTTGAAAGGAACATGGAACAATTAGGTAATAATGTGAAAAGAAAAGGAGGCCTCTAGAAAAATAAGTGGAAACTTTTTCTAGCTAATAATAAGCTGGTTTGGGAACAATTTTTAACTGTGGCTTGCTGCAATTCAATTCTCAGATTGAGGAGAAATCACTCCTTAATAACACTTCCTTTCTTATATTAGGTATCAGGAAAACATATGTGTTCTTCAGTTTCGTGCAAGCATTTATTCTGGCTCTGTTTATAGTATTATTGATCTTCTGACTTTGCATTTCAAGGGACAAGGATGGTTACTATTGGTTAACTGGACGTGTGGACGATGTTATCAATGTCAGGTGTGTTTAAGAACTATTCCGTATGCTTTTGAGACATTTTTGGACTTATTTTTAATTATCATAACCATAAGTGTCATTGAGGATTGGGAGCTACCAGTGTCCTATTCAGATAGGCTGAGATTATTTTGAAGCTGTATAGTTGTACAATTTTTTTAATATTAAGTAGCAGATAATATATACAAAAAGTTCCTAAAATCCAGTACTGAAGCTCTATTTATCAGCAATTGCACCACGCTATGGAGAAGCACTATAAACAGACCTAAAACGTAGCGTATAAATCAGATAAACATTATAATAACTGTATATAGGGACCATGAAAAGCACATGCAAACCCAAGCCTTCTAAAGATCAAAACTAAGGTATAACAGTTGCATTCAAATTTATATCACAGATGACAGTTTAAAACCAAAGTTTAACATGTCCATAGGGCTTGCGAGAGCAGTCAATCATAATAGATTCTATAATGTTACAGATAACATAAAGTTTAAAACCAAAGTTAAGCAAGTCCGTGATGCTTGCAAGAACACTCAACCATAAGAGAGACTATAATTGTTCACCTTTTGGTTTATAACAGCACCCTTCTAGACTGAAATCCTAAAACCACAGCCAACTGCTGAACATTGAAAGGCATAAACTAAAATCTATGTTTCAGGAAACGCCTCTTACATAGGCCATTTTGACCTTGGAAACACTTTCAAAGCGATTTGTGGGTCCAAAACACTCCGGAAAAGCTTGAATGCCTGTTGAAAATTTCCCAATTCCAGCGCAGCCATTTTTGGGTGGTTCTGATAGGTGTCCAGGCGTTTCCAGCACTTCAAAAAAAACTTAAAAAACTTAAAGAAAAAAATAGAAAATAAATTAAAAAAAAGAAACTCTGAAAGTAAACTAAACTATCCTAAATCCTAACGCCTAACCATGGTTAAACAAGTCAAATACATACTGAAAAGTTCAAAACCTAAATCCAAAATAAAGGATATCATTATCATTATATGCAACAGCTGTAACTTCTAGCAATTTTATGTATGTTGAATGTTTTGAATTTTCAGGAATACTATTTTTTTTTTAAGATTTGTCTTTTATGGACCAAAAAGGAGCATTATGCTTTATATATATATATATATATATATATATATATATATATATATATAGTTTCGAATCTAAGGGTTCTTGGAAAATAAGTGTTTTCTATATATATATATATATATATATATATATAATTTATTGCACACGTTTTTGTGCTGTTTCGAAACTAAGGGTTCTTGGGAAATAAGTGTTTTCACGTTTCCGATCTGTTTCTGTTTCTTGGTAATGTAGACTTAAACCATGAATAAGAACTGATAACAAAGAGAGAAAACAACAATAACCCACCAAGGGGCAATATCATGCATTACTGTGCTGCTTTGTTAGTATTCCCGGGCTCATTTCTATAACACGTTCAGATATTTTGCCTCTAGATAGCAGATCGTCAGGAAGCTCCTAAATTTCTCATTCAGCTTGTCACAATTCACAAACAAACTGTTCTTTTTGAGCACCTTGATGATCAATATCTCTCATTAAAGGGTCCCTTTTGTTCCTTGAGAAGCTCACACAATAATTTCTCAGCATTACTGGCTTGTTCCTCAATAGTGCCAATTGGGATGCCTTTCTTGCTGTCTAGTGGAGTTAGAAAAACCAACTTTTGGGTTCAGTTGAAAGCATGCTCAAATTTCATTCCTCGACACAAAAAAATTCAAATATTGCAGGCTTCTCTATCTGGAATGACAGTGCTAGTGGGATAAGATCAAGTCTTGATCCTCTTCTGCGTGTGCGCGCCATCCACCCAATTCTTCTCAAATTTTCTCTTCCTTGCTCAGATCTGTCTTTTGTGTTGCTTTTGCTTAATGCACAACACCTGCACAAGTCTCCATGTGGGTGTTCCCATACTTAGTCAAACTGCAGGATAATGATCATGCACGCAATATCCAGGGTCAACATCTCCCTGCACTAATTTGCTTGTCTACCCTCAGACAAGTTTACACTCGTGTTGCTTTCGGATCATTTGGTTGAGCTGTTAAGACCTCTGGGGCTGCTTCTGGAGTTCTTTGTCAAAATTTTCTCACTGCACAATAGCTGCAGTGATTTGTGTTACTCTCTCGGGCACAATCTATACTAAGGCCTCAACTGATGTCAAGTCTTCTGCATTGTCTTCATATTTCTTTCTCATGACATAGAACTTGCGGCATTGATTCAGAATGGCATCACACACCGTTTTCTCTTCATCGACAACCGGTTCTTGAAGTTTATCAGAAAGTGTTTCCAAAGTAGTGTGTTACTTAGTGATATCAGCTTTGAACTCCCCGGCCTCAATCACACATTTTGTTGCTCTGCCTTGCTTTTTGCATTATAATATTTTGTAGCCAACTCCTTGAGTTTAGTTCCCTGCTCCTGTACCCAGGCATCAATGCAAGCCGATGTACATGCAAATCTCTAGAAAACCAAGCTAGCTAACTTAGCCTTTCCCTATAGGTCATTGATTAAATTAACCAATACTGCATTGTGGCCATCCCATTCATTCTTTTGCACAACCAGTTTTTGAGCAAGGATCTTCTCTTTTGTTGGTATGGGTGCTGGTTGTTCCTTTACCAAGCGTGTGATTGACATGCTTGTGCACTCGATTGGCTCTATATCACTTGTGTCTAATTGCGGGCCTCTTCTTGTCTATTAAGATAGACATGTCTTATAACAACCCCTCAACTGGTTTTCGAAAAACGAGCCAGATTTTCTTTTTTTCTGGTTGTTTTCAAATTACCAATCAAGACGGGGATCAATTCCCCCATTTTATCCCCTAGGCGTCAACGAAAAATACAGCTGCTAGTAAAACTATTTAACTTAATCTTAGGCATTCATTTTACCATTGCCAAATCATATATTTTCCAAAGTCATGAAAAACATTATTTTCATTTGCCTACTTGCATAAATTTAATGCAAGATCATATGTGCATACTTTGCTGCTTTAAAATCATACTTGAAACAATAATGAGCACAAAGATAGTAGTCTAAAAGCAACTCCATATGTTTTCGCAGTTGAATAGGAACATCATAGCATGGTATTTTAATATATTCATAAATTATGAGTAAAACACTGTAAGTACATATACATTTGTCGATGTATCATTCATATATATGGCATGTTTAGTGAATTTCTATAAACTGAAATAAAAGTACAGAAATACAATATTCTTGAAAAACTTCTCTAAAAGCCCACCAATGGGTACAGTAGGTTTAATACAAAAGTAACTTCAATGATTTAAAGAAGCTTTCAAAGAAACAAAGAGACTTATAATTTCATACTAAGTGAAGAAGTAAGAAGAGGATCTGAAAGGCTTCTAGTTGTTGACGCATGTTGTCACTGTCATTCTGGAAGTGAAGAGGGAGAGCATCATCTGGGCACTTTACCACCAACCAAATTACCCATGGGCTCCCTCGCAAACCTCCCAATTAGGGAGTGGCCCTAACCTTCAACAAGGGGGATAGAGATGAGGAGGCACCATAGCGAGAGTAAGAACATGAGACTGTTGTGCTTTACTTCTATCATGCATTACCCAAGCAAGACAAAAGTTGGCACAAACAATAAAGGGGAAAATATGATATGTTGATCACATGCCTTGGCCAAGGATAACATTGCATACAACCACACACATTCTGGATGCATTTGACTTAAAAACACAAAATTTCAGGAATATGTAGATAACTCCAGTAATTCCTTTCCTATATGTGCACATAATCTCATAAAGGATAAACCAAAACTCAGCTCTGTATTCTCTCATTAGACAGTTTTCATAATAGCCATACAATGTATTAAATTAAATCAAATTCAATTCAATGCAATTTCAGCATTATTAATTTACAAAATAGTTTGTAAATGTCATTCCAAATTTGCCTAACAGGGTATGAAAGATAGACGAGTGCTCAAGTGAATCACAGTTTGTGGGAATCACCTAAACAACTATGATGCAGGGTGAAAACCTGCTCTACCTGTGCACTCTACAGCCAATGCTAAAGAGGGTATTCCCATATTCCATAATTTTTTGCTCAACCCTTTTCTAATGTTGTCAATATTTAAAAAAACAGCAAAAGACATTCTACTGAATGCATGGAAGCTCATAAACGAACATCTGAAACACAGAAAAGTCACAATCTCATTTGGTTCATGCATAACAAAACAAGTTTCCCGTCATTAATTTCATGAACTATGCACAAATCTGTTTTTCAGTTTAAGGAGTGTCATAAAAAGTATTCACAATTCTCTAAATCAGCCCTTGAGTGAAAAAACCAAATTTCTAAGTTCCAGAATCCATGAAGACAATGATTTTACTCAAGGAATATTCAAACCAAAGTAATATCTATGGTTTGGCTATTCCTTGGCAAAAACATGCCTCACAAAGGAATGTCTGAAACACAAAAGAGTCACAAGCTTATTTGGTTCATGCATAACAAAACAAGTTTCTCATCGGTAATTTCATGAACTATCCACAAATTTGTTTTTCAGTTTAAGGAGTGTCATAAACCATATTTACAATTCTCTAAATCAGGCCTTGAGTGGAAAAAAAAAAAAAAAAATCCTAAGTTCCAGAATCTGTGAAGGCAACGATTTTACTCAATGTATAATCAAACCAAAGTCATCTCTATGGTTTGGCTATTTCTTGGTCAAAACATGCCTCACAAAGGAGCACACAAGACAAAAACTCTTTCATTTTGTCTTCAGTTTAACATTCAGATAACACTGAATTTATGCTGAATAGAGGCACAACTAAGTGTATTTGCTTCAATGAAACACTCAAATAGAGCGGCTTGACAAGCATTTACAAGGTCAAGTACTCAACAAAAGGAATCATGACATCTTCTATGATATTATATTATTAAGTATTTAATAACCAGAATTTTAAGCTAGGATTAGTTTATGGTTTTGTCATAAGACAACGTCATGACAAGTGATTGGTGCAAGGGGTTTCTACAACCAAGGGACAATAAGCCATGTCTATTGAACCATAGATTGCATAACTGGCAAGTACTCGCTGGTTACTTGGGTACTCGCCAGAAAAAATCTGAAATGAATAACCACTACTCAAACTCGCCATATTTTTTTTGATCACTGGTTTTTGCCCGCAGGCGAGTATTCACGAGTAATTGAGAGTACCCAACGAGTACTCGCCTGCAAGCGAGTATTTGTAGATTCTTGTTGTATTCGCATGATTATGCGATTTTGTACTTTATTTGTATTCAAATATAATAGAAAACACTTTCCTAACATTTTACATACTCATCTGATACATTATGGCATTATGCAACTATAATTTCTATAAAATTTATGTTTTTTTTTTTATAGATTTAAGTATTTTTTGCTTTTGTCAATTACTTCCAATTATTTGACCACCCCTGTTGAATACTCTCCGATTATTCAAAATCTCCCCTTGGTGAGTACTTGTCGGTTACGTGTATGTATACTATGTAGTATGTATTGAACTAAAACCAACAGGCTTATCAACCAAGCAATATTACAAGGCAGTGATGATCTTATGAACATGTCAAACATCTAGTGAATGATTGGAGATTACAATCAAATCAAACTCTATATGAAAGAAGACTTTTAGGTTTGGGATGTGTCACCCAATGAGAGCTTTGCAATTACAAGGTCAAGTATTCAACAAAAAGAATTAATATCAAAGTGATATTAAGTCCTTAATAACCTTAACTTTAAGCTAGGATTAGTTCATGTTTTTATCATAAGACAACGTCATGACAAGTGATTGGTACAAGGTCATTCCACAACCATGGGACAATAAACCATCTCTATTGAACTACAACCAACATGTCTTATCCACCATGCAATAGTACAAGGCAATGATTGTCTTATGAACATGTCAGAAATGAAGTGAATAATTGGAGATCACAAACAAATCAAACTGTACAGGAAATAAGACTCTTAGTTATGGGGTGGGTGATCAATGAGAGCAAAGCTTTCATTGGATGACACATCTCATAGCTCAGTAGTTTTTTTTAATTAACAATATTATTTTATTATGATACTAAATATTTTCTCATGTTCCACAGACTAATAAATATCTCTATCGTTTATAGGTGCCTTAACGGATAGGATTCCAACCTTTCACAAAGGACTCCCAAGCAAGAAAAGGATTAAAATTTGAGGCATAAAGACAAATAGACTGCAATCAAACCCCAATGTATCTTGCAAACAAAGCTTTGTGTATTATGTAGGTTTTTAGCTCAATTAAAGCAATATGAGGTATTTATTTCTAAAGCAAGAACAACAACCTCATAACTATCACTTCCAAATTAGACTTTTATTATGGACTAGAACATGTTGCTACTAGGGAACAATTATTTTTGACAATTGAAAGGACAACCAATGAGGAGAACAAAGAATACAACAGAGATAGATTTCAGACTGTAACAAATGCTTTAATGCAGGCCATAAATACATTCTCATCTGCTGAGAAGGGTGAGAAACCCTAGTGCCAAAAGAAGAACTTGCTGCTCTTAAGTAAACATAGCATGAGACCACACAAAATAATAACTAGGGGTATTGAACCTAACATTTTTCCATCCTTTTTGGGTTCAGCAAAATGTTAGAGAGATTTTATGCTAACTGATTTCAAGGTAAGCATGCATACAACCCGTCAGGGAAAGTATGGCTCTATTCCAAACTATTAAGCAAGTAAAACCTCACAAGAAAATCCAATAGCATCACTGGTCCAAACAAGACAGCTTAAAACAATCAAGGAAAGAGCTGCCCAGTTAGAACTACCTGTAACAATATTGTAGATTTTAGTTATTAATCCTAGGTGTCTAACTTAGGTGTCTTGCATTTCGTCTTATTCAATAAGCTTTCCATTCCCGTAGGAAGAGGAAGAGTCATTGGGAATGTGAATTGATTAGTCATTATTTGGCTTTAAATTGTAATGTTTGCTTTCTTTTCAATTTGAATCGTGAAATACAATTTCATTGTCATTCTGTCAATATTCTTTGACCTATCATTGGTATTAGAGCCCGAGTATTTAATTTGTTTATTATATCTCCTTTTTAATAGCCGTACGGCTTGCATATAACAGATTCTCTTTAATTAAGCTTTTGTTTGATAGATTGGTAGCGTATAAGCAATTAAGGGAGGCGTTTTAGTAGGAAGCATGGCAATCACTGTCCAGCCCTGCATATGTCTCAGACCTCTGCACTGCAGTATTTGGTCATCCTTTGGCTGTGTATCATTTGCCCTTGGACCTGCTGTGGAGCTGCATGGCGTTTGGGACTGCGTGACTGTGTGGTAGCTATTGATTGACTGTTTATGGACCGCGTGGATGTTCTAGTATGACACTTTCAATTGAATCTTTGATTTTCTAGAAAGTTAGACACCAATCTTTGTTTTTCTTGATGTCCGGATTTACGTTTTTCGACATACACGAATGGGTAAAAAGAGTATTTCCCCTTATTTCTTCTTGAATTGCGTAATTTGGTTGTTAATTTCCCAAATTTGCTTAGAGTAGCTTGCCTCAAAGCAATTAAAAAATTGCTCAAATTTTAAATACTTTCAAATTTAATTTTTCAAAATTTGAAAAAAAAAAAAAAAAAAGAATTTGCTTTTTAATAAAAAAGCCTAAAATTATGCCTTCTCTCCTTCAATTTGTCTCATGTGGACAAAATTCCAACATTGAAATACAAAATATATACGGCCTCCTCCACTTAGCAGCGCTACTTGGAATAGATGGGAATCTTCACAACTTTTGAAATATTATGTTGTTCAAAAGGAGTTAATGTCTGTCTAAACTGCAAACTATAAATGTCAGAATACCTTCCCATGCAACAGAGAGCACCATCAATTGGACGCAACAGTTGTAAAAGCAATTGGACGCAACAATTTAAAAAAAAAACTTGGACGCAACATTTGAGACACGAATGCAGGACTCCATTGGAGGAAATTGAAGCATACCGTAAAAAAAGGGAAATTCAAAGAAACAGTCAAAAGAGTCAAACTCAACCCAATTCACCAGTGAATGTGTGTTTTCCAGTATAGATGATGAAGCAAACAGTGTCTTGATCAGTTTCTCATGGTTTGATGCTTGGGTTCTTGATACTATTGCCACTCAACCTATGATTTTCCGAAAAGTCTTCTTTGAGGAGTACATTGAAGAAAGTTGTGGCTCAGTATACCTCGCAGATAGATCAAGTCTGCAACCACAAGGAAGAGGTACAATTGGACTCAAGTGTCAAGGGCTTCCAGAATTCAAACTTGAGAATGTTCTCTATCTTCCTCAATTGAAACGAAACTTGTCCCTAGTGCTCATAAGGCAACAAGGCCATTCTATTTTGTTGGATAATGGTGATGTCATAATCAAGAGAAAAAGTGACAATGTAGTCATCTTGACTAGATACGAGGAAGGGAAACTACTCAAATTGAAGGTTGAGCCATCAAATTCAAGGAATTACGTTCATCTTGTGGAAGACGGAATGTCTCCAAACATGTTGTGGCATGCTCGATTTGGGCACACTCACTATAACAACATTCGTGTATTGCAAAAGAATGGTGTTGTTGGCATGCCTGCATTGCCCACAAAATCAGATGAGAAGTGTGAACCCTGCATCTTGGCTAAACACGCAAGAGAACCGTTTTTGAAGTCACAGTGGAAAGCAAACAAAATTGCAGCGTGTTCATTCAGACTTGCGTTCTCTTCCAATCCTCTCCGTTGGTGGTCATAAGTACTTCATGCTATTCATTGATCACTACAGCATGATGACATGGATATACTTTCGGAAAAAGAAATTAGAAGCCTTCGATACTTTAAAAAAGTTTCGAATAATGATTGAAAATGAAGCACAAACCCGCATCGAGACACTCAGGACAGATAATGGTGGTGAATTCACATCAAATAAGTTTGAATCTTATCTTGAGCAAAACAGGATCAAACACCATCTTACAGTTTTTCACACTCCACAACAAAATGGAGTAGTTGAAAGAATGAACAAAACTGTGATGAATATGGTTCATACAATGTTTTATTTCAAAGGGTAAATCTGGACTTTTGGGCCGAAGCAGCTAAAACAACAATATACCTTTACAACAAATCACCATCATCAGCTCTTGAATCAAAGACTCCATATGAGATGTGGTGTGGTCACGTCCCTTCAGTGCAACATCTTCGGATTTCCGAATCCACTTGCTATGCATTGATTCCAAAGGAGAAAAACAATTTGGACCATAGGAGTTGAAAATGCATCCATTTGGGATATTCTGATTCCTCCAAGATATTCAGGCTATACGACGAGAAAGAGAAGTTTCTTGTTGTAAGAGAAGTTGTCTTTTGTGAAACTGCAAAGGACAAAGCGCATATTGATCCGTAGTTGAGTCGACTAGACAAATATGCAAAGTTTGATGTCTACAAAGAGAGTGATTTGAATGTTCTAGACAATGAGTGGGGGACACAGAGTAGGGAATCTATTGATTTTCTATTGTCTTATATACATGAGCTTGAAACTCCTCCTGAAGGAGAGAGTGAAACTTCATCAGATATTGAATAGGAGCCAGTAGAACATAGGGAAGACAGTGAAGGAACTTCAGAGGATGAATCTGAAGCACCTGTAACATAGAAAAAGATGCCTAAGTGGGCCACTCAAACACTGAAAGATGTGAAGCCTGATGAAGTTGGGAAAACAGGCACTCGAAGTGCACATGCAACCTTCTCTCAACCAGACAAGTCTATTGATGAAATTCAGGACATGATTGGAAAACTCACATTGGATGATTCTCAAGAGGAACTCAATGTTGCGTTTGATTCAGAACCAACAACTTTCAAACACGCTGAGAAGCTTGACTCTTGGAGAAAAGCAATGAAAGATGGGTATAATTCATTGGTGAAAAATGGGACTTGGAATTTGGTTGATCCACCATATGGTTGCAAACCGATTGGCTGCAAATGGGTCTATCGCAACAAATACAACACATATGGCTCACTTGACAAGCACAAAGCAAGGCTTGTCGCAAAGTGATATGCTCAAAAGGAAGGAATTGACTACAATGAAACTTTTGCACTTACAACAAAATGAACTACTATTTGGACCATGTTGGTTCTGGGAACTCACAACAGATGGAAAGTTCACCAAATGGATGTCAAAATTGCATTTTTGAGTGGAGACCTTGAGGAAACTGTGTACATGACACAACCTGAGAGTTTTGCAGTAAAAGGACAAGAGCACAAGGTATGCAAATTGGAAAAAATGTTGTATGGTTTAAAACAAGCCCCTCGAGCATGGTACGAAAAACTAGTTGAGCACCTCATGAACATGAACTTCAAACATTTTGAGTTTGAAGATGCCACTCTTTTCGTCAAAACAGTTGACAAAACAATTGTATTTGTGGTGGTGTATGTTGACGATTTGCTCATCACAAGGAACAATGAACTGTACACTGCAAAATTCAAATTAGAGTTGATGAAAAGCATTGAAATGATTGATTTGGGTTATCTTCATTACTCTTTGGGTATTGAAGTAATTCAGAAATCAAAGTATTTCTTCATCACTCAGCAGAAGTACGTTGGTGACATTCTGAGCAAGTTCGGAATGGAAGATTGTAAGCCTCTCAGCATGCCCAACTAAATACAGACAACTCATTGGAAGTCTGATTTATGTGATTACTGCTCGATCGGATATATCATATGCAGTTGGTGTCCTCTCAATATTCATGCAACAACCTAAGGAGTGTCATTGGGTAGCAACAAAAAGGGTCCTCAGATATCTCAAAGGCACAACATTTTGGGCTCAAGTACTCCATGGCAGGAGACTTCAAACTGGGTGGGTATTCGATTCTGACTATGCTGGTGATCATGAAGATAGAAAGTCCACCTCGGGTTTTCTAATGAATTTGGGAACAACAGTTGTCAGTTAGAAATCTTAGAAGCAATCAGTGCTGACATTTTTTTAGCAGAAGCAAAATATATGGCCGCTTCAGAGGCAATTAGAGAGATTTTGTAGCTCAAAAGGGTTCTTTCAGATTTGGAGGAGCAATAGGTTTCGTCAACACCTCTCATGGTTGACAACACTTCTGCAATCCAGATGACAAAGAATCTAGTCTTTCACGATCGAACCAAGCACATCAATATAAAATTTCATTTGATTCGGTACTATGTGAAAGATGGTAGTGTCAAGTTGCAACATTACTCGACAATAGAGCAACCAACAAACATCCTGACAAAGGCACTTGGACGAATTTTTTTTGAAAATTTAGAGGAATGCTTGCTCTGACAAAGACCCCTACAGATTAAGGGGGGATGCAACAATATTGTAGATATTAGTTATTAATCTTAGGTGTCTAGCTTAAGTGTCTTGCATTTCGTCTTATTCAATAAGCTTTTCATTCTTGTAGGAATAAGAAGAGTCATTGGGAATGTGAATTGATTAGTCATTTTTTGGCTTTAAATTGTAATGTTTGTTTCCTTTTCAATTTGAATCATGAAATACAATTTCATTATCATTTCATTAATATTCTTTCTGGCCTGTCATTATAATCTCATTGCCATTTTTCACTATGTGAACAACATACAATGTAACAACCCCACTAGGTTTTAGCAGAATATAGTAATTTTTTTTACATGAAATTAATTACATATATTCATCTTATAGATTTCACCATGAGAAATTTAATTAGTGATCTTTAACTAATTGCATTTATTTAGATAACCACTAGATTTATAGCTAATCCACTTAGCAAAGGATCACCATGAACAAATATAACAATCATGAACAATGCTGAATAAACAATAAATACTGCATCTATATCATTAATGAAATAATACAAATTCAGCCATGACTAATACAATATTACAGTCACTGTTGTAGAAGTACAATGATTAAATATTACAGTTTTCAGCAATTAATAATATCTCAAATAATAATACATGATACAAAGCTCCAGGGAGCATGAGTTTCCATGACTCAAGAATCTCCACGACTCAAATATCAATCTGTAATCTCAAGTATAGTCTCTAGTGTAGTACTCCAACTGGGAGGGAGAGCATCATCCGAGTGCTTTTTCACACCAACCACATACCATAGATCTCCCACATGTAATAGTTGCCCTTGAGATTTTTGTTTTTTTTTGTTTTCAGAATAAGACGGGAGAATGCAGAAAGGTTTTTATGTTTTGCACATATGTTGATATTTTCATAAAATTCAAGGAAAATAAGGTGGAATTATATTAAAAAAAATAATGCCAATACAACTCAATATAAAATCAAAAAATTTCTATCTTAAACCAGACCTGAACAATACTCGATTTACAACAAAATTTCATCAGAGAATACTCGAATCAGAATTTTATGTTCAACGTCCCAATTTCTTGAATGTGGCGCTAATCCCAAGGTGGGAGATTTGCTTCAATAAATCATGCAGCCTCCATTACATTCCAGCAGGTGGTTTAGAGGGAATGCCCAACGAAGCAAAAGCCAAATAGAAATTACCCAGAAGAATTGTTCACTAAATTATAAGATCCACACACCAATTTCAGCTCCACACACAACTCAGAAAATTGTAAAAATCTTTATTTATTCAACGCCCAAATGTTCAACTAGTAAGATAAACATTTTAAAATCTACCAACCAAACACCAACTAGCTAGGGTGGGTCATAATCCACCGAAACCAACAACGTGAGATGAGGGTTTTCGTCCTCAATCAACGGTAATTGTATTCTAGAAAAAATCCAATAGAGTTTCCTTACGCTGCCAAAGTTCCATATGCAAATGAGAGCTCAAAGAGTGATTAAATAGGAGATAAGGGAGGGATTAAGACAACTTCTATTTTGAAAATGTTTTTTCCTCAAAAACTCCACATCCAACCTTGCTTTTTTTTAAATAACATTTAACTTTAACATTTTAAAATATCACCAAATATTTTTCAAAGGGGGCGCCAAACATAAAGTACATTGTCCCCTTTTTTAAAACAACATTGCTCAACTAGGCCAAGGGAGTCTTTTATAACTCATGTTTATTCTCACTTAATTCAATTAGCAACTTAATTAACTTGAGTGATGAATAAACAAATAATAACTTTTACCATTGAGAGAACTCACTCTTGCCAAAAATGAAAACTCTGCACTGCTGTTGAAAAGGAGCTGAGATCGGTTATTAAATATAGCACTTACTAAAAATAGTAAGCGAGCCAAAACTCCAAACTAACCCAAATGAAGATCAATAGGAACTTACTAAAAATAGTAAGTTTACTGAAGATAATAAATTACTAAAAATAGTAACTTACTAAAAGTAGCCGTCACCATTGGAAAATACCCAGAAAAACCAAAAAACTCACTTAGGCCGCGAAAGTTCCTTAACCAATATCCACTTAGCCTACGGGAACCAGAATAGGTTAATGGTAACTTAGACTGGCTATGTACGAAAAATGGACATTACACCATACTATCTCTTAACAATGAAACGAACCTCCCTTCATGGATGGGTAAATAATGATGGTGCGAGAATACAGAGTGACAAACTAGAACTCATGTGTTGTAGATATCTAATACATGTGTATCATAAACAAATCTATTCTAACATGATATCGCGCAAATATGAAAACTATATCAACATATGAAATGACAATATTTAACTATAAACATTACTTTGACCAAAGCTTTCAATAGTTAATGATCTCTAGGATCGGTCATTTTCATACACACCACTCAATCGGATTACACCTCATCTTGCATTGATGATGCTAATTAAGTCAGTGGAACCTGCCGCATTGCTTATTTAGTGTTATAAATGCTAGATTTGGTTAATTATATAATAATATAAAAATCAATAGATTCAAACAGAATATTCCTTATTAACAAATAAAAATATGCTCAGTATGAAAATATCATTTACATATATTTAATCCATCAAATGAAATGTAATGAATGTAAGATTCTCTAATTTATTATAGAATAATAAATAGAATCATAGACAGTCTTCAACAAAAACATACCATCCGGGTAAGAATCATATCTAGACTACAAGTTGCTAAGTATCAATATGTAACTTTGAAAAATTATTTTCTCAACTTTTCAAATATTAAACACAACTTATATCTTGTTCATATTTCACAAATATAACAAAAACCTGTCATTTAACAACTTCAAAGGATCTATATTTAACATTTTAAATTCCTTATATTTAAAGCTTGTATTAAACATCAAACACATAACAAACACCCTTAATACCTTGTTATGTAAAATACTGATCACAAATATTGAACATAAAAACATCTCTATACAGAATACAGTTTCAGAATTACTACATAATCGTCAAATCACATGTATATTCCATACCTTCATGCATTCCTTATAAACACACAATTTATGATCAATAACCCATTTAATAAACATTCAAAGTGTGTATAAGGTATATAGTCCTCATTCTTTAGATTTTCATTTATTTTAACAGGGCCCATTCAATTTGTATTGTTTCATCTAAAACTTCTTAACCAAATAATTCTTACTTTAGTGGTTTGACATAACATATGCACAGAGTTGTAATATATATCTTGTTATCAATTCGAACACAACCAACAAGGCTTTACTAATTCCTTAAAAATCAAAAGACATAGTCAAAACATTATGTCAATTCACTGTATGCGTAGTCTACAGTTCTGACCAAGACTTAAAGCACTTATTTTAAACTTATACATTAATTTTGTATACTTAGCCGGATATATATAAAATATATCATATTCAATCAAATTTTCGACTCAACGGATTTCTAACTACATATATATTCTAAAGATATATCAAGAATAACCAATCTTTGATGTCACAAACTCTATTATTTTCCAATCCTTTCACTATCATAATACAATCCGTTACATATAAAACGCAACAAATTTTGTTTATATAGTTACTAATGAAATGTACCTAGATTTGGTTAATTATATAATAATATAAAAACCAATAGATTCAAACAAAATATTCCTTATTAGCAGATAAAAATATGTGAAAAAAATATCATTTACATACATTTAGTCTATCAAATGAAATGTAATGAATCTAAGATTCCCTAATTTATTGTAGAATAGTAAATAGAATCATAGATAGTCCTCAATAGAAACATACCATCCGGATAATAATCATATCTAGACTACAAGTTACTAAGCATCGATACGTAACTTTAAAAGTTATTTTCTCGACTTTTCAAATATTAAACACAACTTATATCTTGTTCATATTTCACAAAATTAACAAAAGGCCTGTCATTTAACAACTTCAAAGGATCAATTTTTAACATTTTAAATTTCTTATATTTAAAGCTTCTACTAAACATCAAAGACATAACAAGCACCCTTAATACCTTGTTATGTGAAATACCGGTCACAAATATTGAACAACGTAAAAACATCTCTATATGGAATACGGTTTCAGATTTACTATATAATCATCAAATCACATGTATATTCCATACTTTTATTCATACATTATAAACACAGTTTATGATCAATAGCCCATTTAATAAATATTCAAAGTGTGCATAAGGTATACTGTCCTCATTCTTTAGATTTTCATTTATTTTAACAGAACACAGAACACATTCAATCTGTATTATTTCATATAAAACTTCAGAACCAAACAATTCTTACTTTAGTGGTTCGACTAAAATATGCACAAAGTTGTAATATATATCTTGTTATCAATTCGAACACAGCCAACAAGGCTTTTTTAATTCCTTTAAAATCAAAAGACAATCAAAACTTTATATCAATATGTTGTATGCTAAGTCTACAGTTCTGACCAAGACATAAGGCACTTATTTTAAACTTATACGTTAACTTTGTATACGCAACCGAATACGTATAAAATATATCATATTTAGTCAATTGTTCGACTCAACCAATTTGTAACTACATATGTCTTCTAAAGATATATCAAGAACAACCAGTCTTTGATCTCACAAACATCTCACAAAGTCTATTCTTTCCCAATCCATTCATTGTCATAATACAATCCGTTACCTGTAAAACCCTACGGATTTTGTTTATACACTCACTGTATACACACACACACATACATTCCTTTGTTTAATTGACTGCATACAGAATTCAATCATTCATAAACCCAGTTGACTCCCATACTATGCACAACCTTAGTTAACTCATAGTCATCATGGACGTCATTCCCAGTCTCTCTCTCTCTCTCTCTCCATATATATATTATTTATGTAAATATGTTGATGAGTATATATACCCCAGGCCGTCAAGGTCCTGTAGGGTGTACATACTCACCCTACATATATATGTATGTATGTATAAAAGATAACCCAAATTCCATTCCTTTGTTTAACTGACTGCATACAAAATTCAATCATTCATAAAACCAATTGACTCCCATGCTATGCACAACCTTAGTTAACTCATAGTCATCATGGACGCCATTGCCAGTGTCTCTCTCTCTCTCTCTCTATATATATATATATATATATGTAAATATGTTGATGTGTATATATACCCTAGGCCATCAGGGTCCTGTAGGGTGTATATACACACCCCTGTGTATATATATATATATATATACAAGATAAACAAATAAAAGAGTAATCCAAATTCCATTTTATCCAACCAAACAAGTTCAATACACAGTTGACCCTTCTAACCGGGAATTAATTCGATTGTATTTACCTCCTACCAGAATTTAGGTTTATTTAACTAAAGTCCCATATCCTTAGAATAATAAACCAAAGGATAATCTCAATTGAAATCTTCTATAAATATTCTGTTAAATAATTATAAACCCTTTTTCTTTGCCTAGGGTTTCCAAAACACCCATATTACACACAGTTCATTTAAATGGCTACGCAAATTTAAAAATTTGGACACAACAATGATTAAAATCCGTCCCTTACAGGGTTTGTGTGATTTCCTAGTGTGCAAAGTAAGAGGGTTCACAACTATGGCTGTTTACCAAGTTTTCGGGTTATATGATGGGTTCTGTGGATGGCCGAGCCATCCACAGGGTTAGCCACAAAATAGTTTTTAATCCATATAAACTAAAACCTTTCATGATTTTATTACCGGAATCCATAACTAAACATAGAAATCTTAAAGCAAACCAACCTGCTAAGGAAATCTCCCAAGACAATGCCAATGATTCGAGTTCCCCTTCGTCTGTTAGCTCAAATTTTCCTCTTCAAATCACCTATTTGCCAGCGGGGTCCTCCACGGCCTCTCCATCATTTTATTCATCTGCATGCTCATTGCATGCCACAAAACTCTCCAAATAATCCGCCATGATTAACCAACTAGCAGTGAACTAGGTGTTTCCCATGCAAATCAAACAACGCTCTTTCTCGGTTGGTATGCTTAACACTTAGTCAAAGCCAAGTTAACCCTAATAATCATGATGTTCTCCTCATTAATCAAATAAACTAACTTTATATTATCACCTTCGAACTATGCATGTCAATGTTGACTGCATAAAAAGGCATTGACTTATATGAAAGTCTAAATCATTATATAATTCAAAGCAATGTCAACTATCTTCCAAACAAACTAGGCCATCGACAATAATATTAAGTCCATTAAACATAATTCCCATTGCCAAAGCATTCGAACTTCTAACTAGTGGTTAGCTTAATAGGTCACTATAACTTATTGACTCTCACTTATTAGTAATAAACACTTTGTATAACACAATGATTTCACCCAATCATTTAACAATATAATCGTTGTTTAATATGTTATGAATATTAACCCTTGGTCAACACTAAATCAATTATAATTACACTTTCAAATAATGATATTGATATCTTTTTGACATCAGGATATACAATCATTATACCCAATAATAATCTTCTAAATATTATTATCACCTTAATACTACAGATCAAGTAACAACAATAGAATCCGTCTACATCTTACTATAGCAATGCATACATAACATCACATCATTATACTACACAGCTGTTGACGCAGTGGATTGCACCACCCTGGATAGGAGGCCGAGCTCCTGCCTTCCACACGCAACAATGAAAACTCCCCTCTTGCCTGTGGGCCTGGCAAAACTGGGGGGAGAGTCTCTAGATAAGGGCTAGCTCCCTTCGATGTATCTTTTAGGCCCTGGATTCCCTACTGCTAACAAATAAATAAAAAAAGGGGGGGGGATGAAAAGGGAGAAGGATGCTGAAAAACATAACCTAAACCTAAACTAAAAAGGTGATACACCAAAAAAAGTTGATACACTCAGCCCGAACATACACTTTTTACCAAGAAGAAGCTCCCATACACTTCATCTGATGTGGGAAACTCTTCTGTATCAGTGAGTTAGGGGTTCGTAGAGATACAGGGAGGAAGAACTATCAAAGGTGTTCTGAGACACACTTTGGCAGCCTATTCACATGCGCCTATATCCCTGCTGTAGACACTTCTGGCAGACCAGCAGAAGAAAAAACTTCACAATGCACTAGACATGCTGGTATCGTTCTGTGAAAGCATAAAAGAAAATGACATAACACAAAAAGAAAACATAGACATATGCGTGAGTACAAGTTCAAATGGAGGCAAAAATTGCTAAGTCTTGATTGAAGGTAAAATCCGGCAGAGTTCTGCCTTACAAACCTAGAGATTTTTGGGCAGAGCTTTGCCTTACGGGCTAAGAGCCCCTTCAAATGAGAAGTTTTTACAATATATAGAAAGAGAAGAAGTAAAGGCGTCCCTTTTGAAAAGACTTTTTGACGCCCTTTGACAAGTTGGCTCATGTGCGTTTGAGAGCATCAGGAAGAGGAAGTCACTGTTGCTGATGTCATTCTTCTAAAAGAGGCCTGCTAGAACCATGCTGTGTAATCGCCGGTCTTGACTTTGGCATTCAAACATTAATGTGAAAGCACGGGCCGCGCCTCTTTTTCTACAAACAAGACTGCTCTTTCCAGATATTACGTGGTTTGTCTACTCATAAATGCAGTGGAGAAAACAGGGTGCGCCGTTTACTGTTTGCGCCGTTTGATGACCACTTGGCAAGCACTGTTCCAACTACAGGAGTAAATCCTTGAGTCGACACCTCTCTTTGCCATTTGGACTGTTTGTCCTTTTCTGCACTTTGTCTTTTCCTGGTTTTGTCTCTTTTTGGCTCCTTCGGCCCTCGAGGCTATCTTCTTGGCGGGTCGCTGAGTTCCTTGGGCTCTTCTTTAAGCTTGTCAAAATCAACGGCTATTTCACGAGCCTTAAATTTGACGTCTGCGCACTCGTCACCGCATTTGAATTTCCAATGGCTAGTTCGTCGTGCTGGATTTTGACGTTTTTGGCCCTGTCACCCCCTTGGAATTCCTTCGGCCTTTTCCTTTCTTTCGGCTTCTTGGTTTGAACCTTCCCGGAGGGAAGGTGTCCCTTCGGCTTGGAGAAGTGCCTTTCTTTCGGTAGCCGAGAGTCCCCCGCAAGGGTTCCTGCCCATCGAGGTCCTTCGGCGGCCTTTTCTCTTCGGCTATTTTCCCGCGGACAAAATGTCCGCAAGAATTGTCTCGCCCGCTTCTTTTCTTCACAACTTTTCCTCGGACCTTTTTCCGCGGACTTTTTCTCGACCACTTTTCCCGCGGACAAAAAGTCGGCAAGAATTGTTTCAACCGCTTCGCCTTTGACCTTCGGAATTTCTCTCGAGCTTTTTACCCTCGGTTCTTTCCCGAATTTCTTTTGGACTGTTTGTCCGAAGGAATTCTCGGGCTTTTTACTTGCAGTTCTTTCCCGAATTTCTTCGGACTTTTTGTCCGAAGGAATTCTTCGGAAGAAAATCCCGCCACAAAAGACAAGGGCCGAGGCAAAAGATTTAAGCGATTTCTTTTGGACTTTTTGTCCGAAGGAATTACAAGGGCCGAGGCAAAAGATTTAAGCGATTTCTTTTGGACTTTTTGTTCGAAGGAATTCGAAGAGATTTCTTCGGAAGAAAATCCCGCCACAAAAGACAAGGGCCGAGGCAAAAGATTTAAGCGATTTCTTTTGGACTTTTTGTCCGAAGGAAAGAAAATCCCTTCTTTGCCTTAAACAACTTTCCGAAGGAAACCTACCTTTTCGGCTTTTCTCTGTGGCCTTGCAAATGTTCCTTGCCTTTCGCAAGGGCACTTGAGTCACGAACTGCCCTCCGCAAGAGCACTTGAAATGATCTATTTTGTGCCTAAGTGGGAACTTGTCTCATTTGAACCGAGCCTTTGAACCAATTGAATGAAACAAGCCGTTGAACCGAGCCATTGAAACAAGCCGTTGAATCAATTGAATCTGAGCCAATTGAACTGAATGGTTCACTGGTCGGAAGAAACTTTGTAGAAGCCCCCTTTCATTCCTTGAACTGGTTCTTCCTCTGCCAAAAGACTTTCTTGCAGAGTTCGTAGTTCTTTTATGTAGAGTCCATAGAAAAGCCTGCAGAGTTTGTAGAAAACCTGCAGAGTCTGTAGAAATACCTGCAGAGTCCGTAGAAATTCCTGCAGAGTCCGTTGAAACTTTCAAGACTTGTGCAAAATCAAAAAATGTACTGGCTCAGAACAGTAGGGGAAAAAAGGGGGGACCGATTTTGGCCTGCAAGACCAAAATGGTCAACAAATTGGCGACTCCCAGGGGAAGCATGCCTGCTATGCTTAGATACCAGTTGCCTTAAAATCTATTGGGCACGGAGTCAGAATGCAGCTTTGAAAAAAGGTTAACAACAGCCTTGAGAAATCCCAGAATCAATCATGAGCTTTTACCCCGGACACAAGGGAAAGCACACACAAGGCTAAAAACACTACTTGTGCAAACAACACCTAGGGAAAACAGGAAAAGAAACTGAAAGCAAACTACTATGTACAGCTAACCAGGTAAATCTGCCTCCCTCCTGGATCAGAGGGAAAATTTCTTAAGTCCCCTTCCTAGCTAGGAAACTTATGGTGCCAGACAAGTGGCTGAATGGAATGGAGAGTTGGTGACCTGCTCCTCTTGCCTATCACCTCGATTGGCCTGCATCCGAGTGGATCAGATTCAAACATGCTCCCAACATATATGTACTCTTCTTGTCCTTGGAAGCTTGTCGATTGCTGGCTCTTCATGCTGGTGTGTTTCATCAAGAAATCAATGGTTGTTGGTTCATCGCCATAAGCCCTTTGATATGCATAGTCCCTTTGCAATGCATCATGATTGGCTCGTCTCCTTCTGCCTCGTTGAAGACTCTGTCAGACTTATCCTCTGCTTCCTCTTGGCCTTATTGAAGGGTGACTGTTGTGATGTATGAAAAGGAATCACAAACTGATTGCTCATCCCACAAAACATCACCCTTTTGTTCAAAGCTCTCTTCTTCAAGGCTTTCCTCAAGATGGACCAGCCTCTCATTTTTTTGCTCAAGGATCAGTGTCTCTAGTTGTTCAAAGACATCCCTCTGATCCTCCTCCAATTCAGGCTCCTCGGCATAGTCGTCCTCCTCATCGAAGCAACATGGAAGTTCATCAAACAAAGGGGGAGAGAGCTCACCATGCTTATGTTCCTCCTCATAGTGCTGGAACATCTGCATGTATGTATGACCTTAGTCTTCTCCATTGCTGATGTCTTCCAAAGAAGCGTACATGATGATTTCATCTTCTTTGACATTCATGATAGCCTCTTGGGAAATTGCAGATTGGATCTTCTGCTCCTTGTTCGCCTCCTGCAAAACAGGTTCCTCTTTGAGAAGGGGTGAAGTGGAAAAACCATGTGGAAGAGGAGGCAGTCCTTGAGCTAGAATCGAATGATTCTCCTCCTTCAATTTGGCTAGCACTTCATCTATATCAGGTGTCACCTAATAGCTCGCTTGGAGGTGTGTAGATGGGGTGTGTTCAGTCATGTCCATCACACGTTGGCTGAGGAATCTCTCTCTGGATTCCAACTCTGCAATTCTCCTGGCTATGTCTTTTTGGAAGAGCCTTTCTTGGAGGTCACCAGCATCGTCATGATGAGTACGAGCAGCTTCATCTTCTTCGTGGTTTTGAGCAAAACCTTTCTCCTCCTTCTTGCCCCAAGATTCCACTGTTTGCTTCCAATTCATGACCTTGGGATTGGAATTTTGCTCCTGTGAATAGGCAGCAACTTTATCCTCTTTACGGTCCTGAGCTGGTTCATGATGTTCCTTCTTCCAGCTTGGGATTTGGGAGATCATACTGAGAGCCCTGAGGAAGTTGGGGAAGGTTAGGAAGGGTCTGTTGATGTACAGGAAGAGCTGCTTCAAGAGAGATGTGCTGGTTCATGATGTTCCCTCTAAAGGAAGATTCACAATCTAAGGAATTGAGAAGGTTTATCTCCATGGGAGGTTACTCTAGTTCCCTTTGATGTTTGAAGGCTAGGCGCACGGAGTTAAGAGTAGGATTGATTGATACATCAGATGAGCTAGAATGAGCAAGTGCTATCTGATAGAAAGGATTTGGTGCACAAGAGTGGGCTTTCTTTAAAATAGGAGGGGGCACACAAAGCTGACTGCCTTGCATGAATGTATTCCTCCATTTTGCTACCTCCTCCTCCAAGGATTGCAAGGCTTGAGCTTCCCTGAACAAACATTTCTCTTTATACATCAGCTCTTGCTGATATCCATACTGCTCATCCAGTTTGTTGTCTCCATTCCTTGCTTCTCAAACTCCAGCACTATTTCCCTTATCGTTGAAGGGCAAGTAGGAGAGTTGCTTGAGGCGATTCTGTGAAAATCCTGAGCTTGATTAAAACCATATGAAGGAATACAAGGCCCATGATTTTGTGTAAGGGGTTTATACATACAACAAATAAGATTTATTGATGGCACCAGAACTGCTTAACCAGCTGATTCAACTCAGAGTTGCCATTGGTGTTGATGAAAAAAGCTTCCAAATGTTGGTTGGTTGAAGAACACACCAAAAATTATTCAACTCTTTGGACAAAACTTGTCCTAGTTGGTTCCATCGGGATTGCAAGGCTTGAGCTTCCTTGAACAAACTTTTCTCTTTATACATCAACTCCTGCTGATATCCATACTGCTCATCCATTCTGTCGATCTCCATTACCTGCTTCTCAAACTCCAGCGCTACTTCCTTTATCGTTGAAGGGCAACTAGGAGAGCTGCTTGAGGTGATTCCATGAAAATCTTGAGCTTGATTTAAACCATATGAAGGAATACAAGGCCCATGATTTTGTGTAAAGGGATTATACATATAGAAAATAAGATTACTTGATGGCACCGGAATTGCTTAACCAGCTGATTCAACTCAGAGTTGCCATTGGTGTTGATGAAGAAAGCCTCCAATAGCTGGTTGGTTGAAGAACACACCAAAAATTCTTCAACTCTTTGGACAAAACTTGTCTTAGTTGGTCCCACCGGACGTGCCAAAAACTGTTGACGCAGTGGATTGCACCCTGGACAGGAGGCTGAGCTCCTGCCTTCCACACGCAACAATGGAAACTCCCCTCGTGCTTGTGGGCCTGGCAAAATTGGGGGGAGAGTCTCTAGATAAGGGCTAGCTCCCTTCGATGTATCTTTTAGGCCCTGGATTCCCTACTGCTAACAAATAAATAAAAAAAAGGGGGGGATGAAAAAGGAGAAGGATGCTGAAAAACAGAACCTAAATCTAAACTAAAAAGGTGATACACCAAAAAACGTTGATACACTCAGCCCGAACATACACTTTTCACCAAGAAGAAGCTCTCGTACACTTCATCTGATGTGGAAAACTCTTCTGTATCAGTGAGTCAGGGGTCCGTAGAGATACAGGGAAGAAGAACTATCAAAGGTGTTCTGAGACACACTTTGGCAGCCTATGCACATGCGCCTATATTCCTGCTGTAGACATTTCTGGCAGACCTGCAGAAGAAGAAACTTCACAATGCACTAGACATGCTGGAATCGTTTTGTGAAAAGCATAAAAGAAAATGACTTAACACAAAAAGAAAACATAGACATATGCGTGAGTGCAAGTTCAAATGGAGGCAAAAATTGCTATGTCTTGATTGAAGGTAAAATCCGGCAGAGTTTTGCCTTACAAATGCAGAGATTTTTGGGCAGAGCTTTGCCTTACGGGTTAAGAGCCCCTTCAAATGAGAATTTTTTACAATATATAGAAAGAGAAGAAGTAAAGGCGCCCCTTTTGAAAAGACTTTTTGGCACCCTTTGACAAGCTTGGTCATGTGTGTTTGAGAGCATCGGGAAGAGGAAGTCACTGTTGCTGATGTCATTCTTCTAAAAGAGGCATGCTAGAACCATGCTGTGTTATCGCCGGTCTTGACTTTGGCGTTCAAACATTAATGTGAAAGCACGGGCCGTGCCTCTTTTCTGCAAACAAGACTGCTCTTTTCAGATATAACGCGGTTTGTTTGCTCATAAATACAAAGTGGAGAAAACAGGGCGCGCCGTTTACTGTTTGCGCCATTTGATGACCACTTGGCAAGCACTGTTCCAACTGCAGGAGTAAATCCTTGAGTCGACACCTCTCTTTGCCATTTGGACTGTTTGTCCGTTTCTGCACTTTGTCTTTTCCTGGTTTTGTCTCTTTTTGGCTCCTTCGGCCCTCGAGGCTATCTTCTTGGCGGGTCACTGAGTTCCTTGGGCTCTTCTTTAAGCTTTTCAAAATCAACGGCTATTTCACGAGCCTTAAATTTGACGTCTGCGCACTCGTCACCGCATTTGAATTTCCAATGGCTAGTTCGCCGTGCTGGATTTTGACGTTTTTGGGCCTGTCACCCCCTTGGAATTCCTTCGGCCTTTTCCTTTCTTTCGGCTTCTTGGTTTGAACCTTCCCGGAGGGAAGGTGTCCCTTCGGCTTGGAGAAGTGCCTTTCTTTCGGTAGCCGAGAGTCCCCCGCAAGGGTTCCTGCCCATCGAGGTCCTTCGGCGGCCTTTTCTCTTCGGCTATTTTCCCGCGGACAAAATATCCTCAAGAATTGTCTCGCCCGCTTCTTTTCTTCGAAACTTTTCCTCCGACGTTTTTCTGCACACTTTTTCCCGGCTACTTTTCCCGTGGACAAAAAGTCGGCAAGAATTGTTTCGATCGCTTTGCCTGTGACCTTCAGAATTTCTCTCGGGCTTTTTACCCGCGGCTCTTTCCCGAATTTCTTCGGACTTTTTGTCCGAAGGAATTCCTTCGGACAAAAAGTCCGAAAGAAATCGCTTAAATCTTTTGCCTCGGCCCTTGTCTTTTGTGGCGGGATTTTCTTCCGAAGAAATTCTCTTCTTTGCCTTAAACAACTTTCCGAAGGAAACCTACCTTTTCGGCTTTTCTCTGTGGCCTTTTTGCAAATGGCCCTTGCCCTCCGCAAGGGCACTTGAGTCCCGAACTGCCCTCCGCAAGGGCACTTGAAATGGTCCATTTTGTGCCTAAGTGGGAACTTGTCTCATTTGAACCGAGCCGTTGAACCAATTGAATGAAACAAGCCGTTGAACCGAGCCATTGAAACAAGTCGTTGAAGGAAGTCGCTGAACCAATTGAATTTGAGCCAATTGAACTGAATGGTTCACTGGTTCGAAGAAACTTTGTAGAAGCCCCCTTTCATTCCTTGAACTGTTTCTTCATCTGCCAGAAGACTTTCCTGCAGAATCCGTAGTTCTTTTCTGTAGAGTTCGTAGAAACACCTACGGAGTCCATAGAAAAGCCTGCAGAGTCCGTAGAAATCCCTGTAGAGTCCGTAGAAATACGGAACTTCCAAGACTTTTGCAAAATCAAAAAATGTACTGGCTTAGAACAGTAGGGGAAAAAAGGGGGGACCGATTTTTGCCTGCAGGACCAAAATGGTCAACAACTATACCCATTAAAGGAGTGAGACAAGTAAAACATGTTCGAATTCACCCATTCCATCAAGCAATAACATCATACAAGGTAAACTACCTACGACAACCAGATTAGTGAAATCACATAATCAAATCAACACGATCATCAACAACAATCAAGATCACACTAGAAAGCATATTAACAATCACTTAAATGAAAGTAACACAAAACATGCTACAATTTTCTAACTCAAAAAATTAGTCACAAGACATGATATACTATTGTGGTGTGTGCATGGGTTTTTTGTGTCGCTTTCTGTCGTCCCCCAACAAGCTAATATGCTCTCCAGATTGCTTTCGTTACTTCAAAGTAATTCCGAATCTCAAAATATATCTCCATTTATTTCAGCGATGTTTCAACTCCATCTCCCAATACAATTCCATTGAACTTGGGTGGCTTCATCTTTTTCATATCCCGTGCCAACTCTGCAGTGACTTGAGCTCTCGCATCTTGTGGCACTTCATCATGCCTTTGCTCTTGAGGATGTTCTTGCTCAACAGGATGCTTTTTTGGTGTCTCTTGAGCATTCTCCTCTTCATGGCCATGCACTTCTTGTTCTAGGGCCACAATTTTGTCCCTAGTCTCTTGCATGGTTGCAAGGATTTGGTCCAACTTCGTAGCTTACTCAACGACAAACTAATTTGGATCAAAAGGGGGATCGGTATTCGAAGGAGACTTACCTCCTAGTCTAGCGTGCACAATTGTTCTTCTTGCTTAATAGAAGAATAAGTTTGTGTTAGTGGACACATTAAGTCCTAGAGTTTGAGCATCAAGTTTGATACCACAATGTAACAACCCTTTTACCGAAATATAATAATTTAAAAAAAATAAAATTAATTACACATTTATGTTACAAATTTCATCATGAGAAATCTAATTAGTGATCTTTAACTAACTGCATTTATTTAGTTAACCACTAGGTTTATAGTTAATCGACTTAGCTAAGGATCACCATGAACAGATATAACAATCATGAACAATGCTGAATAAACAATAAAAACTGCATCTATATCATTAATGAAATAGTACAAATTTAGCCACGATTGATACAACATTATAGTCACTGCTGTAGAACTACAATGAATACATATTACAATTTTCAGCAATTAATAATATCTCAAATAATAATACATGATACAATGCTCCACAAAGCATGAGTCTCGACGACTCAAGAGTCTCCATGACTCAAGTATCTATTTGTAATCTCAAGTGTAGTATTCCCGCTGGGAGGGAGAGCATCATCCGAGTGCTTTTCCACACCAATCATAGACCATAGATCTCCCTCACTATCTCCCAACAAAGAAATGACCCTCCTTTTACGGATTAGTAGATAATAACGGTGCGAGAATCTAGAGTGACAAATCAGAACCGGTGTGTTGTAGATATCTAATACATAATGTGTATCATAAAGAAATCCGTTATAACATGATATCACACAAATAGGAAAACTATATCAACATATGAAATGACAATGTTTAATTATAAACGTTACTTTGGCCAAAGCTTTCAATAGTTAATGATCTCTAGGATTAGTCATATTCATACACATCACTCAATCGGATTACACCTCATCTTGCATTGATGACACTAATTAAGCTAGTGGAACTTATCACATTGCTTATTTAGTGTCATAAATGCGAGATTTGGTTAATTATATAATAATATAAAAACCAATAGATTCAAACAGAATATTCTCTATTAGCAAATAAAAATATGTTAAGTTGAAAATATCATTTACATACATTTAGTCCATCCAATGAAATATAATGAATCTGAGATTCCCTAATTTATTACTGAATAATAAATAGAATCATACATAGTCCTCTTTAGAAACATACTATCCGGATAAGAATCATATCTAGACTACAAGTTACTAAGTATCAATATGTAACTTTTAAAAGTTATTTTCTCAACTTTTCAAATATTAAACACAACTTATATCTTGTTCATATTTCACAAATATAACAAAAAGCCTGTCATTTAACAACTTCAAATGATCTATTTTTTAACATTTTAAATTTCTTATATTTAAAGCTTCTATTAAACATCAAACACATAACAAGCACCCTTAATACCTTGTTATATAAAATACGGGTCACAAATATTGAACAACGTCAAAACATTTCTATATGGAATACAGTTCCAGATTTACTACATAATCGTCAAATCACATATATATTCCATACTTTTACGCATACATTATAAACACACAGTTTATGATCAATAACCCATTTAATAAACATTCAAAGTGTGCATAAGGTGTACTATCCTCATTATTTAGATTTTCATTTATTTTAACAAAAGACATTCAATCTGTATTATTTCATATAAAACTTCATAACCAAACAATTCTTACTTTAGTGGTTCGACTAAAATATACACAGAGTTGTAATATATATCTTGTTATCAATTCGAACACAGCTAACAAGGCTTTACTAATTCCTTTAAAATTGAAAGATATAGTCAAAACTTAATATCAATATGGTGTATGCTAAGTCTATAGTTCTGACCAAGACTTAAGGCACTTATTTTAAACTTATACATTAACTTTGTATACTCAGCTGAATACATATAAAATATATCATATTTAGTCAAATGTTCGACTCAACATAACTATATATGTATTCTAAAGATATATCAAGAACAACCAATCTTTGATCTCACAAACTCTATTCTTTCCGAATCCATTAACTGTCATAATACAATCCGTTACCTGTAAAACCCAATGAATTTTGTTTATACAGTCACTGTACACACCCACCCACCCACACACACACACGCATAGATTTCTTTGTTTAATTGACTGCATACATAATTCAATCATTCATAAAACCAGTTGACTCCCATACTATTCACAACCTTAGTTAACTCATAGTCATCATGGACATCATTTCCAGTCTCTCTCTCTCTCTCTCTATATATATATATATATATATATATTAAATACGTTGTTGTGTATATATACTCCAAGCTGTCAAGGACCTGTAGGGTGTATACACACCCCTATATATATAAACGAATAAAAGAATAACCCAAATTCCATTTTATACAACCAAACGAGTTCAATACACAGTGGACCCTTCTAACCGGGAATTAAATTGATTGTATTTACCTCCTACTAGAATTTAAGTTTATTTAACTAAAGTCCCATATCCTTAGAATAATAAACCAAAGGATAACCTCAATCGAAATCTTCTATAAATACTCTGTTAAATAACTATAAACCCTTTTTCTTTGCGCAGGGTTTTTGCCACACCCATATTACAAACAGTTCATTTAAATGGCTACCCAAATTAAAAAATTTGGACACAACAGTGAATAAAATCTGTCACTTATAGGGTTTGTGCGAAATTCCTAGTGTGCAAAGTAAGAGGGTTCACAACTTTGTCTGTTTACCAAGTTTTCGGGTCATATGATGGGTTCTGTGGATGGCCGAGCCATCCTTAGGGCCCATCATTTAGCCCACTAAATAGTTTTTAATCCATATAAACTAAAACCTTTCATGATTTTATTACCAGAATCCATAACAAATCATAAAAATCTTAAAACGAATCGACTTGGTAACGAAATCTCCCAAGACAATGCCAATGATTCGAGTTCCCCTTCTTCTGTTAGCTTGAATTTTCCTCTTCAAATCTTCTATCTCCCAGTCGTGTCCTCCACGACCTCTCCGTCATTTTATTCATCTGCATGCTCATTGCATGCCACAAAACTCTCCAAATAATCCACCATGATTAACCAACTAATAGTGAACTAGGTGTTTCCCATGCAAATCAAATAGAGCTCTTTCTTCGCTGGTATGTTTAACACTCAATCAAAGCCAAGTTAACCCTAATAACTTCGAATGTTCTCATTAATCAAATAAACTAACTTTATACTATCACCTTTGAACTGTGCATGTCAACGTTGACTTCATAAAAATCCATCGACTTGTATGAAAGTCTCAATCAATATATAATTCAAAGGTATGTCGACTATCTTCCAAACAAACTAGACCATCAACAATAATATTAAGTCCATTAAACATAATTCCCATTGCCAAAGCATTCGACCTTCTAAGTAGTGGTTAGCTTAATAGGTCACAATATAACTTATTGACTCACTTATTAGTAATAAACACTTTGCAAAACACAATGATTTCATCTAATCATTTAACAATATAATCATTGTTTAATATGTTATGAATATTAACCCTTGGTCAACACTAAACAATTTTAATGACATTTTAAAATAATGCTATTGATATCTTTTTGACATTAGGATATTCAATCATTATACACAATAATAATCTTCTAAATATTATTATTACTTTAATCCTACAAATCAAGTAACAACAATAGAATCAATCTACAACTTGCTATAGCAATGCATTGATAACATCACATCGGTATACTACACAACTATATCCAATAAAATAGTGAGACAAGTAAAACATGTACGGATTCACTGATTCCATCAAGCAATAACATCATACAAGATAAGCTACGTATGACAACCAGATTAGTGAAATCACATAATCAAATCAACACGATCATCAACAACAATCAATATCACACTAGAAAACATATTAACAATCATTTAAATGAAAGTAACACAAAACATGCTACAACTATCTGACTCAAACAATTAATCACAAAAGATGATATAATACTGTGGTGTGTGCATGGGTTTCTGGTTTTGCTCTCTGTCGTTCCCGAACACCTCCATCTACATCACCTTTTCCGATGATGCTCTCCCTCCGTCACACTCTGAGGGATGGATTTGTCCTACATCCACCTCACAACAGTGAAAGTAGTTAGCCCGAAACAACAATATATCCATAAAATTCCGCTATGTTAACTAATAAACATGATCATAATGTATAAAATATAAATATACAACTAACTCATAGCAAACCAATCATGTATATTAATCAACATATAACTGTCCCATAATTAGTATATGACATAAAGCTCAATCAATCAATAGTTAATCACATGATAACCTTAGAAATCTAGGGATCAATAGGTTATTTAGCTTAGAGAGAAATCATGATGTGACATACAACTACAAGGAAGTAAGAATAACTTGATTGGAAGTAAATGTGGGGGTGCAAAGATTCCAGCTGAGCTCACAAACTCCCATACATAGTCCAACAAAACCAAGATTCCCCAAATCACAAACACAAAACCATTTTAGCTTCCTTCGCTCCCCTCAAATGTACACCGGGCTCTTTTATATGAAACCAAAATTCTGCAAAAGAAAAAGGGCAAAGAAAATGCAGTAATAGAACCACCGCCCATGCCCAAACATGGCCAAAATTCCTCATAAAAAAATCAGCTTAATAAAAAACCCTTTGCCAAGTGGAATAGAAAATGTGCCCAAAGCCTTCGAGGCTTCATAAATTAGACTTAAAAAATGCAATATATCCTGGCTTCCACTCTTATGGCAGCCAAGCTTGTAAACTGTGTTACAAGAAACAGAACGGATTGTTTTTCGTTTCCCATTGTAAAGCTTCGAAATGACAACCTCACGGTGATGGGTTTAAAAATTTAAATTAAGGCAGTAGTCCTCACTGCAATTGCAGTAGTAACAACCACATTTTAGGGTCGTTTAATTTTCATTGAAGGTTGGTGCAGACTTTTGTCTGCAAATGTTTAAACTAAAACATTAAAAATTTAAAGTTTTTTTTATTATTTCAAATATTAAATATATAGAAAACAGATATTAAAAATAAAATAAAATGAAATGTTTAAATTTAACATTAATGATTAAAACATGAAAAAATCAGAAGTTAAATTTAGTACTGTTTTGGTTAAAAATTGAAATACAAAATTAAAATCAAAATAATAAATACATAAATAACTCTACAATTAGATGCTAATTATCTAATTATAATTTTTTTAGATAGTTTACCACATTTAAGCTATTTTGATGATATTTTCTATTTTAAATATATCCTAATCATTGGATCATAAGTAATTGTGTGATATACAACAATTTATCTTAATATAAACTATTAATTGGTGAAGTTTGTTAAGCAAATTGCAAAGTTTATTAATATATATATATATATATATATATATATATATATATATATACAAAAAAATTCGTTTCTAATGTGCAACCTTTATGGACCTCGTTTCTCGTCATGTCGTCATTGCTGTCATGTTTCTTCATTTCTCGTTTCTTGCAACATAGCTTGTGAATGAATCAACAAAGGGGGTGAAAGAATGATCTCCTTCTACAAGTCGTTGAACTCACTTTGGGGTTTTTTTCCTCTAATTCTACTATGACCAAGGTCAATAGCCAAATGTGTTTATTAGTGGCTTTAAAACTTTTAACTCAAATCATGTTTTATAAATGCCTCAAGGTTACGTATGATTTCCTATAAACTCTCGAAAGATGCTTTTGTACTAAGAGCTTGAAACATGTGAAGATACACGTTTAAAACTATAAGGTAAAACATAATAATATAGATTTCCCACTAAAGATTTCACGACAAGAAGGTAATTACGAACCCACAATCACCATGGTGACCAAGCAACCCAATGCGACATCAAAAAAGTGTCATCAATGAAGGCATTACAACAAAATGTAAGCTAGAACAATCAAAGATAAATCTAGTAGTCACAATGTGACACACTACTGCATAAGTCAAAAGAGTAAAGACGACGTTAATTGCAAACTCAAAACTATCATGCTAATGAAACACTCATCTAATAAACCATAATACAAGATAGTCAAACACTTTTAAATTGTACATGGTGTGAATTTTTCCTCTCCTATGTTTCCTCTACTAGATCTTCCTCTTTGTCCCCAATTATACTCAACCTCTTGTTGAGGGAATGTCCTACAGTCACATAAGACCACAAAATGTAGTTAGTTACATATCAAATATAACATAATCAACATGCTAATCCATCTGATACGTCATTTAATGATAATTATTCTCATTATAATTGCAGCTAATGAACTAAACAATCCACAACGTATCATGAATACTTAAAAATGCATCATTTATTTATTAATGTTCCATGTACAAAAAAGTGGGGTATGACATAACCTTAAGCTTTTTCTTTAGAAAGGTGATTTTGATTTCTATATTTGAACACTCAAGCTCTTTTTCCTACAAATTGGTTTGGGTGGCCTCTTCATCCACGGACCACACTATGTTGGATGTTCTGCCACACAACCTCCATAGCCAAATGTAGAAATGCTAGCCCAAATTGCTTTATGATGGGCTCTCTTGGGTTGCAAAGCTTGTGTCTTAGTCCAACCTTACACTTGTTCCTTATTCTTGTGTTTCACTTCGTTTGAGGCTAGCCGAAGGGACCTTAAGACCAGGATCCTCATAGTGTTATTCCATTATACATGACATGGGCTTTCACACAATCCTTGATGCCTTCCCGTGTCGAAGCATGGCCCATATGTATTATGCCTCTCCTAATCGAATGACTCATGTTCTTTTATATCACTAAATAGGGGAAGTCGCGTTGCCCTAAATTCAATTCAACAAGATTTGACCCACTTTGGATGCTCACATGGTTTGAGTGATGAATATTTTTAGTTTCATCATCTTGCCTACCTGTGGCATGTTCCTCTTTATGTGTAATAGTTTCTTGGTTCAACCCTTCAACTTTGTTTTTGTGGAAAAAAGTTATCTTGTGAGTTTCATCACACCCTTCACTATGCATAGAACTTTCCTTGTGAGTTTCAGCATGCCCTTCACTAGGTACAAATGCTTATTGGGTTGATCCTTCACCCCACCCTAATATACTTTTGTCTTGGGGCCTATCCTATTCGGGTTGTTCCTTCTTGATGCAACCTTCTTTGTCATTCATTGTGCCCTTCACTAGGTGCAGATGCTTCTTGTTTTGATCCTTCACCCCACCCTTATGCACTTTTGTCTTTGGGCCTCTCCTATTTAGGTTGTTCCTTTTTGACGGAGCCGTATTTGCGTGACACTGGTAGCGTTTGTGCACCTACATCTGTTCGTGCCTTTGTCTCTTGTTCATGTGCTTCAGTGCATGGAGGTTTTGGATTTCTGCTATTTTCAACATTTGCCTCAGCTGAACTAGCTTCCTCACTTGTTCTTGCACCTATCTCTCCATGTATTTGCATGTCTTCTTGCACCATTTCTCTTGAAGGGCTGCTTTGGCATTGAATCCCTCTGTCAGTTGGCCCTTCCTCTTCCTCATCTTGTGATGCGACTTGTTCACTTGCATTGGCTGGTGTTACCTTGGTCTGCTAGATCCTTGTCCTCTTCCTTTTCCTCTTGAGGGGTGGTACTAGGGAACCTAAATCTTCTTCTTCTTCAGTCACCTTTTTCTTCCATTTTCCTATACCTATGTTTAGCATCCTCTGCTTCTTATGTGGACGCCTTTGTTCTTTTTTTTCCTATGCCCTTTCTTCATTAATATTCACTCCAACTTCTAGTCAAAGTTTGTCTGGGCGTTTGCCTCCACTTGATTGAGGGTAGCAACGCATAAGTCAACCTTTAGTTTTATCCTTGTACCTTCAGGATCCTTGCTAGATATTTTCTTACTTCTCTATTCTCCAACTTTTCATCTTTGGAGATGATTGTTTCTCCAAACAATTTTAAACTTGTTTTGCAACTTGAATATCGTTGCATTTATTTTTGCGGTGTTTATGTCTGTGCGAGAGAGGTCTCGAATCTTCTTTACAGTCCACTACGTATAATGCGTAGTCACTCCATATGGTAACTTTAACCATCCCGTGAAATATCGATATTTATGTACAATTTTCACTAAAGTGCAGTGTGTGATAATGCAAAACCTGCAAACCCATCATAAGCTTCTAGCATTGTGCATGGTGTGTGCTATTCATCTCCAAATGTTGTCAGTAAGCTATCCTACCAGTTCTTCATTTTATTTTTGTAGCTTGGAGTCATTTGATTCTCACACATGTGGTCCATGTATCTATTGGTGGAGGACTCCTTCCATGTGAAAAATGTGAAGGGCATTGTTTATGGGATTCCTACTTCCTCAAGCACCATCAAAATCAGGATTTCACCCCATATAAATGTTCACCGCTTTTGCTATATGCCACACGAAGTTGTACTTGAGCTTATTTACTCCGATTTGTTGCATGAGGTACAATACTTCCCTTGAGGTTGAGTGCAATTTGGCTGCCATGGTCAACTTTGTGCTGATCAAATGCACAATGATGTGTGTAGACTTGTCTTATAGGCCTCTTAATTCGAAGGTGTACCCTCTCGTTGTCACTACAAGAAGTTTGGCTATTTTGTCAACATCTTTGCTCTTCATAGCCATGCACACATTTCCTTGTTTATTCCTCAGTCTGATGATGGGTGCATCCTTCGTCCCACGATGTACAATTTCCCTCCATGTGTGCACGAGAGTAGAAATTTAACCAATTTGTTTAGTTTGCCAAAGCACAATAACTCGTATACATTATCATATTGCCCATCGATTGTTCGAGGAATGTGGCATTTGTAATTAAATGTCCCTTGCTATCCCTCTTCTTTGTCTCCTTAATCCTTCCTTAATAAATTGGTGTACTCTGCCTTCCAATTATTGACATATTGAATCACATGATAAAACACAACTTTAATTATTTCCTATTTATCACCATAGTTGGATACTGCATCAATGATAGGAAGAAGGGGGCTTGTTTTCTTCATTGTTTGTTGAGGGGGTGGAGCCTGATGCTGTTGGGGAGGAGGGTTCCGCAAACTACTAGCTTTCTACTATGTATCCACCTCCTCTTGGACAATATACGTCTCCCTCTTCATTGTTTGTTTCACCATGGGCCTTGTTGCAGTCATAACCTAGTTACAACCCTTGCTTCACCCTTGCAACTCTACCCTTTTTCCTACAAACCTCCTTACTTTTGTGTCCTAGCTGCTTAAAATCCTAGCTGCAAATAACTTCTTCTGTTATGCCTTACCCTGCTTCTAATTTGTGTGCCTAATTTTTCTGTTTGTGCAAAGTGTCAAACGAGTTGTGTCTCGTGATTATATATAGTATTTGATGCATTAAATGCATTCACCTACCCTTTTTCCTACTTGCTTGTACACCTGCCTACCTTCTATTTTCATAGTGATGCCATTCTTTTGCTTTGCTTTCATTGTGTCGTGACCTATGCCATTTTCCTTTTACTACATTCTTGGGCCATGCACAACCTTTCCTTCTGCTTCGCATTTCTCTTTTACCCGGATGCTTGGTCATTTTTCTTTAAGTGTGCACCTACCTTCCTAAGATATTGTAAAACTTTTGCACCTATCCTTCGTCTACTCATACTCATGTTTTGTGTGAATCAAGTCTTTTATAACCTAACTCTTCACTCTTTTGAAATGTGCAAAAAGACCTCTTGTGCATTTGTTAGTTTTGCTTATGTTTCTGATAGTTGCTGATAGAACCAAAGCTTGCTTTGTGTTCATGTGCATCTTTATTGCTAACACTTTCTAGTGCAAGATTGAAATTTTGTGTAAACCAATCATGGGGTTGAAGCTTCCTTTATTATGCAAATAATGTAAAATAACAAATACTCGAAGCAAATGACTAAAATATGCATCTTTTTGTGTTACAATTTTCTTGGCCATTGGCATTATTGAGGCCAATTCGATGGAGAAAAAGTAGGGCTTTGAGCCCACTTCTATTGAAATGCCTAGGTAGCATTTCTCTGTCCAAGGTGTGCAATTTACATGTGCCAATCTTCAAATTGCATGTATATAGTATAACAATAGGGTCCCGTCCACCAAATGTGTATGTTTCCTAGATGTTTTGCATATCTTGAATCATACAATAGGAATTTTACTCCTATGCGCAAAATATTGCCCTTGATATGCTTGTCGTGCCATTTGGCATCTCATTTTCAATAGGGTGCACATTCTCTTTGGTTTGTATTCTTGACAAGTGGTATCAGCTACAATTTTGCTTTCCTAGCTTCAAAACCACCATAAATTGAAACACTTGAGATAAGATAATCCATTTGCAAATCCTTCCAAGTAACATTGGCTTGTTTACCAAATTCTTAAAGCATTGAGACTCGTGAAAAAGACAAATGGTGTTGCCAAGAGATATTGGCAGAAGTTTTGGATCACATATACCATGGCCAATGATTCATCCTTTGAAGTGTTGTGATTCTAGTCTTGCTTGTGACAACTTTCTACTTGCAAAGTAGAGAGGGTGGTCAACCTTGTCATCCCATGGTGGCACTAGGATTGCACCAATTGCTGGCCAAGAAGCATCAACATGGACATGAAAGGGTTTCTTCCAATTAGGGAATTGAATGATTGGTGCATTGATGAGTTTTTCCTGGAGAGATTCAAAGGACTTATGTTGTTGATCGGTCCACACAAATGAACCATCCTTTAATAATTTCTCCATTGGTCTTGCGATTTGCACATAGTTTCTGATGAACTTGCGGTAATAGCTAGTATGTCTTAAAAAAGAACGCACATCTCTTTTGGTGCATGCAACCTACAATTGTAATGATAGCCGGTATGTCTTAAAAGTGCATGCACATCTCTTTCGATGCATGTAGCCTACAATTGTAGAATCACCACTATCTTTGTAGAAGTCACTAGCATTCCTTACAAATTATGTGCCCAAGTAGCATCTCAAATTGTGTAGCAAAGACAAACATCTTCAGATTTAGAGAGACTTGTAGTTGCTTTCATCTTTCAAATATTGAGGGCAAGTTTTGATGGTAATCCCTTACTAGCCCATAAACCATCCAATCATCCAAGTACACTTGTAAGAACTTGTATATAAAGTCCTTGAATGATTACTACCATGTGAGAACATCGCTGGCGCATTTTTAATCCAAATGGCATGAAATTTTAAGCAAAGGATCTCCATTCAGTGGCAAAGGTAGTCTTTGCCTTGCCCTCCTCTGTAATTCGTACTTGGTGATACTTGATAACCCATTAATAGAGGTGTATATTTAGCAAATCCACAATTCCCTCCAAGATTCCTTCGATAAATAGTGTTGGTAATGGATCAGTAATGCATACCTTGTTTAGTGTCCATAAATCCATGCAAATTTGAATCTTCCCATCTTTATTTATACTGAGAACCATCGGGCTGATCTTGTTGGAATCCTCCATGAGATAAATTACTCCTGTGGACAGAATTTTGTTATCTCCTCCTTTACCTTAGTGTACATGGTTAGAGTCATTCAATAGGGTCTCTTTTTCATGGGTCTCATGCCTTCATGCAACTTTATTTTTATTTTCCCCACTGAGTGGTGGATCTCTTTCATTTCATTATATTTATAGGGAATATGTTGTGAAATTCCCTTAATAGTTCTATAATGCGCGCCATCTCTGTATCAGACCAATACTCACTAATCTTTGCAATCTTTGACTTTTATTCAGTCCCAATGTTCACTTCTTTGGTGTGTAGCGGTTCATTGTAGTACATATTGTTGTCGCTTCGTGCATCTTCTATTCCTCTTTCTCCTACCATTCCTTTTATGTTCAAGTGGACTAGATCTTCCTCAATGTTTGTCTTCCTCGATCTTACAAATAGTCTTTAACCTCTCCAATATCTCTTCATGTGCATTTTCTTTCTTTGGTAGGCATTTGACATATTTGAAATGTCATCTTCTTGTTTAACAATCTCGACTCTCGAGGCAGTGTCATGGAATAGTTTGGGAAGTGTGAAATCTTTTTCCTTATACATGGTGTGGATTTTGTCCTCCATATGCACGTCATCATGGAATATGGCCCTTTTCATTTTTCTCAAGGATTTGGCCAACTTTTACTCATTGGAGTGGAATGGGAAGGTTTGATTAAACTCCACTTTAAGAACTTCCAACTTTGTCTTCTCTTGACGAGTATCACTTAGAATTTACCAAGCATGATCCCATGCCCCTAGGGCACTATATAGAGCATGTACCCACAACCACAAGGGTAGATGGAAGGTATTGATTGTAGTTACAAGAATCCAGTATACAATAACAAAGATTAACAGGATAAACTTTGCGGGAATTAGATACAAAATGAAGCATTAATGAACAAGAAGAAACATGAAGAGAAAAATGAAAAACATAATAAAGATGAGATCTTCATTAAATTGTGCTGAACATTCCCATGACCACAAGACCATGGGATACAATGACTTCCAATTGCTTTCAATTTGCTTTCTTGCCCCTTTCTTATCATTATCTTTCTTTTATAAGCCCAAGATGGCCTTTTGGCTTCTATAACTTTTCTTCTTCTCGAACCACTTTACGACTTACTTTTTTTTTTGACACAAAAACAACTATTCTCTCTTTTATTACAAATTATGCCAAGTCCGATGCATATGCTAACAAAAGGTCTCTTGCTTCCACATTTGCACATAAGCTTCCAAATTCTTTTTTGGTTCTATATCTCCTTGTTACAAAGGTAAACCCTACCTGACATTGTTTCTTTCGAAGCGCATACGTATGGCCTCCTTCGCCTTTAGCCAATTAGGTAGGTTAGGTTTGTGAGTGGCCTACCAACGAGCAATCATACTATGCAGTGTATGTACCAAGGAAGTGATACACTCTTCCTCCTTGGGGAGATATGTATCAAGGTCCCTAACATATGCTTGTGCACATGTAGAACCATGATATCTTGGGAGCTTCTCCATGTGTCCCCTACTTATTCATAGCACTCGCTTGACTTCTTGTGCCACGTGCAAAACCCACTTTGGTGCGCTCCTGTTTTGGCCAACACTTTTTGGAGATACTCTAGAGTATGAATGGACAGATTTTTCCCTTTGGGATCATGTGTGCCTTGTCCCTATACCTATATGTTTTCTTCTTGGTGACCTCCTAGGCTACTTGGACCCATCTATCATGTGTGTGACTTGTATTAGAGGCTGATATCCTGCTCTTCCAACTTAGCACAACGTCATGCATTGGACTTAGGTATAGTAATATTGTAGATATGGTTTATATCATCTTCCATATCAACATTGCTCGCATGCGCTGCTCCATGACTGTTATTGAGTGGAATCACCACCACTCGAAGTTCTTCATTTTCAAAGCTCATATAATGATTCTTGAATCACATATCTACAATGCTTTCATAACACCTGTTGACAATTTGCTGCCCTATAGGAAAAGAACAGATGTTTATTCAAGTAGTTGGAGCAGATTCTAAAGAGAACAGATGTTTTATGGTTTTCCAAAGGGGCAAAGATCATTTTGAATTTCCAAAGGGTTTGAATCCTTCGGACTTTTTGTTCGAAGGGTCACTAGCCGAGGATTCAATTCCTTCGGACAATAAGTCCGAAGGAAATGACACTTGTCTAAAAGCCCGAAGGAAATGACACTTGTCTAAAGCCGAAGGATCACTTTGAAGAGCCGAAGGGCTTGTCAGAAAGGAAAAGAACTTTACAAAAGTCCGAAGGAATTGCTTCGAACAAATTGTTTGAAAGAATTCCTTTGGAAGAAAGCTTGCAGGAAAGAAAGGTTCAAATCGTTCGGACATTTTGTTCGAAGGAAAGGAAATGGTCCATTCAAGAATCCCGAAGGGTATGTGCCCTTCGAGAAGGTACATTACAAAAATTCCGAAGGGTATGTACCTTTTGGGAAAGCTCAAAGGCACAGTTTCAAGGGACATTACAAGAATCCCGAAGGGTACCAACCCTTCGGGAAAGTTCATCGCAAATATGCCGAAGGGTTGTCTTTCGAGAGAGGACCATTTATAAAAGCCCGAAAGGCTATTGCAGATGTCGAATGGTTCTTTTTGTGAAGCCCGAAGGGCATATCTCAAAGAAAAAGGATGCTTTCAACAACTTCGAGGGGTATTTGCGCTTCGAAAGGGATGCACAGACCATTTCTAGAAAGCTCGAAGGGCACTTTACAAAGCGAAGGGCTATTTCAAATGCCAAGGTCAATTGCAAAAATCTCGAAGGGTAATTGCCCTTCGGGGAAGTTCAAAAACAGGAAGTTTGAAAGGGACATTTCCTTTGGGCTTTTTGTCCGAAGGAATTGTCCACGAGAGAGATGTCTGAAAGAAGGGTCTTTTAAATAAGCCGAAGGGTCATCTCTTTACGCTGAAGTGTCACTTTGCAAAACCCTGAAGGATAGTTTCGAGAGGCAAAAGGACATTGACAGGAATCCCAAAGGGTATGTGCCCTTCGGGAAGGTTCACTTCACAAACTTCAAAGGGAATGCCGAAGGGTTCATTCAGTTTCGAAAAGGTCATTATAAAAATCTTGAAGGGTATGTGCCCTTCGGGAAAGTCACTACAAGGAAAGGAGAAACACAAAGAGGAAAGTCTCAGACTTTTTGTTGGAGGACATAAGTCTGAAGAGGAATTCCGAAAGTGGACAAAAAGCCAAGGAAGTAATTCCCTTGGACTTTTTGTCCAAAGAAAAAGACAAAGATCCTTACAAGCATAGAATAGACGAGAGAGACAATTCTTGTGGACAATTTGTCTGCGGGAAAGTGAAGTGACAAAAAATCTGAAGACAAAATTGTTTCAAGAGGAAAATCTGCAGGAAATGGTCCATGACAAAAGCACAGGTAAAAGAAAAGGCTGAGAGACAAATGTTCGTGGGAAAATGACTTAACAAAAAAGTGAAAAGATAGTAAGTCCAGAAAGATAAAGCCAAAGGAAATTCCACAGGGAAAAGACAAATACATGTAGGGGAAAACCAAGGGAAAAGATATAGACAAACAGTTAAAGAACATGCACAGAAACAAAGAGCCAGATAAAGCAAGAGATTCCAACAGCAAATGAGCGCGTTCTACAGCATGCAAAGTAGTCCAAATAGGGACATGTCCAGGTGTAACTGTTTCAACATGACACCTTCAGCTCTAAAAAACGGCGACTCGTTTGCATGAAGGACTCAAGTTGTTTAACGTTGGAGATCTCAACAAGAAATTCCATGCATACACACTCGTTTGTCTCAAGCTTGCAACGTTCCAACAGTTAAAATGGAGTTGTAAATTCGGATGTGGAGTTGACTGTTCTTAATTTAGAGTTGACTAATTGTCAAGTGCCACATCTACTTGTTTTCCTGCAAAGGAAAGCCTTTCAAACATTCCAACTTAGCCTCAAGTCGATTCAAACTTAAATCAAGACATCCAAAGTTGGCGTGACATCATGCATGAGGCAGATTAGTCCAAGCTTGAGTCCACAGTTTTTTTTTTTTTCAACGTCAAAGGATTTTCATGTGGGACAAAAGACAAGAATAGACAAATTCAGAAGGCTTTGTTATCTTGGCATAAAAAAAATTGGACTTGGGCTAATGAAATAGTTGTCTTATTCTATTTTCAATGCCAACCTCTTGGCTGTTGTGTATTTTTCTATATAAGTTGGCTTTTCAGCTTTGAAATGTATCCCTTTTTTGGCAAGACAAAATTCTGCCAAAGACTGAGTTGTAACCTTTTTCAGATTAATAGGGCTGTTGTTTTCAATTTCCAGCAAGCTGGTATAGTGTATTTTGTCATTGATTTGCATAAGTGATAGAGTTTCCTTCCTTGCCAAGTATTGATTCTTACCTAGTTATTAGTTGGTCAGATTATGCAGGTCATGTTCCGTGTTTAGTGTTTTTTTGCTGGAATTTCAGTGGATGCAAGTCGCTAATTATTCTTTCATTTCCCTCAAGTTTTAGTTACTAGATCAAACCTTTTCGTAAAATACTTATGCATATTGGTCAATTGGAGTTGAAAGTTCAGTCGTCTTCTTGTCTAAATCAGTGTTTTAGGAGCTCTAATTGAGTGGATCAATTAAAAATACAGTGGTATCACCATCATTAGATAGGATTTTTGTTCAAGTTTTTCTCTCTTTTCTCGACAGTTTGTAGCGTAGGGCAAAGGTCCTAATTGATACACCAAAGGGAGCTAGCCCTTATAATCTAGAGATTCAATCCACTGATTAGGTCACCCACAACCTAGGATTGTTTCTATGTTTTAGCAGACTATGAAGGCCTAAAACTACCTTCACAAGGTTGCAAGTTTGATTGACAACAACACCATGGCCTTCCCAACTAGGTTGGGTTGTCATGTACTTGAGCAAGCTCAATAACCTCAAAATTAGCGGTAAATTGTGCCCGATGTATGTCTAACTTAGCATTGTGTAGTATCCCAATTGGCTGCACCCATGTCTTGTTGGCCATGAACAACACGTGCAGTGATGACTATAGGGTGGGGCTTGCCATCTTTCTGCATGTATCCTTAGCAAGGATTTTCACCTCCACACCTATGTTGATCAAGATCTTAGATATTGACCACCCATTATTGGTGGTGTCAATGAGCAACTCTTGATTGTATGTTACATTTCGCGTCCTATGTCTCCTTTGGCTTCTCCTAGCTTTGAGCACGATTATTGCAAATGCAAGTCAAGTTTTCTGTATGGGAAACCCCATTTTGTTTTTAGGCGTTCAAAAATCAATGAGAGCTCCTCCACTTTATTGACACTAGTTGACTCTCTGATTCGGTACTCAATATCCCATGTGGCTTGGACATCCCATTGTAAGTTCCTTATCATATCAATCGCTTCCAACAAAATCATATTTTGGGTTGAGGTAATTGGATATTCTATCATTGCAACCTTTGGTGCACATTGTGTTATTTCCTTCTTGGGGGTAGGCATCATTCTTGGCTATGTAGTTGTTTCGCTATTCGTCACAATATTAACCTTTGAACCTCTATCATTCGTCTTGCACGTAGTTTGCCTAGGTACCAAGTTCTCTTGTTGGAAAATTCTGATCAATCCTATGCCCTTTTGTGTCTTTTCCCATTGAACGATATTTTGATACAGGTCCAGACAATCCTCTATCTTCTGGTCCTTGTTACAATGTTTGCAATTAGGGATCTTGGGACAGTTCCTTTGGTAGTGGTCGGGTGACTCACCCTTATAGCATGTTCTCTGTTAGAAACAATCTCCACCTTGTTCACCACCTTTTTGCCCATATGGTCTACCATTGCTATACTTAGAAGCTTATGAAGTCAGGGTTTCTGTGGCTTGCCTTAGGCCATGCTCACAAGCCTTGCACATTTTGTGGATCACTTGACAATCCATTGCATCAAGTGTGTTGCTTTTGCAAATATTACCCCAAAACAAGACCTCTACCTATCTTTCTGTTTGCAAAAATGGGCAATTATTTGTCTCCTTGTCATCTTGGCACTTGTAGGACCTAAGAATCACTTTTATATTCCGTTGGGGGCAATTGTTCTTATAATGCCTATCTGTTTCGCAGTTTATGCACTATAACCCTCTTTTGGTATCATCCACACTATTTGCGGTTAACTTCTATAGCTTGGTAGCCATGCTTGATAAATGTAGAGGTGATATATGCTCAATTATGATTGTTGTGGCAGCGATCATTTCTTTTTGGCTCATATTTTTCAAATCACATCTCAACATCTATGTATAGTTTTGATCGGTCAAGATGCAAAGGCCAAGGGGCATTGTATGCGCATCAAGACAATTTTATGTTATTGATATTGTACACAAACATTTAATACATTTTTTACAATAATCCTTCTTACTTGCAAACCTTCCTTCCCCTTTTTTACTGCAAGCAAAACCCATCTTTACGCATGGTATGATGCTTTATGCAATTAACTAATTCTTTACAGTCTTGTTTAAAATCTATTTAATTGATATTCAATGTGATCCTCAAACATGGATGTGAGCTCAAATTGTGTAGTCCTTACAATAGACATATAATAGATATATAGAAGTGATATGTGCTCGATTATGAATGTTGACACAGTCGTCATTTGTTTTTGGCTCATATTGTTTATCTTATGTCTCAGCATTTATTTATAGTTTGATCTTTAAAGATGTAGAGGCCAATGTGCTTTGTATTTGCATCAAATAGAATCTTTGGTTGTTAATCTTGTACACAAGCATTTAATACATTTTCAACAATAATCCTTCTTACCTGCACACCTTTTTTTTCCCATAGACAAGATTCATCTTTATATATGGTATAATGCTCTACACAATTAATTAATTCTTCAATATTGTTTAGGTTCTATTTGATTAATATTCAATGTGTTCCTCAAACACAAATACGAGCGTAAATTGTGTAGTCCCTACAATACACATGAAATTATACTCATTTATATTCTTCCAAAGTAGTTACTTTATATTGCACAGACAAATGAAGTGTTAATCATTTCAAACCTTTATATTTCTTTGATGTGCATCGCCTCGAGGATTGCACACATGTATAATTCTATCGAAATAGATTTGGGCAATTTTATTTTGTTCTTGATTTTTCCAATCTAAAGTGTCCATATTCAGTATTCCATCCAACCATAAGAAACTATGCACATGTGTAGACCCTCGATGTTGCCATTCATATCTACTCCAAAGATCTTTTATTTTCATAAACTTCTATAGTATCTCTTTTTGGAACATTGTATTTTGATTGTGCATGTAATAAGTGACTATATGCAGATGCTCAATTATGATTTTTCTTTACCATCTTTGTGCTTCTCATAGATCAGTAGATGGAGTTCTTTGCATCAATGCATTGAGGTATACATGCCTGCCGCACTTAAAATAAAGAAGATTGTTGGGGTTCCAATTTGATGCAATATGTTGATTAGTTCTGCACGACACTTTGCCCAATAGGAGTGCATGCCTTGTAATGTAGTTCCATATTGCATCAAGCGATCAAGAAGATGGGATTATAGCATATTCTCCATCTGTTCACATAAGTCGTCAATTGTAATGGGTAATTCTCGAAGGCTTTTCTTAAAAAAAATTGTTGATGTTTTTGCTCGATTTTGCATGATGTTGTTCATGGTGAGATACCTAAACCAGTGGTGTGTCCCAAACCAATTATCTTGATAGTGTATTAGATGTTTTACATATTCATTTAGATGTACTCACTTTAGTTGTGATTCTAACCAATCACACCTATCAAGGAATAGAGTTGGGAAAGCCATGCCTAGTAAACCTTAGGTCATGTATTTATTCACTAAAGATGTACCAATTGGTGGCCAAGATATTAGTTCACCAGGTTCTATGTTGATATTTTTTACCCAACATGAATCACTTCCATCTCTCTCGAGGCATTGGGTGGTATGGTGGCCATAGACGACGTGTGATCTACAACATTTCCTTAACCTATCTCAAGTATTGGACTTGGAAGAAAATATTCATTTAAATTTGTATTGAACTCCACATGGATAGAGTTCAGTTTTGCAAAGACATTTGTAGAGGTATTGGCTGGGAGATCTTTTAGTGCTTAATCTTCCTATCTCTATAGAAATTATCGTATTCAATCTTATATTTAAGTGCATTATATACTTGATCCTTATTCACGGTAAAGTTGTAAGTAGTTCCACGTTGTTTTCTTTGTACTACGACAATTAGAAGATTTGATAAATGGCATGGTAAAACTTTTGCAATTCCCTTGACTTTTTATGGAAAACAAATGGTGTGCGCTTTATATTTCTATTGCCCTCCAATTGCATGGGTTACTTGTAGAATTGGATTCACACACGGAATTGACATCGCTTCCACTTGGGTCATGTTTGCAAGTTTAAGTGGTTGGGGTCCAAGATCCATGTTATTAGCTTCAAAAATCCAGTGGACACCTTGCTGTTGTTGGCATTTATTAGAAACATGTACTTTGGGAGCTCGATGAATATTCATTTCAGGGTAACACTCTTGACAAATATTACATATGTGTGAAGAAGAATGTTTGTCTAACTCAAGCCGAAACAAGGATTGTATAGTGTTGAAATTTATCTTAACATTTCCATTGGGATTAGTTGTTTGTTGTCAATTTCTTTGGAACCCTTGCATTTGTCTTTGCCTTCTAAGATGTGATGTTATCTCTTGTGGCGATTCACTATTTTGTGCAATGTTCCTATTTCTTTCGGCAGTCGTTATTGCCATTGGATTTGACATATGCACATGCACTTCCTCGTTGTTAGCAACATTGAACTTCATTACATCTCTTAATCTTTCCTTCGGAATTTTGGCACTAACTGTGTGCCACTTCCATTTTCATCGACAAACTTGACAGGGCTTTTAGTAAGGTCCATCGTACAACCTAAATTTGTCTCCATTGCAATTCATCATGATCAAGAACAACATTCAAATTAATGAGATGATGTCTTTGTATTGCTTCATGATTATGTTGTTGTCTTTGTACGTCGGTCATTTGATCTACATGCATCTCTCTTTGTAATATTTTTTTGATATTTGAAGCTTCTTTTGCTTCAAGTCCTTTGATTGACAAATTTGCTTTGTGTTTAGCATGTAGTTCTCTATCATAGTTATTTCTACATTTTATTTCCGCATCCATCCTCTGTGCTTGTAGTTGTCTTTGGTATTCTTGAGCATATTGTATTCATTGTTCTCTTATTTGCTCTTCAAATTTTCCTTTGCTCTTGATTTTCAAAAGTCATCCCTTGGCGAACCATATTATCTGCATAAAATATATTCCCAATTAAATCAATGTATTATTAATTCCTTATTCCATCAATACATGTTTTGATACATTTGTTTGCAACAAATGACAATGGCCGTCAACGTAATAATCAAAAATTTTATTCATTGAATCTGCCTATTGCATAAAGCATTGCAACTAAAGGATGAAACAATAATGTTGTGGGAGTTGACGATGAACAATTGGACGTTGAATTGTTGATTGTTAATGGTACAAGGGTGATGCTTACTACAAACTTATGGACAAAAGTAGGTCTTGTCAATGATGCACTCAGATATGTTTGAAGCATTATCTACAAATTAGGAGTGGCACCACCGGAACCAGAGACATGTAATGGTTCAATTTGTTAACCACATCGGTATTCCTTTTGTTGCAACTTCAATGACAATTCCAATCACCCCTATAGAAATGGGTTGCGCGTGTCATTTACCTTTGAAATTGGCATGGAAATTGACAATCCACAAATCATAGTGCATTGACACTTAACACAATCACTATTGATCTATGGCTTACATAAAGACAAGGGTTGACCTTTTATTGTTATATCACGTGTCAAGTCATTACATGGACTGAAGATCTCACCTCATTTCACATGACTTTTTTTGAAAGATTGAAGAGTGGAAATAAAGTAGAGAAAAGAGAGGAGGAAGAATGAAGACTTCAATCATTGGAGGAATGAATGTATACTTGAGGAAGGCTATCATAAGTTTTTTACTACTAAAATATATTATATATGTATATTCATGTTTTACTAATTTTATATTACACTCTATTTCTCATTTAAATTTTTGCATTAAATGAAATGAAAATGAAAATAAAAAAGATAGTTTAGTTTCTATGATATATTTCAATCTAAATAGACCTCATTATATAGATGTGTATTTATGAATAATAAATATTTATTTACTATTTTTACCTTATGCGGCTACAAATGCTACTAACTCAGATATATTAAATACATATATGTTAAACGCAGAGAGATATCAACTTTAAAGTGCCTATATAATTCAAAAACCTAATATGTAATATAGGCGCCTCAAGGTTGGCATTAGGCCTCTCACGCATTCATAAAATCTTCTTTGAAAAGCTCTTGAATGGAGCCAAAAATCCTCCCACAAGCCATTGTGTTGATGTGGATTTTACCCACACCAAAGGTCCTAGGGGTTTTCACTTTCTCATTGTAGGACTGTTGGAATGGTCTAGGGCAGGAGTTGCAGTTTATGGCTCTCCTATGTAGCCCGCGGGAAATAATTCCGAGAGCACACAAGTGCTACCACCAGAGAGATTAGTTTTGCTTCCAAACTTTGTAGCATATAAAGCTATTTGCCTATTTTCCCAAGGTGAATATTAACAATGGTCTCTAACTCTTAAGTGCAAGTCAAATAAAAGAAATGCAAAAGGGAGAAGGGTAAGGCATAAAAGTGGTTTCTCAGGCCTTGTGGGGTTGCAACTTTTTTCATGGGCTATTTGTGGACCTGACTAGAGATTACCTCTGTATAGTTAGTTTTGCTGGAGCTCAAACTAGGCTATACAGGGAAGGGAGTCTAAGGGGAGTTGGTGATGAGCGTGATGCCTGCATAATTATATCACAAGATGAACAGCCACATTGATTGCTAATAAACACATCTACATATGACTATTTAAACAAACACAATAAATTGCAGAGACTAGTAGGTTAGCAGTTAACTAAACCTAATTAAGCACATATAGAGCAATCGGGATCGATACCATAGCCTGTGAAAAATGTTAAACATCCACCACACTTATACTAAGAATCATGGAAGGGCTCTCATAGAAAACAAAGAAAACAGTGAACATTCTTTCCAATTTCAGAAGTTCTCTCAGTTTTTCCATTAAAAGTCCAACAACAATACAATATTACAAAGATGTTCTTATAGAACAATGAGATGAGACATGCAATCCAATTGAATGAGATCCCATTCACAGCCATTATGGCCAAGTTTGTTACAACCGTAATCGTGCAAAAAATAAGACAAGAACAAGAGTGGGCGCACAATATCAAAACACAATATTCCCATTTGTTGGGACCATCTAGATACATGACGACCCACACTCAGCTAGGACCGGCTGTGGGGCCACTACCCAACCATTTTTGTCCTTCTTGATCTGCCAGGCCTTGAGCAATCCGCTTAGCTTCTTGATCCAACTTAGCAAGGTTGACAGGGGGCTCCCAGAATAGTACATCTCCACATGTCAACAACTATACGTGGTTTTTTTGAAGGGCCTTGAGTCTGCACTTGACTGCACCCACCTTGTTGATGCCCTCAATAGCCTAGGTGGCAAGGTCAACAATTCCTTGTGCTCCTTCTTTGTTATCCTTAGCGACTTTTCGTTTGAAGGCTGTTTTAAACCTCTGAAGATGCATCCCAAATTCTTATTTAGCAATAACGGTGCCATCTTGGGTAAACAACATAGTTATGCTGACCTCTTTAAAGTAGGCTAGTATCTTCTCTCTACTCTCTTCTAGGGGAGTTACAGTAGCCTTAACTTCTCTCAACCATTCCTCCAAAGAGGTCCTCATGTTCACAACAAATGTTTTATACAAGCTGAGATCCACCAATGGCATGATCTTTAACTGAGGGAACATTCCCATGTTGATTACAACTTCCGTCTTCTTCATCTGATTATCCATTTTAATAATATGTTCCAAATATTCCTGTGCTTTGCTATATAGCACACTGCCCTTAGCCAAAGCTTCAGCTACTTCCTCCAGTGCATGAAACAATTCAGAAAGGAATTCCTCCACTTTGTTCACCAAGTCTGCAGGGAAGGTGGTTCTCCCCTAGGACTCTAGAGTTTTGACTTGATCCCTCAAGTCCGCCGTCATCTTCTCTACCATTTTGTGGGTGGCCCTCATAACTGAGACAGGTTTCTCAGCAATGTGCTCCTCTCCAGCCTTTCTTCTCTTTTAGTTAAGAGAGAACAGGGCTTCCTCTGTTTGCCAGACTATAGGGTTGCCCTCTTGTGTGAACCTTGATGTCATGACCCTATTTAGTTTCCTAGTTCCCTTGTCAAATTTAAGTTGAATAGCCGCGTCATCGTGATAGATCATTTCAGGGGGCTGCATTTTCTCCGCATGCAAGGCATCTATCCAATCTCCTTCGTTGACTGGTCCCAGAGTTGTTGTAGTGGTAGAGGAAGCTTCAGCTTGTGACTCTGTGAGGCAGATGGGGCAGCCATGGGTGTAGGGGGGAGGTTGGATGGAAGTGAAAGAAGGTGGAGAAATAGGAGAAGGTGGTACTGGGGATGGTAATGGGGGAGATGAACAAGGTCGTGTCGGCCCGAATTTGATCTTGTGTCATAAGGACGGTAGGTCCAATGACACTTGGGAGACCAGTCATTACCTTCAAGGAAGAGATGGGCTTGATGAGTGAATCCAGGGGGACTTGGAACATATGAAATTGGGGCCTAGGAGGTAGCTACAATTAGTGTGGAGCCGAGTTGATGAAGAGGCAGTGGAGCAGCTGGGATATTCCATCTTGCTCTAGGGGGAACAAAGGGACCAAACACAAAAGATGTAGCTACGGGGCAATTGGGCCGAGTGGGCATAGGAGCAATTGGTCAAACAATTGAAGCGGAGCCTAGGCGTTGAGCTGGTCGCCCGAGTAGTGGGCACTTGGGGCTTGGGGGCTCTGAGTAGCGGATGCCATTGCACCATGCCTAGTATAAACTTGTGTGAAGCCCGAGGTCGGTGGATTACCATGAGGAGAAGCAACAAAAGTTGAATGAGTAACAATGGGGGAGCTAGAAGTAGCAAGGGAACTAGGAGATGCGGGAGAATCCAAATTAGAGTGACTAGGCCTAGGCCTAATTGTTGAAGCAAATACCTGTGAAGTTGGTGCAATAGAAGTAGGGGTTTCTGGCTTGGGGAACAAAGACAATTGGACTGCAGGAGAGCTATGTTGGGATTTAGTTTCACTCTTAACATAGACAATGGGCACATGAATATGCCTCCTTACTTGAGCTACTTCATCTAGTGAGCTAATGGAGAAAGAACAACCATGGGGAGACCTTCTAGGATGATGTCCTTCAACCTTTGATCGGTCCTCGGTGTGTCATCCAGTGGGAGGAGCTCATTGGGTCTCTCCTCTAGAACTTGCCTCCTTTACCCCTAGGGTTCTAATTGTCTTATGGCCATCAACTTCACTATCACCTCATTATCATCCACAGGGTTCAAGTAGAACCTGTTGTCATCGTGAGGTTCATTGTGATAGGTGATATTGAGCCGACCCCTCAGTGCTTCTACATGTTTGTAGACCCTTCCTTGAGGATCCCACTATCTATCATCATGGAATCGCAGAGCACTGAAAGATGGCATATGAGTCAACATGGCAGTTGCAGGGAAGTTCTTGTACTCATGGGGGCCGATTATAAGAGGCAAATATGGGTAGGACTTCTATCTTCTATTAGCATAGTGACCCGCCACACCATTGACATGTTGGCACAAGATTTCCTATTCTACCAGCTTGTTTGGCACATAATAAGGCAATCTAAATGGGGCCACATGAATATCTTCAACCTGATTACTGAGAAATTCTGGCAGTACCAGTAAGCTCCAATGGTCATTATGGATGCCCTCATCTCCTCTGATAGCCTGGGCATTCTTCTCTCCTTAATGACAAATTACAAGGGTTGGTAGAAATGATTGCAGATATCCTCAATGTGAGCTGTGAAGTGGTGGATGTGCAACTTGGAATAAACTACATGCATCGAGGGATGAAGGGGGTCCACTATTGAAAGGAAGGGTGCTTGAATGGGACAGTGGCACAACAAACATCTACCAAATAAAACATCATGTAGAAGCTGCCTCCATTTCTAACCCTCATCACCTACTGAGCTAGATTAAAAGTTATAATTCCCCCTAATGCAAGGATCTATTTATCACTTACAATCAAATTGAGAAGAGGCACCCAAAACTTGTTGACATGCACTATCAATGGCACCAAATAGCCTTTTAAGCAATAACATCCCAACTCTGACTCCTTCACTGAATTTTTAATAGTATAAGAGTCTATATCCTCCTTGTTTACCTAGTGTTTTGTATCTTCAGTCTAGTGCTTTGGGGTTTCCCTAACATCGTGTGTTTCCATCAATTTTACGGCAATGTCTATGCTATAGGGGTTATCAGGGTCCAAAGGATGATATTAGCTCTTGAATACGATGTGCGAAATTAGATATATTCTATACTTTCCATTATCAATTTGAATTAGATCACTCCTACATATGGACTTCACAAACAAATTATAGAACTAATCTCCACAGGGAAATACCTTAGGCTTGGTAGCTGCCTTGTGAAGCCTTGATTGTTGGATAGCCAGCATGTCATCTGAGAAGTTGATCTCATCCTGGGTGGCATCTACATTGCCTAGGATCTTTTGCATTTCCTCCACAACCTTACATACTTTGTTATAATGCTTATAACGCACTATACCTGGCATGAAAGTTGTGTCCCTGAACTCCTATGTGTGACATGACGTCAAGGGAGACACTGCCATGGCAGGTACTAATTCAAGAAACACAGTCAATAATTTGAAGAGACATGGGCTCTTTTGATCAAGAATCCAATATTTTGGTCACTGATTGTGATCTCTTTTCGCTTCGATTGCAGGGATAATGGAGTGTGAGTTTCACTTGAGGGAGATCTTATGGATTCTCGAATAGAGCTTTGAGTGATAGCGATTAGATTTCACAGGTGTGTGTATTAACTTCGAGTTGACTACGCTATTTGAATTAGCTACCTTTAGACATTAATTTGATTTTGTAGACCTCCATTTAGCATTAAAGCTCTTTGATGCAATTTGGACTGTCCAATTGTCAACATCCGACGACTTATATGGTCCCGTAGAGGGTGGTATGTTTGTTTATTAATTACAATGGGTGTGCTAAGCATGTGCCTTTATTTGTTGATGTGGACCCAAACACTACCCAAGGTCATCCTACATCGAGTGCAATGACATGGTGTACAGTTCTGTAGGCGTACATATAAGACATGTGACTTATACTGATTGGACAGGGCCTCTCACGTCGTACTGTTTTACTATCATTCCAGGCACTATGGTACACCATGTGGCGCTCTCTGATAAGCTTAAGGGTCTCGTGTCGTACCATTCTTTGAGAAGCACGGAAGTCCAAGAGCTACGACTTGGCCAACGTTGATTAGATGACGCCTCTCGCATCATACAATTTTCCTCACTAATTTGACCTTGAGCATCGTGGGAAGGTGAAGATGTGGGATGGATAGGTGGTGTGTTCGGATTCGCTGAAAGATCCTACATCATACAATTATCCTCAAGCTCATAGTGGGATCACAGGATCTATAGGGTTCGCATAAAAGCTTAAGTCAGTCAAGATGTTCTACAACGGATGACAAACATACCTACAAAGGACGCTTCGTGGAAATATGGAAGAGCATGGGAGTTTGGGAGTACGATTATCCTTTAATATAGGAAAAAGTAGAATACCATACTAGATTTAACGCACATGCAAGACGCCAACCCACAAAATGGCTTGTAGCTATAGATGAATTGTTTGCAAAGAAGGTTGTAAGAGATACAAAAGGGGAATCTACACATACAAGAGCAAGTGTAAGCCTAACTAGATCCAAGATGTCATTAGACAGAAACCAAGAGGTGTGAAAGGTAAACAAAAGAAGTAAAATGCCATTAGGTAGTAACCAAGAGGTATCTATCCTAAGGGTTGTAAAAGTAAGGTTGTCATTAGATGGTAATCGTGAGGTATAAATAAATAGATAAAGTATGCAAAGATAACAATATACTAACAAGTATATACTAATTGCAGCATGGAAGGCATACACATACCAATATAATGTAACCACCAAAGTATAAAAGAAAGAGTATAGGGATTAGATACTTACCATGGGTTGATTTATTGGCACATTAATCCCCCCTTGATTCAGATAGAACTTTGTGGGAGATGGATTTAGGTGAAGTCAAGATGGAAAGAAGAAGACCTAAGTAGACCATTGTTGAGGACTCCAAAGAATGTGTACCTTGCTAATTTAGCTTCTCTTTTTGATGTTTTGAAGTCCTTGTGCAAACTAGTCTTCCTCAAATATAAACTCCTTAGCTCTAATTCTTCTTCTTAGTGAGGTTGATTTGTTTGTGCAAGAAGAGTGGATTGAATGTCTTGCTTATGAGAAATGACAATCAAGACCCCTCTAAATATGAATCTAAACCCGAAAAGTCAAAAGTCAAGCTTGGCCGAAGTCATTGCGCTGATCGATGGCATAAAAAATGTATCTAGTTGATACAATATGTCATTGGCCTAGATGATGATGTCAACCAAGATGGGGGCACTGCAAGACATCATCGACCTAGCCGATTATGTAGGGAAGAGGCGCACAGACTGGAAGGAGAGCATAAATGGTAATGGGAACATTGGAGGACAAACAAGTTGATGTCTTGGCGAGAATGAAGGAGGTAGTAAGAAACGTAGTTCATGTACTTGGCGTGGACTCAGACTCGGTAGACCAATTTTTTTTGACTTTGACAAATACTCGACAACTTAAAAAAATGCTTAATTTCATAAAAAACATAAATTTTGTACAAATTACAGTTACAAAATGTATCAAACAAGTCTATAAAACATTGGGGAAGTGTTTTCTATTAGATTTGAATACAAATATGGTACAAAATCACATCTTCATGTGAATACAACAAGTTGATACATATAAATTTATGATGATTGTCATTGAAAATCATCATCATAAATTGCATATTGATGCAAGCTACAAATTCTAAGAATTTACAATTTCCTCTTCTCTATTATAATGAAAAATATGGGACATTGAGAGGATCTAGTCCTTGCAGTCTGTTGCGGCTCCTTGTTATGCCTAGAAGGCTATGCTTGTAGTTTCACCCTAGTACCAAATGTTAGGGAGGACTCTTATGCCTCATGTTCGACAACATTTACAAGGATGTCATCGAATCCTATCTCCCCTTGCTTCTTTTGTACCACCACCTATATCGTCTATACCTTGCCTCTTGAAATCAACAATCTCATCCTCTATGAACAAGGGTTCTTCTCGTGTTGTGTAATCCAATCATTGTAGAGATGAATCTCATCCAAAGCAATAGGATCGCATGATGTGTCCTCCACCTTTCTTGTGTGAAGCCAAAGGTTGTATTTCACAAAAATTAGGTCATTGAGATGTTGTTGAGTCAACTTATTGTGCTTCTTCATGTGAATGGTGTCAAACAAACTCCATTTGCGCTCACATCCAAAAGCGCTACAAGGTTGAGGTAAAATTTGGAGGGCTAACTTTGGAAGATTTATGGTATTTCCACCTCAATCTTCCCACCACGAACCTGCAAAAAGGTATTCAAAAGTTGGTGAATAATTAATAATTGTAAATTTATAACTTATAAGGTATAGGTAAAGACACTAATTTTTAGTGCTTGGTGTGATATCCCAATGAAAATTTAGAATCAATTTTTTTTCAAATCTGACCTTTCCCCTATTCAGGGATTTCGTCAAACAGTTGGCATATAACTGATTTCTGAGATTTTGAGAGGAGTTTATTTGAGGATGTTTTTGCAAGTGTTGTATTTGAGTTTCGTGAAGTTCTTCCATGCATATAAAATGTCATTATGATTAAATAAGCATACAATAATATTTACTCCAATAAATGCCAACCTCAGTTAAATCGCTGCCCTTCCATAGGAATTTTGAATGGCTTGATGATTTATAAGGTTCCCACGTACTGCTGTAGGTTGCTATCTTCACCTGTAATGGCTTTCCTGTAGTTGCATACTAACTCACACCCCTTGGTAATCAGCTGGTATGGAGAGAAGTCTCTGCACTCCCTATCACCAACCCTACACTCTCCACACACCCTTCCACAGCTCCCACGATTCCCTTATGGCTCTCAAGTTCCCAGTGCCTCCTCTTTACTGATTTTTGCTGTCAACAAATGTGACACAGCCCTCCCACAAGTCTAAACGCTGCCTCAATAACTGATCGCAGCCTCTCCAAACTTCATTGCTCCCCTTTTTCTGCACACCTGATACTCCCTCTATCGCAACCCTCCTTTTCAAACTTACGCTGGCCCTTGCAAAGGAATGCAGCTGCCTTGTCTTTATTGCTGCCTTTTCTAAGCCCTCCAAACTTCTCATATGATGCAGCAAACTCACAATGGGCATAGGGAATAAAATTAACAGTATTCAGTCAACAATGAGAACTGAACATGAATTAAGTGTGGCTAGCTTGAGGAAACTTGAGCAATACCCATTTTCATCAACCCTTCTCACCTCTAAAGATTCAATCGCTTTTTTTTTCTACAATTTGTCTTCAAGGAAGACTTTACAAATTTGCCAATATCGAGCACTTGGGAAAGATTTGAATAATCTTTTCAACTCTAGTGAGGTTGGGATCATTTCACCACTGAAACTAGAAAAACTCTAAGCAAGAACTCCCAGTTCTCCAAAATATCCAAAATGAGAAATAGAATAAGCATGAATGAGAAATGAGCCTCCAAAACCTCTATTATTATTTCTCACTTTAATTTCCCACTCAACAATTTAAAGTGACTTTATAAAGTTTCCTTTTAATATTTCTCACTTTAATTTCCCACTCAACAATTTAAAGTGACTTTATAAAGTTTCCTTTTAATATTTCACTTAAAGTCACTTTATAAAATATTTAATTAATCACTTAACATTACCTTTTTAACTTTTGTTTTTCCCGCTAGGTAATATTAAATAATTAAATAAATGAATTCCCTCATTCTGCCTTTAGCTTTTGGGAATCAAAATGCTAAACTAGCACTTGGGTGATCATAAAAGAGGGGACATTACAGTTCTCTCTTTGCGAAATTCCCTGCCCTCAAGCAATTGCAAATTGGGATGCTGCAGTATCTGTTCTCCTTCCCAAGTTGCGTCCTCTACTGGCAAGTCTCTCCACCTGATCAAATATTCCTTAATCACCCTATTCCTCAATCGCCTCTCTCGGGTATCAATCACCTCCTCAAAAACCAACAGCAAGTGCCCCTCCTCATCCAATGGAGGCAAATCTGATGATGAAGTAACCTGCTGCCCTAGTGCCTTCTCGAGGCACAAAACATGAAACGCATTATGGATCTTGCTCTTCTCTGGCAGCTCCAACTCATAGGCTACTTCCCCCACCCATCTGATAATCCTGTAAGGGCCATAAAACTGTGGCTTCAATTTCTCTACACCACTTTTCTTCAAGGAAAACTCCCTGTAGGGCTGTAATCGTAGGAATATCAAGTCTCCTACCTCAAAGTTGTGTTCAACCCTGTGCCTATCTGCATAAGTCTTTTGTTGATTCTGTGCCACTTGTAAGTTCTCCTTGAGAGCCTTAAGAATATCCTGGCTCTCTTGAATCCAATCCTTGGCTTTGGGAGCCCTGCTATCCCCAAAAGCCAAATCGATGAATGATGGTGCATCATATCCATACAATGCACGAAAAGGTGTCATACCAATGGGCATGTGGAAAGTGGTGTTGTAGCAATGCTCTCCTAGATGCAACCACTTAACCCATGCTCGTTGCTGCCCCAAGACATAATTACACAGGTATCCCTCAATCCACTTATTCACTATCTTAGTTTGGCCATCCGTCTGAGGGTTGTAGCTCGTGCTTGGGGTCAATTCAGTGCCTGCTAATCGAAACAACTCCTACCAAAAAGCACTAAGAAACCGGCTGTCCCTGTCATTGACTATAGTCTTAGGCAACCTGTGGAGTCTGAAAACCTCTCTGAAAAACAAATTTGCCACTTGTGGTGCCTTATACTCTGAAGGAATAGCAAAGAAGTGGGCAAATTTGGTTAACCGATCTACTGCAACATAGATACAATCCCTGCCATGCACCTTAGGTAAACCAGTGATAAAGTCCATGGATATGCCCTCCCATTTTTGCTTAGGAATGGGCAATGACTGCAACAACCCTGTAGGATGGGTAAGCTCGGACTTGTTTTGCTGACAAGTCACACACTCCCTCACATACCGTAACACATCACTCTTGAGGCCCTTCCAAGAGAACCTCTCTCTAACCTGTCAGTATGTTTTAAAGTATCCTTGATGTCCTGCCAATGGAGTGTCATGTGAAGCCCTCAAGATTTTTTCCTTGAGCTTAGATTCTGGCACTAAATAAATCCTATGCTTGGAGTAGATGTTATCATACACCACTCGGTAACGATCATCCTGGATTTGCCCATCCATCAACTCACAAGCAAATCTGTTCTTAGAGTACTCCACCAAGAAATGATATTTCCAATTTGAAGAAATCTTGATAAGTAAGCACGTTGTGGGTTTCTTGGAGAGGGCGTCTGCAACAACATTCTTCTTGCCCTTCACATACTCAATGTCAAAGTCGTAGGCCTGTATTTTGCTAACCCATAAGTTGTAAATGTAAGGCCTCTGTATATGAAAAAATAAAATAAAAATAAAAAATGACATTTAATAAAAAATCTAAACCATAAATTTGTAAACCTAAATCCATATACAAAAAAAAATCAACAATTTTATTCATATATTGTGAAAAACTAGCGTAAATCATGAATAAGAATTATGGAATTGAATGGAGTGCATGTAAATTTGTAAAACATGTTTAGAAACTTAATATTGACATTTTAGAAAGAATTTACATACTTGGAAATCAAAATTCCTCAAATTTGCTATAAATTCCCTCCAAAATGCTCGAAGGATGCTCAAATGATGTGTGATGAGAGTGTGGGAGCATGTGCGCTTAAAAAGGACAAAAAAATCCGTTTTTCCATTTTTTCCCTGTATTTTTTGCATTGATTGCATTTCCATTGCGTGGTGAGTCCACACTCAGTACTTGCTGAGTATTCGTGGCGATTGAGCGAAAAATTGCCAAAACTCGACTCCACAAATGTGCGAGTATAAGTATAAAAAACTCGTGGGGAAAAAGAATTGATGAGGATTCACATACTCGTCGAGTATGCAAACTATGGTAAGAACAAATGATTGTAATGGAAACTCTCACAAAGCACCATGAATTGACCCAACCCGATTTCGGTGTACTTCTTAGGACATACATTGAGGGAGATTGATGGGCCAAAGAGTCTTGTGAACATAAAATTTCAGCAAGCGAGAAAAAGGTGTACACAAGAAGGCCTCTCTAAGATAGGTATAGTTGAATATTGTGTGGTTTGGACCATATGTATGATACCAAGTATGCACACGATCCAAAAGAGTTAAGGAAAATTGGCTCGCCTTGTGCTTGAGTGTGTTTATGCCCTTGTCCCTCCAAATTTTTTCACACTTTTGCGCATGCTCTACAACATCCTCCATACCTCTATATTAAGGTAACTTCATCAACATATCGTAAAATATGTTTTGTTGTATATGCAAGATTTGCAGGGTTTGGGCACTGGGCCCTCCACTTGAAGTGCTCAGGGCCCTTGCACCAGTGCTCAACAATGGGCCTAGTCCTCTTGATGTTGTACCTCTTTATAGACTCACCAATGGTGGTGTTCCTTCCGTTGGGTTTCTTACTGTTATATTGGGGTGGTATGGTTTTTGCCTCCCATTCGTCCTAGCATCCCAAGCAAACTCATTAGTTTGCAATGTTTTCTTTGTAAATCCACACAACATTGTTTAGATTTGTATATATGTTACCACTTGCTTAATCACAAATCGCTCACTAAGTTGTTTCTTAAACTCACCAATATCTGTCAAATCTACACTTCATCTGAAGTCTTTCCCTTGATAATTGAAATGCACATGAGCAACAACTTCAGGTAGGAAAGGGATCGACACTTCTTCACTTCATCTTGTGCTTATTTTCTAGACAACCCCAGTGGATCCCAAGGATCACCCTTGGGTGGATCTTCCTTGATGGAAACGAAACCGTTCTCTTAACTGCACATACACTCTTCTTCCTCGGAGTGTGTACCTTTCCTATGAGAGTTAGTCATATGCCCTTCACATTTTGTGCGGGTCCGCACAACATCCTCTTGACTTGGTTCCCCCTACTACTAGAATCCATAGCATAAACAATTACATCTCTGCCCTTACCATACTTGCACGCCCTCAGCTCTCGTTTACGTTGGTTCTTTATCTCGTCCTTTACTTTGGAAATACACAATCTTATTGGGTCTAACTCAACTCTACTTTCCTTCACTACTACCCTGTGGTTGACCTTTTTGCGAGGGGAGATTAGTTGGACATCACCAAATGCTCAATGCCCTGGCCTAGTGTCAACTAATATTCATGCTCCTATATGTTAGTCATTGGTATTAATAAATAAATTAAATAAAGCCAAAAAATAATGAGATACAAACAATTGATTAAATAACTAGAAAAGAGATGTAGGTCTATGGAAGAACGCTTAGCCCAGTAGGTTGGGTAACACTTTCCCTTTTCATTATCTTTCCTCCCTCATTTTTGTTGTTGTGTCACTTGGCCACGAGCCTTATTGTTCTTTGTCTCTTGCAGAGAGACCATCAAACCTCTATAGACCTCATCGTTATACCTTACTGTTGACCACTTTCTATCCTAAGGCCTAGAAAGGTGTCAACTTGAGTATTGGGATATTTGGTCCATTATGAAAACCTCATAGTTGTCATATCTCTTGAGGAATCAAGCAAATTCAAAAGAATGTTCATCGACTATCAAGTGAAGGGAGTAGGTCTCAATGTCTTGTCATTGCCATGTCTCTGTTTCAACTTGTGTTAATTATCCTCATGATGTTTGAGTATGTTTGGATGTCTTAGTTCAAGCTTTGAAGTGGTCTTATGATCTAGAGTGCCTTAGTGAAGATGGTTGAAGATGGCAAGTGATGACTCACCATGAAATTTTCTAGTGTATTCGGTATATGCAAGGTATGGCTGACCATAAGCTTTGAAAGGTGATGAAGATACATAGAAGCCTAATTCAAACTTTTAAGAAGGCTATAAGGTACTCTTTGTGATATTCATTGGCAAATCTTCTTTTGAGGCTATATGTATGTTGTCTAAAAGAAAGGTTTTGGTCTTAAAATGACAAATTTTGACCTCAAAAGGCCACTAAAGCATAAATAACCATTTTAATCACCCTCATGGTCATTATATTGCTTTAGTCAAACGGTTTTATACTTTGAAATTGTCCCCTCTACGAGTCTAGAACATTTTTTTGTCATTAAGAGAGCTCACATGTGTGAAAACATGTCCCTTTTGCTCTCCAAAGCATGTTACTTGCTTTGAGATGCCCTTTCACTCGCATTTTTCCTTATATTGCCCTAAAATGGTGGTTTGGAACTGAAACATGAGGAAATGAATGAGAATTTGCAGGATTCAACAATGTTTTCAGGTGGTACGAATCTGTACAGTACGGATTTGCTCAGGGGAAGTCATGGATATGCAAGAAGGTTTTGTTACATGCACAAGGTGAAGAGATTAGAGTGTTGCAGGGCTTGAGAGGCCAAAAACCGATGTACTTTCCCTACTGAGTTCATTGGCAGAAATCAAGAGCACTTTAGGTTTGTGCTTAGTCCGTACAGGGGAGAGAGAAAGAAGATTCAAGCTCTTGGCCAGGGAAACTAGACCTTATGACCTTACAATCATGGGTATTGGTTGTTGGTTTAGTCTTCCGAACTCTATGAACAAATGCTAAGAACTTAAGGTGTCTGGTTACCATTCACATTTGCACAAGGCAAAATAAGCGGTATGGTTTTGTTGAGTTTCTAATTGTTTTGGTCAAACTAATGATTGTACCTGATTCTTTAGGCCTTGAAGAGACTTTTCATGACTCTCTCAACATTTTGGTCCACACGTGTGATTTTATAGGGCTAAAGAACATCTAAACTACCAAATCTGCAGTCTGTAGGCAAGTTTGAATAGTTGTATGGTTCAAGGATGGATCCAAGGTTGTCAAGACACAATAAGATATTGTATGCAATGTTTCACTCATGGCAAGTGTCCTTTCAAGTTTCTCAAACTTCATCAAAGTCTCACAGCCTATCAACCATCAATCTGTCCTCAACACCCTTAGAGTCTCACTTAGCAGAGTTAAGGTCACTTAGCAGATGTTAAGGTAATTTGGAGAATCCTAGGTTTCTCTTTTCACTGTGTATGTTTCTTGATATATTTTGTTAAGGCATATGCATATGCTTGTCTAGGATCCTTTTAGACTGTATTGACTGTGGATTCATGTTTCATTCCACTTCCTCATGATTCATTCTATTTTAATAGCTTTATCACTGCCATTCAACCATTGTTGTAAGCTTAGCAATCCATTTTCAGTCTCCATATATATTCCATTATCACCACACATGTATCATTACTCCATATTTAGATCCACATTATGATTCCAATCGTTTGGTATTCCTTAGGTTGTTAGGGATCAGGATCATCATGGTCTTGAAGATGTGTTATACAATGTTAAACACTGCTAAAGGAGCAAATCATCACCCATAGGCTGTAAGGGAGTATAAACTGATCTTGAGCTAATGAAGTGACCAAGTATGTTTGAAAGATACTTGTAATTATTGTGAACATCTATAGGTTCAAAATCAGTTTTGAGGGCTATTGGTGTGAGGGTGAGTTTCCACCCAAAGGATACAATCATAATCTCTAAAGTGAACTCACAGTCAAGACTTGAGAGTTACATACAGTCAGCACTCAAGTTGCAATCTTTTCTAAAGGTCATGAACCTAATGAAGATACAAACTTGTGTGAGAAGTGCTCTAAACTTAATGGAATACTTTAACTAAGTTCAAAGACTATTCAAGAGGTTACCGATGGAGTCAAGTAAGGTTCAAACAGACATAATGTAGTCTAGGTACTTTACTAAGCACCTACAACGATGTGATACAAGGTGTGAACTAAAGGTGCAATACAGTGAAGAACAAAGGTGTTTGAAAGTTTTTAGAGCCTTACTGAAAATTTTAACAGGTTTAAAAGCATTGGAAAAGCTGCAAGTGTAGTAGATGAAGTCTCAAAACTCCTAAGCATAGTCAAGTGACTCTTTAAGGGCATACACAGACTGCAAACTCAAGATAGGCAGTTAAGCCTAAAGGGAGGGCAAGTATGAGATAATAAAGGCACTGAGTTCTATCTTAGACAGGCCATAGAGTTCATAAAATCATGTTGAGGCCAAAAAATATGGTGTGGAGGATTGTAAAGAGGAGATTCAAAACCTCATACACAACCAGTGTATACTTTCACACATTTAACACATATACCCAGTCTTGGGGAAGTTTGAGGCTTTGAAACCTCTACAAATGTGATCACACCTTCAAATTTGGTGCAGATGATCATTGTATGTAAGTTAAGATGTTCATGCTATTCTAAAGGTTAGACAATCAGTGGAAACATTCACTGTTTTGTCTCAGAGCTACTTCAGTCAGTTAGCAGTCAGTGATGAGACTAGGTGGATTATTTGGAGGTTTGAGAACAAGACAGGAAGCTTGTACTTCATAAGGGGGTTTGTGAGGCAAGAAAAGGTGATGGTAAGTATTCATATACTCTTTGGGATTGATAATAGTCAGGTTCCAAGTCAATATGCCCTTGAGGGCTAGTTCAAGGAAACAGACCTTAAAACTGTTAAGAAACCCTACCACCATGTTGAGACATATCCAGGGCCTCGTTGCACATTAATGGTCATAAGAATGGTGTGGAGAGTCAATGCAAATCCTGAGGAAATTGTTGAAATTAGTGCGATGCAATAAACTTATCAGTTTAGCCCTTAAACCTTCCATTGGCTTACACATTTTGGACAGTCAGTCGAAACACTCTTCCCTACATTTATATTTTAACACATCTTTGCATGGGAACTCAAGTTGTTCAAGAAAGTTGAAGGGGTCAATGGACTTAAGATCCATAACAAGAAGTTTTGGTTTGGATGTTCGTACTGTATGAACCATCGTTAAGATGGTGGACCTCCAAAACCCTTGTTAAAACCTTGGAAGGTACCCGATGAAGGAAAGATGCTTCAAAATGCATCCAAATGAAGTGTTCGAGCCATGAAAGGATCGTTTTGGTCTTTCTAACTCTCCTAAGCATCACAACAACCTGTTGGTTGGCACGTGCAAAGGTCATGCTGTACGAACTAGACCTGAGAAGGCTAATTTGACCCTGTGAGTAAGGGATTGAAGAGTATTTGCATATATAATAATATTCAAGAGAGAGAATGGGTCCTATAGTCCCTAAATAACCTTGTAATAACTATCTATAGTGATCTCCATGACTGGTTCTACAAGCAAATAGACTTGGGTGTTCAAATAAGAGATTGTATGCATTCAAATAGAGGGTAAACGGATTGATCAAGCCAACACCATTACTCCAAGGGACTTCATAGATGATATTCATGTTAAAGACAGTGAACAGGAGCCTTACAACTTAGGTTAAAGCCAAAACTCTAAGAACCCTGCAGTAGTATATGCTTGTCTATTAGCCTCATTGATCATTGTCATCTAGAAGATGGCACATAATGCAAGATGAGGTCATAAGGACACCTCCAATCTTCATGAACAACTTTATCAGGTTGTAAGAGGGATGTGTATTAGATATGGACTACAAAGGAGATGTTATGGTTGGTCATTCTGACCTTAAGACACCTAACACTGCTCAGAAAGCATGTTTCTTCCTCGAGAAGTGACTTCACATGCTCACTATTGTACGAAGCTTCTGCATGGGAGGATGGGCACTTTAGGAGAGGTGGAGGGCTTAGTCTACTAGTGTTTTGTGGAATTAGTTCATAGGTTTAGCTCCTAAACTCTATGAATCATTGTTAAGAGTCGTGGGCACTGTTAAACCTCTCTAAAACCCTAGTTAGAACCCGACGGGAAAGATTTGAGGGGAAAAACATTCAAACAGATGGAAATCACTTGACAAAGGCCTAATTCATGTTGTGCACTCAGAAGAGACCTTGAGCATGGTACTTTGTTGTACGGATGGTGTACAGACTCGCCAAAAAACAGTACTTTTCAAGAAAAAACACAGAAAACAAGGTACAAGGCAGTTTAAGAAGTTGCAAATCATTGGAAGTGTTTGTCTGGGACTTGTTTCACTTCCTCAAATCATGATATGTTCACCTATTTGCTTGGAAGTACCTCTACCAGCCTTCACTAATCAACCAGTTTGTGAACCTAGTCAAGATGGCCTAATTGTTCAAAGAAGAGTAAGGTTGCAGATGGAGGAACTCTTGCGCATAGAGACACTGTATGTGGTTAATGCAACATCTAGAAACATCCATAATTGCCCCTTGAAGCAAGCAAGTTCCATATTTATGAGCACTCCTAAAGGTTTTTGGCGGTTCTATGGATATGGCCAACCCACAAGAAGAGGTAATCAGTTGATGCTACATGGAAGTTGGTTGTTTATGTATATTCAATGTTTATAACAGATAAAAGAGAGGGAATTTAATGAAGATGGCATGCATAGACCTTTCATGGGTCAAATGTTACTAAAAATAGACTTTGACTGTCATAAAGACACTCTTTGAAAGCACTTCAATGCATGGAAGACTTGTGTAACTGTCATGTGGAATAAGTTATGGTCTATTGACTTCTTGAAGGACTTCTACGCCACTCTCCTTTTCTCTCCATGTGCTTCTATATATTGAGTTTGGAAGGCCTAATTTGGCATCCCTTAGGCTAGCTATAACAAAAAATCTACTGAAATTGTATTTTGCACCTTGAATTAATAAGAAAAGATTGTTGTAGGCTTCTTCATTGGTATTAGTGTGTATCTTGATTGTTGACTTGCAGGAAAGTATGAGATTCATCTTCCTTTGTCGGTCCTCTCCTTCACCTAATGCTATGTTGTCATCGTCTACATGTCATATGAAGTGTTAAGAGGTAGACGCTGTGTTGAAGAGTGAGTTAGTTTGTAGTGTCTTATATAGACCTCCATTCTTATAACTTCAAGTTGCAGACGTTTTATCTAACCTCCATATGAAATACGTATGTTTAGGATTGCGTTAAGAAGCCTAGCTAATAATCTATTTCCATTTGGTTCACAAGTGTGCTTAAGGATTGGTTAAGAGAGGATCATTGAAGAATTGGTGCATCACCATCTCTAGTATAGATTTTCCTTTTAAGTTGTCATTCTATCTCTTTTAACCCCCAAAACAAATAGGTTTTAGAAGAAGAATTCAAAGTTGATATATCAGGGGAGCTAGCCCCATAAGCTAGAGGTTTGGTCTAGCTATAGGTAACCCACAACCGATGGACCAATCCCATGTTAGTCCAGGTTTGAAGCAGAAGTGAACAATTTACTTCAGAGGGTGCAAGTTGGGTTGCTAACACTTACAAATAATAAAATTCACAACCTTCTTATGCTAAACCTCTTTTAAAAAGTAAAGTAAAGAACAAAAAAAACAAAACTTTTTGTGGCCTCTTAACAAGCTACTCTTCCTTTGAATAGGGTTTCCCCTTCTTGTTTTGGTTCTCTCTTTCTTCTCATGGGAAGGCTTGACCACTTTGTAATCAATTTCTCATCCAACCCCTCAACCTGTTCCTTTTGAAACTCATTATTCAACTGCCACTTCCTTCGCTTAGGGAGGCTACCTTTCTTGCACAATAAGAAACAATGCTTTTACAATCTTTTTTTGTTTTCATCGATCAATATATCTTTGTATATATTTATTCTGAGGGGTATTTCAATGATCACTAAATCGCATATCACACTCCTCAATAAACCCCATCTTTGGTGGTTCAAGGCATCTAAGTGGACACCCTTGCCTTGTAACATTAGGCTCGTTGGGCTTAACATGAGGTTCCTAAAGAGCATCCTCGATTTTTGTGTGATACTACATTTGGGAGCAATGCAATAAGCTATTGTCATAAAGACATAAAAACTACATATTTGCATAAAAACCACATAAAATAATTATGTTGAGAGGTGTTCTACAGTGGGAGAGGGCGAAGGAGAGAACCTGATGTCGTGCCCTTGTAAGGAAAGATGGCTGACATCTTCTTTAAAAAAAAAAATTAATATAAAAAAACCATAAAATAAAAAAGAGCCAACACTATTTAAAAAAATATATAAGATATTAATATATATACATTATCTGTATTCTAATAATTTAGAATACACAATCTATGTTAGCATATCTAAAATATTTTATAAATTAGCATTCATTAAGACCATATTATTAAGTAATCTAGGGTATTTTTAATATGCGATATGCTACTAATATCGAATACTATTGATGTAATATAAGATAACATAGGAAGAGATTATGATATGGAGCAATATATAGGAGGAAGTAATATTAATAATTCAATATAACTGTAATTATAATATACCTTAATAATAATATAATTACATCAAATATACATGCCTTATAAGATTTATGATTTTAGATAAATGCTTGAATAATGGCCTATTATAAAGGGGGTGCTTATTATAAAATAGAATAGTCAGTTTATTTACCTTATATAATATTAAAACTCTCTTATATATCATATATTTTTATGATATATAATAGGAAAAATGGATATAACAATAAATAGAATATGAAATCAGTTTATGTACCTTGACTTCATATTTTATGAATATTATATAAGAAAATCAAAGATACAATGGGAGGAGGGGAAGGAGAGAGCCATTATCAAAAAATCATTAGAATTTTAAATAACATTATTTGACATTTTATGTGATGTGTATTTTACATAGATTTATTTAAGTGAGATAGGTCATGATATTTATTTATGATCTAAATTAAACTCTGAACTTGGATAATTTTTTTTTAGATATTACAAGTTACCATTTGATTTTGAACAACAGTGGAATAGGCACCTTGAGAATGATATATCTCGGCGTAATTTACATAGATTTATCTAAGATAGGTATAGTAGTTAAATAAAAAAGTAATCACTTGAGGAAGGCAAGTGAATGAGAGGTTTGGCACATGAACTAGAGCGTTGTGTGCATAATGTTAGAATGGTGGGCATAAGGTGGCACAAAACAATCATCATGCTATGACGATAATTGGAACCAAAACCAAGTAAAATTTGAATTCACTCAAGCAGAGACAGATTCTACCTCAACAGTTTAAGTAATCTAGGTGGCGCAAAATGTTCGTTGTGTCTACGACAAGAACTGGAATTGGAATCAATTAAACTCTGAATCCATTCATGCAGAGGCAAGTCCAACCTCTATTGTTAATCTAGTCTAATAGTGGGGTCCTCAAATAAACATTGTTAGTGCATTTTATATAAAATAGAAAATATGAGTATAATGTAGATGCATTGTCAAAAACAATTCCAATAAAATAAATCAACACTCTTCCACTATAATTTTAAAAAATTACCAGAAAAAAAAGCCTCAAAACCCAAAAATTTATAACACTATAAAATAAATAAAACCCTGTGCTTTCATTCTGTAGATCTCATCCTTTTTGTATAGGCAATTGCCCATATGAGCTCTCCACGGAAACTTTTCTGTCTTGGATCAAAAAATTGGAGTGGTTTTCCGAGACAACAATGACATTGTGACATAAAGATTTCTCCATTATTCTATGCCAAAGAGGACGATACACCACCTTGAATTTGTTCTATTTTTAATTTAGACCCCCAAAGGATATTTTTCCCAAGTCCCCTATTTTTGTTAACCGTCAATTTTACATAAACTCTACATCCTACATGTTTTCACCCACAAAACCCGCAATTTAACAGGTCCTAAACCCCTCCTTTTTGGCCCTGAATCTCCAATTTCATAAACCTTAGGTCCCCAAATTTTGAGCATTAAATCCCCAATTTCCTAAACCTATATTTGTAGTTCTATAGGAAAAAACATAAACAAAACAAAAAAAACAATTAATTTTAAGATATCAAAATAAAAAATCTTCGCCAACCTATATTTGTAGCTGATCACCTTGGCATGAGCCTTAATTCCCAAAACCGATCCTTGAAACGGTGTCATCTGCCTCCGTAATTGGAAATCTCAAAAGATTGTTAGAAAATGACATTTAAGTCTTTCACATCATTATATTGTTGGGGGCTGCGAAGCAAATTAGCTTGGTTCTTAATTATTAAAATTCTTGCCATAGTTTCAATGGATGGGGAGGTGACTGCCTTGAGACAACTGGCAAGTGTGAGAGGTTATAAAGCTTGCCATCCATTCCTGACTTGGGCCATATTTGGCTACTAGTTGGTGGTGCGGTGAGCGACATGGTCTTCTCTCAAGTATGCGTCCAGTCCATTTGCCCCATTTTTGCTCTGTTTCATCGCTCGTCTGGTTTCCTTGTGGGCTCTGTAATGGATATCTGGTTTTCATTTATTTTGGGTTTCATTTCCTCCTCCTTGGTTTGCATATTCATTTCTACCCTTGGATTTTTGACACTCCCAGGCAGGCTTTCAGTCTTCGGCCCTTGGCCATGAGGGTGGGTTGTCTCCTTTAAAAAGGCTTCCTGAGGGGGGCAATTTTTTTTATTTCTAGGAACTCTGTTCTTGAATCTGCAACTTCTTGCTTGAGTGAGCTGTGGTGCAACCTTGCTAAACCCTGGGGTTGATGGGTTTGCAACCGGTAATTTGGGATTCTGTATCTTTGAAATTTCTAGTATTTGCATTCGCAAAATTTCTCCGTTGCTCTTCACTGGTTGGCAAAATTATTCCTTGATTCTTCATTGATGGCTTTTTGTATGTATGGCATGGCTGCTACTCTCTTGGGCTCATTTTTTTTTCTAAGCTTTAGATTTGTTGGCATTCTCCTAAGAATCCTGTTGGCATATTGCATCTCTTAATACAGTGCAGTCATGGTGGCCAATCATCCAGATTTTGGGAAAGCAGAACCTTCAAGAAGAACTGGTCAGAGTCTGGGTAAAGATTTGTCCAGCAACATAGTGCAGGAAATGATTAGGAGCATGTTCCATAGATACTCTTTGGAAATATTCCTCCAGCTACGTTCATGCATATGCTCTATTTAAAATGTGCTGTTCTACGTTTATAAAATAGCCAATTTCCTCTCCATGTAGAAATCATTTTTCATATAACATACAAATGTACTCAATCCGGGATTTTTAAGAAGCTTCAATAGAATATGCACTTGTTTCATCCTTCTATCTTGTAAAAGACACCTCCATGTACATGCATATTTCAACATTAAGATTAATACAGTTTGTGTTCATACATAATTAAAACCTAATTGTCGTCCCTATGTTTCATAAACTACTTATATGCATCAAACATATAATAATTACCACAGGCATTTAAGTTTTTGGGCATTTTGAGACTAAAACTTTCTATTTCCTTATCATCAATCTCTTAGGAAATGACCTGATATAATTTGGGACGTGTTTGATATATTAACATTGTATTCATATACGTCTCTGTTACTAGAATGCAATTCAATTTTCAAAGAAGTATAAGTTTAATCATCTCATTTAATTTTAATGTTGTGCCCTCCACAACACACACGCACACACATGTTGATCTCCATATTCCCTTTTTCTTTTATTTATCATATAAGCAATGCTTTTGTTATGTGTAGTGGGCATCGTATTGGTACAGCAGAGGTAGAATCTGCTCTTGTTTCACATCCACATTGTGCTGAAGCGGCGGTGGTTGGGGTAGAGCATGAGGTATACTCTGCAATTTTCCGTAGAAATATATCTACTTTTGTATGCTCAAAATGTATCCCTTTTATAGCCATTAATTATTGATATTTTTATTTTGTTGTAATATATTTTCCAGGTTAAAGGTCAGAGTATTTATGCTTTTGTGACGCTAGTTGAAGGCATTCAATATAGTGAAGAGCTTCGTACAAGCCTTAAATCAGCTGTCCGAAATCAGGTAGATTATGACCATCACATTTATTCCTAACTTTTAGTTTAAGAAACTATACTTTCAAAATAAACTAGAATGGAAAACTCTGTGCATCTCATTGGTAGAATTCGGTGGCTTCTCTTATTGGGGGGAATAGACTTCCTGGTGTCTACTTATCATTTTGTAATCAGTATTTTAAAAACTTTTTCTGCCCATATCTGTTTCCTTGGAGCTTATTTAAGAATCTTCAAAGAATCTTTGATATCTTACTATTTTAAAGACTGCTTAAATATTCACATATAGATGGGCAATGGTATTCATCAGAATAAATCTCACAGAGGAATGTAGGGTATATGGCTTGCTAACATGCTTATAATGGCTTGTATATTTAGACTAGGAATTGTTAAATATACCATACACTCAAGATAACAAATGTTAGATACATGCATTCCATTCATACTCCTGAATTTGGAGAGTATAATGATTGAGCTAATTATAAACCCATATGATCATCAAGAAATTCTACCTACACAGGCTGTTCATATTATCCACGACTCCACATCACAAGTATTATAGAAGTAGAACATACTATAGGATCAGTTAAATTGAACAAGCTCCATTCAAGCAATAAAAGACAAAATAGGACACCGAGATATGGACGTACAAGCTACCTTCTATAGAGAGTAATTTGTATTACAAATTGAATTTGAAATGAGGTTACATCCCAAGTATATATAGAAGACATTTTACAATCTTAGCATTATAAGGATTGGTTGCCCACATGTTTCATATCCTAACGTTACCGCTAGATAGGCTTGTCATCTATGTTTTTTCTTTGTGTTCGCTTATAATATTATGATGGAATAACAATAATAGACATTTACCTGCTCTTGTGAAGTCGTTCTTGGGTAAGAATATGTCTAGAACATGTCATAATATGCCATCAAAATTGAAATATATGTGTATGTTTGAAATACCTTAGTCGCAACAATGAATCACTATCACCTCAATACATGTGCTAGGTCATCATAAATAAATAAAGGCCAAATAATCAAAATACATGGCCTTGTGATGTAGGTCTAAATGAAGAAAATCAAAATGAATTATCTAATGGTGCTGCCAAGCAAGGCACTACATGAATTGAACAAGGTTTGGGTTGTCAATCTTGAATTCTGTATTCATCGAATCCCTTGTTAATCTTTTATCCATAAGATTGAGAGTGAAGGCTCCTCATTCCATATAAAGGTGGTCTTCCCATACAATATATCGTTCTTGTAAATTCTATTTAAAGACCATCAGATTTAGGTGACTTGTTCTTGCCATCCCTCTTGAGGCTTGATGTTGGTCTATTGTCAAGGATCTTTCAAGCATTTCCCTTGTACTTAGATACCTTGACTAAAGTGCTTTGAAAACTTCAAACAACTAGTCAATTCTTCTTTGGTCACATAATTTTTGTCTATTTGAACTTTTCTTTCTTTCAATGGCTGTTTCTTTTGCAAAGAAACAGCTACAGTGCACTATTATTTATGAAATTTTTGGGTCTATAATGTTGGTGGAAATATTTACCATTCTTGTTTCTTTCCTGTATCTTGTGAAGATCATGTTTATTTGGAGATACCCTTTATTTTACATTTCCACCTGTCTAATGCAAGCTTTGGCTGACAAAGTTGGCATCCTGTCTCTTCTATTTTCAAGACCAAGAAGATTATATCACTCTTGGTTAGATATTTTGTCATTATTCAATACAGATTTTATGGAAATAGATGTCTTGAGTGATAACATGGAAAATAACTTCATTAACAGTATCATTTTCTCTTTTGGATCTCAGGGAAAAATATGTAGGGCATGTCATGGTTTCCTTTAAAAAGTGCAAAAAGTTCGGAGTTTTGTTAAAAATCTCAGTTGCATGCTATACCAAGTCACACGGCATGTGGATATAGGGATACAAGATACATGCATCCGATATGTGGTTTGTTGATCCCCCAAGATAGGATACGGGGATAAATGTATCCATTATAGCAATTTTCACCACCCTCGCTCACCGGTGTTGGTCTCTGGGTTACATATTTCCAAAGTGGGTAATTTCTGACTTGATTAACTTGTCTTCCTATTGGAGCTTTATTTCCACCAATGGCAGCTCCACTTGCAGCATACAGACCACTGACACAGCATCTATAGTGTTTGGACATGGAGAGGAAGGAGGAATACCAACACGAACATTTTCCGCCTTCTTTTGAGCAAAAACCCTTGATGACTGAGCCTTGGTTTTGGTGGAAGAATACTCAGCTGTAGTAAAACTCAGAAAATGAAATGCAGATTAATCTTGCACCAAATGCTAGGAATCTCAAAGATAAGTCAACTTCCACACTGCATTTTACTCCTTGCTTGAATTTGACTGATTGCCGGGTCAAACAGTGCCTTTAAAGACCAAAAATAACCCAAATTTTGCTTTTGGGTGCAGAATTTTGAGCCCACATGTTGGACGTGTGTCTCACATGTTTGAAATGCATTGGATACATGTCCGACATGGGACACATTGTCTGACACAAGACATGTGTCCAAGGCATGTTAGACATGTGAAACCCACGAATCCCTTGTATCAACGTGTTCAACACACAGATACGGGATATGAGGAGGCAAGGGGCGTACCCTGAGGCAGGGGGCGTATCCTGTTTCTTAGGTTCTATAATTTGGAAATGAGACTCCTTTTATAAATGGATCTCCTTGCATGTATTTATGATCAACATAGAGGACACACCTATCTTCATAATCATTCTTCACACATTACATGTAATTGTTAATATTAAGGTTTCCAATAAATGCAAAAAATAGAAATTATTTTATGTAAATTTTAGGGAAAAAATACTGATTTACAATGCATAAAAAACTTTAAAATTACATCAGATTCATAAAAAAATTAAAACTGTAATGGGGGTTAATTGATTAGGGTTAGGCAGTAGTGGTAGGGGCCACTTTGGCCTTTTTAAACTGTATATTTATAATAGGAGGCCTTCGGACATTCCATCCCAGCAATATATAGATCCTCCCGAGATGGGGATGGATATAAATATAGATGACATGAATGCTATTTGCAAATAGGACCCCTACTCTCTATATATCTTCTCAAGATGAATAAACTATAGATGCCCTGACTAGAGTAGGCTTAGGATACTGCACAAAATATGCAAGGAGATGTGGAACAACATCCCCTCCTGTTGGCAGATGTCTTCATGCTTGTCTTCGGTACCAAAGATATATCCATGTTTGGAGATGCATTGTAGGTCTCTGAAGATGTGTCTTCTGGTTTCACTGGTTAATATCAGTACATGAGATCTCTTGACGAGTTTTTCAAGTTCATTCCCGTGCATATTGCACAACTCCTAAAATTAACATCTTATCAACAACCACAAAAATTGCACTCAACATAGATGTTCTTTCATGTTTACTTTTTTGCATATTTGGCATTTTACAATCCCAAAACTCCTGTTCCACACTTCCAGATTTTCGTGCATAGCTTTTTAAATATTCTGAGCTTTATATTAATTCTATCAATGTTTTGCCTCTTTTTTTATTATAGGGTAAAAGGTGGGTTTTTGAAAGGGCCCAAACCCTTTTAAAATGAAGAAAGACTGTATGAAGCAATTAACCCGAAAAACAACCACAAAAACTCAACAAACGGAGAGAAGTCTGATACTTACAAAAGGCTGGAAGCTGACAGCAAACCAAAAACAGAGCAAACAAAAGGCAAAAATTCAAAACAAGGATTACCGATGAGGCTAAAAAAGATCTTTTAGAGTTTCAGCCGCCTCCCATTCCTCTTTTATAAATTGCAAATGTTTTTCAACAAATTCCTCTTCTATTTCCTCAATATCGATCTTCGTCTGGCTTCTATTTCTTTTGCTTGGTTCTGCTTGAAGAGAGATTGCATTTCTCATTCTCATACCTTCTGCAGCAACTGGATACTAGTAGCACAATTTTTAATGGTGGTCTTACTCACTTGGAGCACCTTCTCAAGATCTTCCTTAACTGATTTTTTATCTCTTTCCATCTGTTCAATTCTCTCCTTTAATTTCGAAACTTCCTCTGTTAATTTACAAATACATGTTCTAACGTATTCCAATGATCTTTATTAAAATGTTTCTCAACCCTAGGCTTAGGTAAATCCCCATTAATCAGTTGATGGAGAAGGTCGATTCTAGCATTAAGTCTGCTATATTCATTAAAGAAACATTTGAGAATGCGGAGCTCAAGGTTGGACTCTGTTTCTAAGGAATTGATCCTACTCAGTAGGTCCCCTTCAGAGGCTATACTCTCCATATCATCACAGGTTTTCTTCCTTTTAACAACTATTGACCTATGCCTTTCTCCTTGTTGCCCCTTATTCATCCTATTAGGGTAATATCCTTAAGGTATAATGCCCTCCTTTTTCAGATGCATCTCAAAATCCTTACCAGAGGTCTGCTGACCAACACCATCTTCAAATGAGGTAATTTCCATCTCAGCCCTAGTCTTCTTACCAGTAACCATTTTTTACGTTTTTGGCCTGTTCTTTCTCTGCGTCCTTGTTAGGCTTGTCTGACATCCTTTTGTTAATGCTCTCCCCCTCAACGGCCTTGCCAACATGTTTTGCCTCTTAATCCAACAAAATTTGATAGATTTATGGTTTCAAGTCTTGGTTTTTAATTCTCTAATAGGTTGACTTTTTCTTTGTTTTGTTGTTACCAAAGTCTTCTTGTTGGAAAATGTTTCTTCTTGGCCCAAATCTCCAGTTGACAGAAATATTATAACATTTGATTCTTACAGCTCAAGTCAAATTAGATGGTAATTGGGTATATGATTTAGTGATTGGGGTAAGCGGAATTTTCAAAAGATTGCTACTCATGTCTGATTCAGATAAACTAGCATATGTTGTTGAGTAATGAGCCTGATGAAGAAAAGCTTTATAATTAATTTTATTCTTTCATTAAAAGAAACTTCAGTAAATTCAACAAAGAGACGAGGATGATAGAGAATCCTCCTTCCCACCAAGCTATTTTTTAATGATTATTACATTGATGCTCATGTTCTATTGCAAAAGGTTTATACTATTGTTAGTCTCTCGTAAATATACCATAAATTAATTAATATGTATCCATATTATGAATTTCAGATTGGAGCTTTTGCAGCTCCAGATAGGATACATTGGGCTCCAAGTCTACCCAAAACTAGAAGTGGAAAAATTATGAGGAGGATACTGCGAAAGATCGCTTTAAGGCAATTGGATGAACTTGGTGATACCAGTACACTAGCAGATCCAGGTGTAGTTGACCAGTTGATTGAGCTAAGCGATATGTAAATCTTTCTTATTTTGACACACGACATTTGACTAGTGGTTTGTAGAAAAATGTGGTCCATTTTCATTCTCTGTGTTCTGACATATGTGTTTGTATGTTCACACATGACCAATATGTGCCTCACCTAATTGTTTTACATTTTTGAGTTTCATCTTTATAATTAGCAATTTAGCAGTAGCTTCAGTAAATTCCATGTATAATGGCTTTGGTAGAATTACATTTTCTTTTAGATCCCATTTAATACACTAGAACAGTTTTTGGACTGATTTTATTGGAGAGATACTCATCTATGTGTAAGATGTACCATGTATTCTATTTAACCATGTAGAGAGTTTATGGCATTTTAGATTGAATCATCGTGAACAATGTAGAATATTGTGCTATATTCAAAGCTCTTTATGTTCTGATTCTTGGCTATGCATTTAAAGATCAGTTGATTGTAAACTGCGGTAGTTGTCACAACAGAGAGATGCATTGCATCAATGACAATAAGGACGTTGCTACAGTGATTCTGATTGATCATGTTGACAAGGAGATAATCAGGTCAGTATTTTTGGTACTCTGGAACAAACTGCTTACAGCAATAATCACACAGGTTTGATCTCCGCCAGCATCCTTCTACAGTAGTTATGAGTGATCTTAAGATCGATTATAATGGAGATGCAATTGGGTGCGGGTTGCTGTTGTCATAAATATTGATAATGGTCCAACAGGGTGGCCGAATGTTCTTATTGTCAGTATAGAATATAGACACTGCCATTTAAAATAGTAATCTTTTAAAATCTCAATTTGTGTTGTTTGAAATCAGCATTCTTCAGTTTCCCTGCTGATTTCCGTGAGAAAACTGAAGGAATGGCTATGGGCTATCCCTTGCTGTATGTAGTTGCAAACCTTTTCGTATAGCATTTTGAAGAAGAGATATGCTGCAATGACAATTGTTTCAACAAAAATCTGTGGAAAAAAAAAACAAAGTTTCTAACTATGTACTGTAGAAGATTGAAGCCTCTAATATTCATCAAAATGTAGCCCTACATTGAAGGGATCTATTCATCAAAGTTAGGCTTCCCAAGAAGCTGGGGTTAAATCTTTTTAAGTGGATTGCAGATTTGATTCCCACAAAGAGATGTTGGGATCACGGGATTATTCCCTGTTTTGTGGTGATAAGTCGTATCCCCAAGAGCTATAAAAACAGTTACATCTTTGATAAAGTCTGTCCATCTGTTTTGCAATTTGTTAGCAAGGATGTGAGGTTTCAGATTTGATTAGCTGTCTTTGTAATTACTAAAATTACATTGAGAATTATCTGTTTGTTTTCAATGTGATCTTTGGTCTTAAATAGAAATGAGGCAGACAAAAGACAATTTGATGAATTGGTTTAGATAAATAACTGCCATGGTTTGAAGGAAAATTTAATGGTGCGCTGATCCAGGTGACAGTTTGGGGCTCCTTTCAAGACAGTCACCGGTCACCTTGTTGGGGTTGCAGTTTCTTTTTTGGTGCTTGGAACCTGAAACCGTAGGATGTGTAAAAATTTAAGATTTTCTATAAGTCATTCTTCTTCGCCTTGGGACAATGAATATTTTGGAAAACTCTCCAAAGGGCCCCGCAAAAGAAAAATACAAAAATATATCAAAAATCTTGAACATTTCAGGAAACTGAAATTGTCTTTTTATGAGTTTCATGTGACAAATCCTCTCAACTTCTTGGAGGAAGGCTTGTCATATGGCTATTCAGATTACAAGGCGAATCCCTTCATTTTTTGGACTCTTCATTTTCTGCCAAAAAAAGCTATAAAGTAATTTTCATCCAGACATAAATATCATAATGTGGTAGCAGACTGGAGAGAACCGAGAGTATGGTATGCTAGCTTCACACATCTTGTAAAAGATAGCTGCCTCTTTTGTATTAATCAGAGAGTGATGGATTACTCATTTTCTCAGAGATAGCTGTACACATCTCAAATCGAAAAAGTAATTAATTCTTTTATACAGCTATTGTATTGTTCATTTTCTTGAATTGATATATTCTAGAATTGTGATGTTTGAAGACAACATGAACCAAATTAGATCAGAAAATGTTTTGATTTTAAAGGAACAATCAAGTATCACCAAATATGGCACAACTTTTGGCAAAAGTTCCTCTGGCCGTATTGCCACACATTATGATGGTAGCAAGTTGGTTATGAATCTTGTAGACTTTACTTTGGATGGTCCCACCCTTCATTTAATTAAGAAAGGCTTCAGTTTTGTGATTACTCCCAAGTACATTTAATCCAAATTGGATCCTAAGAAAATATCATAAATCGGTTGATTTAGATAATCAACTTAACTTCTTCGTTCATGTGACTAATTAAGAGCCAAGACAAAATTGGACAAGGAAGAGATGCAAAAGTAGTGTAGGAACAAGGAAACTGGTGCAAGAAGGCTCATGGATGATCCATATATACTGGGGCCCAAGCCACATGAAGAACAATCATAAGTGACGGGTTTGGCTAGGTATGAACTCGCTTGATAGGTTTGTCTTAATACGAAGTCGTACAACAGAAGACATGCAGACAAGTTTGGCACCAGCCAAACTTGTTCAAGATAGAATCGAGTGTCTAAAAGAAAGTTCAATTGATTTTTCTAATGCCCCTTTGTGTGAAAAACGTTTGAAAATCTTTGTACAAATGTGTTGCTCACTTGTAAGTGTAAATATACCCGTTGAGGTTCATGTGAAGGCATTTATAGAGTTCTTGATGTAGACCATGTGATTATATTAGCTAAGAGAAACGGTCAAGGATGATGAATAAGCAAGAAATTTGCAAGAAGGCAAGCTAGTAGAGCATTGTAAAAGAGCTGGAGACACACCACAATGTTCCTTGGGCATTTTAAAAGTGTTAGAGAATGCCCACAATGCATATGAAGGCTCAAATTAAGCAATTGGCTTATAAATCTTGCAAGGTGATATTGGAGATGAGAAGGCACACCCCGACTCTTCTGGAGTTTTCCCACGTTGGGTTCCTCCAAAATAATTTTTTGTGCTTATATTTCTTTGCATGTGTGCTTGATTCATTTATTTGTTTACCTTCATTCTATTTTTACTAATCCAAGCTCTTAAGAAAGCTTATGGTGGGCACGGTGAGCTGATTACTAGTGTAGGTATTGTTCATAACAGAAAGTAGATGTATATTTCAGTCATATACAATCTAAAAAATCAACATACTTATTTGTTATATCATTTCCTTGTTGATTGGAAGTGTCCCATGTAAGTAGGAGCATAAAGGGTCTGTGAGATATGGTCTAGAAGCATTTTAGGTATGTATGTGAGAATGTATACAATTGCATAATGAATATAAGATGTAGACGGCAGTCATAGCTATAGCAAACATAAATTTTCAGTCATATTACAATGAAAAGCTTGATAGTGCAGAATTTTATTTTCACCTGTCTGAAATTTGACTAAACGGTTTTAGACTTGGGTCGACCTACAATCCAAAACTTCAAAGAACACACCCCCTCTATATTTTTGCACACTTTCTAAAAATGTAAAGAAAGTGAAAAATTCATAAAATTGCAGCTTATAGAGAGATTTTATGAAAACCCCTAAAATTGCAATAACTTGCTAAAAAATGATTATGGAACCCAAAAGCTTTTACTATAGCTTCCTTGAATGATTCTTCAACTTAGTTAAAAATTGCAGAAAAAATATTAAAATTGTGGCATATGGAGCGAATTTAGGTAAAATCCTGAAATCAAAATAACTCCAAAAATAATCACAAAATCCTATATATATATATATAGCTTCCTTGAATGATTCTTCAACTTAGTTAAAAATTGCAGTGGCATATGGAGCAAATTTAGGTAAAATCCTGAAATCAAAATAACTCAAAAAATAATCACAAAATCATATATATATATATATATATATATATATATGATTTTGTGATTATTTTTTGAGTTATTTTGATTTTAATATATATATGATTTTGTGATTAAAATCAAAATAACTCAAAAAATAATCACAAAATCATATATGATTTTGTGATTATTTTTTGAGTTATTTTGATTTTAATATATATATGATTTTGTGATTAAAATCGAAATAACTCAAAAAATAATCACAAAATCATATATATGATTTTGTGATTATTTTTTGAGTTATTTTGATTTCAGGATTTTACCTAAATTTGCTCTATATGCCACAATTTTAATATTTTTTCTGCAATTTTTAACTAAGTTGAAGAATCATTCAAGGAAGCTATAGTAAAAACTTTTGGTTTCTAATCTACTTTGAATGTTATTTCAACTTCAGATTAAAAAAAAATTAGAAAAATTCACAATTTTTTGAGAGAGGTGATTCTTCAAGTTAGTGTTTCAACCACACTTTTGCCCAAATCAAAGCTTCGATACCAATTGTAATGAAATTACTATATTGCTATACCAGCTGATGAGGATAACAACAATGAATCACAACATGATTGAATAGAGTAGAATATTTGAATAAATAAGTCACTTTGAAGGGGTAACCTCTACAATCTTGCAATAGGAAAAAAAATCACTATATGATGATATACTACTAAACACTACTTTCTATATATACTCTATTTACATTAAGAAAACTACCTAGGCTGACCTTACTACCAATATGAAGCTATAAGAATGATCATATGACTTAATTAAAAGTAATGCCAGCTGAAAGTCAACTACACATATCAAGATACATGCTATAGGCTAAGGGCATAACAACATCAAATCAACACGTAAGTAGAAGTAAATCCGTAACGTCGATTTGTTTTTGGAATATATACAAATCAAATGGTATTATAATAGATTTTCTTTGTGACTTGTATAAGGGTGTTGCTAACACATTTCCAATTTCTATGTTTATTTGCTCCCATATTTGATAATTGACAAGGAAGTGAAAGCTTTATGGGTGCATTGTTTAACCATGACCAAAGCTTTGACAAAAATAAGGATTTAAGAGCTTGAAGAAATAAATTAGAAAATTGAAATGAAAATAAAGCACTGGAAAAGATGATGCAACACTTGGTGAAGAAGAATTGAGAGTCGCAAGATCAACAAGCCACATATGTTTCATGGAGGAGTTGCAACAAGAGTTATTGTCAAAAGAGGAGATGCCAACAAAGTTTCATGAAGATGGTGAACATGTGAAGAAGAGAGAAGAGTCTACCATGCAAAAGAGACCAATCCCTGCCAAGGATGCAAAAATCCTAATTGAGGCATGCCTTGTAAGCACTTCACCATATACACTTTCTTTCAATCAAGCATTGCATAATTCCTTTGTTTGTCTTGAGAAGCAACTGATGGAATTGACTCTAAGCTGTTCAAGATGGGTTATGATGGAAAAAGTCTTGGAAGTAATGTCTAAGGAATGAGAAATTGACTAGAGGTTGAGGAAAGGCCTCAATATGCAAGATTGGGACACTTTGGCGACAAACAAGAAATTGGAGAATGCTCCAAGGCAGTTAAAGCAAGGAAACTTGGAAAAGACAAGGATCCCAAGCCACTAGCTCAATAGAATATATGGTGTCTCCAAATAATGGAAAAATTGGTAATTAAGAGGAAGATAGCATTGCACCGCTTCAAAGGGCCAAAGTAGAATTTCCAAAGAGAAGAAAACAACTCCATGTAGCACATCACCATTCCGTGGATACAAGAAAGAATGCAAGAGAGGGAAACATTTTAATAAATGCTAAAACATCAAAGAATACTTGATAGAATTTCTCAATAGAGGAAATTAACAAGGGAAACGGTAGAGCATTACCACTCCATTAACCTTGTGTAAACAAACACAAGAACAAATTAATAAGGTTTGCAAGAGACTTATTCGTTTATTTGTCTCCATTGCATAAAAAACAACCACGTGGCACACAAATGTTGGCATACCTATCCCCATGTCAATTTTGTGGAAAGAGTAACTATTGTGTGGTTGTGTTGGAAGAAACAATTTGTCACCAAGTAGCCCAAGTAATTCAAAACAAAAGCAAGTTGCTCACACCAATCTCAAAGCCAAAGAGAAGAGCAAAGGTGTACAAAGCAAAAAAAAAAGAAATATTTGAAGACCATTCTTCAAGTCATCATGAAGAGCAAGACAAGAAAAATAATGTGTTGTCTAAATGCATTGGGAAATAATTATTGCACTCATTGCAATGAGTGGGCAGTGGAATGCAAAATGTTGGAAAATGCATCACTGTGACCTAAATAATTGTTAGGGGCAGTCCAAGAAGGAAGAGGCATCTAAGATTAAGAAGGAAATAGTCCAAGCATCTACAAGCCAAGAGACAGCGATAGGAGAATCAAAGCTTGCTAATGAAGAAAACAAGGAAAAACCTGTAGAGGTGCCCTCAAGTACACTATTGCAAGTGGCTAATGGTAAGAAATCATTTTTGAATTCTTGTGTAGTGTATTTGTAAATAAATTGATTTACGTGTACATGCATGGGAAACACTCACATTGAGTAGCAATCAAAAAGTACTTCCAAATTATTTTATGGTTTGATTTGTTGGTTGAAGCAAGTAGGGAACTAACTCCACTTGTAGGGAGCTATTTCACTTATCACCAAGGATGAGTAGGGAGCAATTATCAAGCCCATTTAGGAAGCATGAAACAAAGGATCCAAATGGAAGTCTAATTGGTTTCTATTCGAACCCTTCATGTGAAAGACACTTGGAAATATTTTTATGAATGGTTTTCTCCCTTGTAAGCATAAATATACCCTTGGGTGGTCATGTCAAGGCATTCAAGAGACATTGTGAGAGTTCTTATGTATTGTGCCTTCTCTTTGTCCTATCTTTCTTCTTCTAGTAGTAGCCCCCCTCTAACATTAAGGGGTTAATCTGAGAATCAAGGTAGTAAAGGAGGGGCAGTGGAGTTACCTGAGTTAGCTTGGCTTGAAGATGTCTGTACTGTTGAGAGTAGTAATCAAGCATGATAAGTGCGGAATTAACCCACAAGAAAGCAAGTAGAGCATTATACTAGATCTATATAGAGTGCACAATGCAAATGAAGGATAAAATTGAGAAATTGGCCCGCTATCTTGCAAGAAGACAGTGGAGAAGAGAAGGCACATCCCTACTTTTTTGGGGGTTTTCCCAAATTTGGTTTCTACAAGGTAAATTATTGTGTTGATTTCTTTTATTATGTTTTATGTGTGTTTGTTCAATGCAATCACTTCACTAATTCAAACACTTAAGGAAGCATATGATTGACATGTTTAGTGGATTACTAACATGGTTATTGTATAAGAGAGCAAATAGGAGTAGTTATCATCGATATGCAATCTAAAGAATCAAAATATTGCTTTGCTACACAATTGTCTTGTAGATGGGAAGGGCCATATGTTAGTAGCATAAAAGGGGCGTGAAGTATGGTTTATTAGTCTTTTAGGCATGCATGTGAGCATGCAGGGCACTTGCATAATGAATATAAGGTACATATGACAGCCATAAGCATCAATTTGAAATCTTACTATCTTGATTTCAATAGCTTAGAACATTAGATAAGCACATCAATGGGACTATGTGTTGGTGAATTGGTCTTGGAATATCTAAGTCAATTACAGATCAACATTCCCATGCAGGGGTTGGTTGTTAGCATTGAATATGCCATCAGAGGGTTTCTTGAGGAGATCATCAAGGAAATTAGACACGACAATATCACAACTTTGAGAATTGCCAACCCTAGAAGAGTAGTATTTACAAAGGAAATACTTTTGGCTCTTAGGAGGCTCAATAGTAACCTGGACATTATGGGGACAAAAATGGATAAGGGTAAATGCTATGTGATAGTTTTGAATAAAACAAACTATTTTTGAAAAGTAGAAGATACTCTTCTAAACAATGGTAAGTACCGAAAATGATGAATATTGTTAAGGTGATACAAGGGGTAAATGAAACTATCATAGATTCATGTTCATAAGTGAAATTAAAAAAATAATCTTGCTCCAAAAAATGAACTCACTCAAATAAGATATGGATAACCGACAATGTAGGTAGTGAGAGCACCATTTAGATCTGATGTCAATACTATTCACTCCCTAACTAGTGATCTTGTGGCATATTTAACTATGAAGCTAAATCCTCTTGCATGTAAGACATCATCTTTAATCAAGGACATCAGATTGTTTTTTCAATTTCATAAGAAACATGAAGGTGAATGATGGTGATATTTGATTTGCTTTGATATTGTTTCCTTCTACACAATATATTTTTGTATCATAGGTTAATGTAGCATCAGGTATCACTAATGAGGAAACCACTAAACTAGTGGAGTTTTGTTTGAAGTCAACTTTCTTTAGTTTCATCGATGACCACTATGAGCAAACCATAGCCATCCCTTGTCACTAGTAGTCACAAACCTTTTCATGGAGAACATTGAAGGAAATTTTTAACTTGTTTGCATTAAAATTAAAGTGGTGGAAGAAGTATGTTGATGGCATCAATTTAAAGTGGCCACACAAAAAAGCGCTGGAAGATATCATTATACTAAATTTATTTAAATGCCTTGTGTAAAAGTATCAAAACCATCTAAATAGCCTATATAAAAGTATTAAATTTACTAAAAATTAGGATCATGATATATATTTTCATTTTCTTGATGTTTTGTTAAATTGCATATAAGATTGTTCTTTTGCATGATTGGGTATATCTCACATTGATTTATAATCGCAAGCTATCTCCCACCACCATGTGGTGAAAAAAAAAAAACATTCTTAAAACCCTAACCAATCAAGCCTCAAGGACTTAAAATGATGGGTGTTTTCAATTGGAAAATGTACACAACCAAGATTTTGAAGAGGAATAATTGTAAAGTAAATTTGAGGTTTTAAGAATGCAAGGTTTCTAGAAAATGAATAAATGGTTATAGATTTAAGTGTCCTTCCTAAAGCATTCTTCCCATATATCGAGGGTACTTTCTAATAAATTTATAAATTATTTTTAAGACAAGTCCAACGCTAGGTAAAATTATATTCCTCAGGACACTTTGTAGAAGAAACAAGTTTGTGAAGAGTTTAGTTACCCCAAACATGGTAGTGATGCCTATCTCATTTCTTGGTCTTGTGGTTAATCGATATTGGCAAAACCAGTAGATCCATTCAGACAAGAATTAGTGAGAAGTGTGCAGATCTACAAAGATGGATAAGTCAACATTAACAATGCACTTAACTTTCCTCATATACAAGATTTGCATTGATTATTTGAAGTTCATTGCGAAGTAGGATCACAACTTGAAGTGTTGACTTGAGGAGGGGTTGGAAATTGAAGACCACCCAAACAACTTGAATAAGAATAATGGCTTGAGCTTAAGTCATATTAGATCTCTATCACTTGTAGGCTTTGAAGCATATTACAAATATATGGTAGAAGATGATTGAAGAAGATATAATTCTTTAAAAGAGTTTGTGAATGACTTCATGTGGGAATGAAGGATATTTTCACTCCATTGTATAGGGAGATAATTTTGAACCTCTTTCGGTTTTGACCTTGCAACAAAGCTCTTGATTAAACAACACTTTATCGGTCCACCTCAATGTGTCGATTGACGAAATTCATCGAAGTTTTAATAACCTCTAGAATTTCAAAATGTATGCCACATTGGTGAATGGATATTTTATAAGGAAAAAATATCCTAAAATAGTGCACAAAAATAAATGCGAAATAAACAAGCTACTAAAACAAGGAACAAGAATAACTAGAGAACACAATATATTACGTGGAAACCCTTGCAAATGCTGTAAGGGAAAAAGCAGTGGGCAATGATAGCTTCCAGACTTCAATTAACATTAGCAAATCCTCTCTTCTACAACAACTCCTGTAACAACTCTTTTCATAGTGCTAACAAACCAAGCACTCAAGTGAGCCAAGCATACAAGGTCTCCAGGCTCTAACCTCTAACCTCAAGGATAACCATGCTTACAAAAAAACATAGAATGCATCTAGGTGAGCCAAGCTTTGATAGTCTCCAGGCTCTAACCTCTAAGCATGCATACAATGCTCACACACAAAGCATCTAGGCGAGCCGAGCAACATAAGCTTCAAGCTCTACCTCTCTTCAAGCATGCAAGGATCCAAGAGTGATCCTCAAGGGGATAAGAAAAATAAAGGATAACACATGCATTTATAGCATTACATGAGAGAGAGAGAGAGAGAGAGAGAGAGAGAGAGAGAGAGAACAAGGTGGCCCAACAATTTCACCACACTCCATGGGTGAACAATGATCAACAATGAAATGTTTGTCTTTATGCACAAAGGGTCAACAAAGTACATTCACTACTTTAAACAAGATCATAGCCAACTCCATGTGACTCCAAATATTATGTTCCACTCCACATGTGAGGCCAATCAACAATAGCGAATTCTTGTCTTCTTCTTCCCATATGCACACACAAGTCAAAAGGTGTTGCAATCACCTTTTGACTTTAACCAGACATGAGGAATCATGTAGCCACCAAAAAATGCGCCCCATTACCTATCTTTGTCAATTATGCCACAAGACAAACCTCATGTGACTACCAAGGACAAAACCCATGTGTTTTGGTGGAGTGCTACACCCCACTCCCATCACATTACCCCGATCACATGTGAGAGACCCACCATGAGTCATGCCACATTACCAACCAACCACATCACCAACATGCCATATCAACAATATGCTACATCACATGCCACATTATTTGCATGCCACATCACTTGCATGCCACATCTCCCGCATCCAAGATGTCATCTCAGCACACCATATCACCTTTTGCATGCTGCATAACCATGAATAGTGATTGTGAATAGTATCTATGAATAGTGATTGTGAATAGTTTTTATGAATAATGACTTAAAATCCAACATTCTTCTACTTGTTAGGATAATGAGAATATGAAAATATCTTCAAAATTACATACGAGAGAAGCTATGTAAAACATAAATAAATACTTGCATAAATTTAAAACAAACTAGCCAAACCATGCAACACAAAAGACACCAATATAACATGGTTCACCCAATGGATTACGGCCATGAAGAAATTTGTCAGCGTTATATTTGCAACAATAATGGAGAATCAACCCATGACAACACCCTATCACACCTCTCTCTCCTTTATCTCACTCTCTTGTCTTCAATGCATCTATGTAAAGCTAACACCAAGTTTACTAACAAGCTATTAACCAAGCTTGCAACAATGACTTAACAAGTCTTAAATCTCTTCACTTCTTTTCAAGAATGAAACAAATGCATGGGCTACTAAATTACAAGGAAGAGAATAGGGTTTAATAGAAAATGAGAGAAATTAGAGGGAAAATACAAGAGGAAGAAAAATGCACCACCCTTCATGTGGGAGCATTATTGATCCATCATGCTTTGTTTGTCTCTCTTGCAAGGGTCAACAAATTAGATCCACTACTTTAAACAAGATCCAAGCCACCCCCATGTGACTTCAAACATTGTCGCCCACTCCTTATGTGAGGACAATCAATAACAATAACAACTTGTCTTCGTATCCCATGTGCACATACAAGTCTAAAATGTGTTACAATCACTTTTTGACTTTCACCACACAAAAAATATAGAGACAACAAAATTTTTGACCCATTGCCAACCCTTGTCATTTATGCTTGAAGACAAAAGAATGTTACTCACCAAGGACAAAACCCATTGGCCTTGGTGGAGTGCTACGCCTCACTCCTCTCATATCAACTTTTTACCACATGTAAAATCTTTCGGGGGCCATGCCATATCATCAACCACATCACCTTCCTACCACATCATCTAAATGCCATCTCATCATGCCACATCACCATGAAAAGTGACTGTAAATAGTGCTCATGAACAGTGACTTCACACCCAACATATTTTATTTGGGACACAGTGTTACATTTGTGAGGTCATAGTTCATTTGTTGACTAATATATATATATATATATATATATATATATATATATATATATATATATTAGTCAACAAATGAACTATGACCTCACAAATGTAACACTGTGTCCCAAATAAAATATGTTGGGTGTGAAGTCACTGTTCATGAGCACTTATTAAGTTTGCTCTCAGTAGGCCCTGAAGACAAAAGTATGTGACTCACCAAGGACAAAACCCATTGGCCTTGGTGGAGTGCTACGCCTCAGGCCTACTTTGAAAGTTGAGTCTGTCGTAACTTGCAATATATATATATATATATATATATATATATATATATATATATATATATATATATATATATATATGCTACGCCTCACTCCTATCATATCAACTTTTTACCACATGTAAGATCTTTCGTGGGCCATGCCATATCATCAACCACATCACCTTCCTGCCACATCATCTAGATGCTATCTCATCTTGCCACATCACCATGAAAAGTGGCTGTAAATAGTGCTCATGAATAGTGACTTCACACCCAACATATTTTATTTGGGACATAGTGTTACATTTGTGAAGTCGTAGTTCATTTGTTGACTATATATATATATATATATATATATATATATATATATATATATATATATATATATATATATTGCAAGTTACGACATACTCAACTTTCAAACTTGTGGCCTACCCACACGAGGTTGGTTGTGAACAATGTGGTTGCATCCATATATATATATATATATATATATATATATATATATATATATATATATATTGCAAGTTACGACAGACTCAACTTTCAAACTTGTGGCTTACCCACACAAGGTTGGTTGTGAACAATGTGGTTGCACCCATTCTTATTAATTTTGTTCTCAGTAGGCCTTTGGAAAAATACTCTGATTGAAGATTTAGATGTTTTATATGCATATGCGATAGCAATATCAACTAAGATTTAGAATAGAAAAAATTATAGAAGTGAAACAAAATGTTTTATTTCTCTATGCATTCTATACATGACATACTATTGAGGGAGATGTATGATTGCTTATCTTCTCATATCTGATTGTTATCTAATGCTACAAATATGTATACATAGATTACAAAGCCATGAAAGCTTAGAGAATTGTTATGAAAATTGATCTATTTGGGCTTCCATGTGCGACTTCATCCTCAAATGGTTGTGGCTTGTCAAGTGTGTAGTACACTAATAGTATATATATATATATTTTTTTTGTTCTAGCTAAAATTTAAATATTTTTCTCGGAATCTTGTAATAAAGTTAAATCATATAAAAAATATAATTTATGAATTCAATTATTTGCAGAATTGAAAATAATTATCCACTATATATAAAACACTTAAATTGAGTGATGTTTCTGTAACACTTGATATTTAAAATTTAAATATATAATAATTTTTTTAAATCACAATTAATAGATAGCATCAACAATTAAACTATTATAGAACAAATTAGAAAAAATAAAATATATTTTACATTACTTAATAGAAAATTTAAACACATATCAGTGATGAACATTAAACAAGAGTATTTTATATATAAAACATCTACAACTATCCTCATTAAAACTAATTTTAAATCATTCAAAATAGTATATATAATAGTTTGAGGGCATCACCATTGATGGCATTCTCATTGACCTCTTCATCATCATTGTTGTCATCATCTTCAACAGAATGTCTTGTTCTTTAAAAAAGAATTGCAATATTATAACTGAAGTTTGAAATAAAGAAATATTGTATTTGTAATAAAATAATATTTAAAAATAAAATACGTGAGATCTACTATGAGAGGCACAACCATAATCTTTAACACCCCTATGATACCTCTGTGACACCCAATACACCAATGGAAATAAATTACTAGGCATATTTTGATACATGGTTTAGAGTGATGAAGTATGATTGTAAGGTTCATGTACTCTTTCTAATATACTACTATATAAAGGGTTGTAGTTATGTGTATTTTGTAAACTCTATGTCTAGTCTTTTATAATCTTAAAATTTAATTAAATTCTTTGAAACCCTCCAATATTAGTGGTAGAACTAGTTGAAGACGACGCCGACAATTTTGGTAAGGGGAATGTAGATGAAGTTGATCATGTTGTGTAACCTATATGTAGAGGGCACATTCGTATGCACCAAGAAAGTATGAGGCCACTATTTAATCACAACCTCACAAATAGACTCTCTACCAGTCAAAATCATTTAGCAAACATGATTATGTAAAATGATTTCATGAGTGGATACATGCAACAGAGAGGAACCGACAATGAAACAACAATTTTAATGTTAACAATATTTGACATAGAATTGAGGGGATTGTGAAGGAGGATGATGTAGATATTGTTCCAACTCCAACCTCCAACTCCAACAAGGCGCATTCATTTGCACCAACCAAGTAAAAGGCTACCCTAAAATAGGAACCCCATTGATAGATGTTATTTCAATGAGAACCTTGTAGTTGGAGCAAATATGGAAGAGGACATTGGGGATAACTTTCATTGTGATGATAATTTATAATGTATGAACCCAAAATAAATGTGTGAGTGATTTTAATTTCTTAGTCTATGATACCGTTTTTTGTTATCAGTTATGTTATCATGTGGCTTAGAGGCACTTCTATCTTCAAGATGTACACATTATATATATCTTTGAGTGTTGAAAAATGATACACTTGTTTTGAAATATTTAAAGATGTTCAATTTTATTTTAAACTAGAGGACGACATGTAAAAAATATCCCATTGTATTTTAGTCATTAATTAAGGCTAAGTCCAATGAAATCGATCCATGCTTGTTTGTAATCAGGGCTAAGTGCAACCAATAATGACTACTGAGGGGTGGCGGGGGGTGAGGGTAGGAGGGGGGAAGGGGGAAATTTGTAGGTGGGTTTTTATTAGCCTAATAATGACCAAATTGCTTGCTCTAATTAAGAAGGGAGAATTGAAAGCACTAAGTTAATGCAGAGATGTGATTAGGGAGGACTAATTGAAGTCACTAGTGAATGGTGTAATTAGCACCAAGTGATCTATATCCTAAGTACACTTCATATATATGTCTATATATATGCTCATATTATTTGAGATTATTCTAAGCACCTTGTTGACACACCCATGTTGATGGAGGTTACTAGACATCTAGTACATAAAAAATTATTATTATCTTATTTTTATGTAGAGATTTGTGAAGAAGAATATATTTTGTTCACAAATTTATATGCTCAAGAATTTCTATTTTTTAAAACCTCTAAAATTAGAAACTTTATGAATTAAAAATGCCATTGAGGATGAGATTTGGTAGAGAGAGGAGGGAGGATGAGGAAGAATTTTCAAAACCTATAATAAGTTATATATGTTAGTTCATGTATGTGAATCACTTTAATATCCATTACTTGTATTATCAATTGAGTTTGAAAATATTTTCTTTGTTTTTTAGGTCTTTACACTCATTGAAATGGATTTATGAATTTACACCTTGATCCTTCTTGGTTTGAATACCAAATATGGATATTCACTTTTTGGTTATTATTGTGAACTAGCTTCTTGTTCATTTTATCATGGAAACTGTTGGTCTTTATGAATTATAACTAATTGTCCATGCTTGGATTTCATACATTGATGCACAATTGAACATTGTGCAAGTTATCCCAAGGAGCATGTTATATGATTAGTTGCTATGCGTGCTATTTAAAAAAAGGTTTGAACTTTCTTTGGATCTATTTGAAAAGGAAAAATGATACACCCTAAGGGCTCCTTTTATATGCCATAATACCCTTCGATAGTTATTTTTATATAGGCTAGATCTTCTTCGCAAAATTGAAGTATATAAAAGAATTCATTGGTGGAAAAATTGAAACTTGAACCGTTATCTACTATAATTCTATACCTTTCTTTGTCGTTTATGAAATCTCTATTAAACAAGGGACCATTTTATGGACCATCGATATGAATTTCACTCTCATAAAAAAATAATTTGTATCGGGGTTTTTGATTTCATGGTTGCTTCAAATGTACTAATAAATTTAAAATAGGATGAGAATTATAGTCAATTGCTTCTTGATTTCAACTCTTTTTTTGTAATCAATCACATTGACATTTACATTGTTCTCTTGTTCTTGATAATTATTTGGAAGAGGATTTGATAATATTTGTAGAGATTTATTTGGAGCTACTGATTGATTGACATTGTTTTCTCCTTACATTTGAATTTGGTGGCTTTTAATAAAATATTGTATATTATGCTTCAATACAATAAACATGTTTGATGAATGTACTTGATCTCTATGGTTTTTATTAGCCTTATAATGACCAAATTGCTTGCTCTAATTAAGAATGGAGAATTGAGAGCACTAGGTCAATGCAAATATGTGATTAAGGAGTAATTGAAGTCACCAGTGAATGGTGCAATTAACACCAAAGTGATCTATATCCTAAGTACACTTCATATATTTGACTATATAAATGCTCATATTATTTGAGATTATTCTAAGCATCTTGTTGACACACCCATGTTGAGGGAGGTTACTCGACATCTGGTACATAAAAAAATATTATTCCCTTATTTCTATGTAGAGATTTGTGAAGAAGAATATATTTTGTTCACAAATCTATGTGCTCATGAATTTATAAATTTTAAAACCTCTAAAGTTAGAAAATTTATGATTTAAAAATGCAATTGACGATGAGATCTGGTAGAGAGAGGAGGGAGGATGAGGTAGAATTTTCAAAACCTATAAGAAGTTATATATGTTAGTTGTTTACAAATCACTTAAATATCCCATTACTTGTAAAATCAAATGAGTTTGAAAACTTTTTATTTGTTTTTTTAGGCCTTTACATTCATTGAAATGGATTTACGAATTTACACCTTGATCCTTCTTGGTTTGAATACCAAATATGGATTTTCACTTTTTGGTTATTCTTGTGAATTAGCTTCTTGTTCATTTTATCATGGAAAGTGTTGGTCTTTATGAATTATAAATAATTGTCCACGCTTGAATTTCATACTTTGATGCACAATAGAACGTTGTGCAAGGTATCCCAAGAAGCATGTTATATGATTAGTTGCTAAGTGTGCTATTTAAAAAAGGGTTCAAACTTTCTCTGGATCTACTTGAATAGGAAAAATGATACACCCTAAGGGCTCCCTTTATATGCCATAATACCCTTTGATAATTGTTTTTGTATAGGCTAGATCTTCTTCACAAAATCCAAGTATATAAAAGAATTCATTGGTGGAAAAATTGAAACTTGGACTGTTATCTACCATAATTCTATACCTTTCTTTGTCGTCTATGAAAGGGACCATTTTATGGACCATCGATTTGAATTTCACTCTTATAAAGAAATAATTAGGATCATGACTTTTGATTTAATGGTTGCTTCGAATCTACTAAAAACTTTAAACTAGGTTGGGAATTATAGTCAAATGCTCCTTGATTTCAGCTCTTTTTTTGTATTCAATCACACTGACATTTACATTGTTGTCTTGTTCTTGATTATTATTTGTAAGAGGATTTAATAATAATTTTAGAGGTTTACTTGGAGCTACTGATTGATTGACGTTATTTTCTCCTTGTATTTGAATTTGGTCGCTCTTAATAAGTTATTGTATCTTATGCTTCAATGTAATAAACATGTTTGACGAATGTACTTGATCTCTATGGTAATCACAAAATGGGGTTGGACCACATTTTTTAATGAAAATATCATGAAGAATATAGTTCTCCAAAGATAAAGCTATCATGTTGCACTCAAGTAACTTCTTTAGTGGTTGTTGTGGACTACCAGTAAGCATTGCTAAAGCTTTTCTTTCTTTTTATGGAATTGAGATGACCAACTCATGGTTTTTTTAATGGTGTGAACCACATTCTTAGGGCCAATATTTGTTGGAAATCCACTATCATTTCTTATATTATAAGGTTTGATTTGTTTGAAAATTTTGAAACAATAGTAGAAGAATACTATTTAATTATATTTTCAACAAAATTATTAATTTAAAATTTATCTAAGAGCATGGAAAATCTCATCAAAATGAGGATAAGAATTGAAAAACTCTCTCCTCTATATTTAGAAGCAAGTTGTCACCAAAAAGGATTTGAATTTCATTATCTCATGATTCATAACTCATCTTAGTTTAACATCCAAAACATTGAATCACAAATATTTTTAGATTTAAAATCCTATTATACTAACAAAGAAAGAGATATTGTAACTATGTACAACAGTCACACTTAATGTTATCAAGGTGCTCTTTAAATTCAAATAATTGCATCATATGTTTACAACAAAAGAAGTCAATGCTTCATTTGTGTCATAACAAAATTTACCCCTTAGGAAGAACTAATCAACATAACTCATGATAACAACTTAGAAGTTCTTTGTATCAAAAGTGTTCAAGATTTCTGCTTAAAACTTCTTACAAAATTCTGTGTTAAATTAAAACAATGATAAAGTTTATTTATTGGAATTTCCTTGAGAGCGAGTATATACTCTAATTATTTTTCCCTTTAGAGAGTAATGAAACTTCAAGTGAGCTTGCCTTTCTTATGTCTTATGTCACTTCTTTTCAAAGAATAAAGAAAAATAATTGCAATCTTGGCATAATAATTTTCCAAACGAAGGTTTCTTATTAACTATTTTGCCTATTTTGTTTAAGTTTTTTTCAACGCTTAAACTTCTTGGTAATGGCTATTTTTTTTAAAGGGAGATTCTAAATATCAACTCCTACCCCTTCTTATACTAATGAACATATGAGATTACCAAAGAGTTATAAACTAAAAACATAATATTGTTGGTGTGAAAAGGGGTTTCACCCAAATTTGTTTTACCTTTGTGTTCCTTTCACACTTCTTCACTTTAAGTTTACTTAGGACCTAATTGTGTGCACATATGTTTAGTTAATAATCAGATGTTTAATGATGTGCATGTGTTTAGTGCACAATCTAGTCACTTCACTATGAGTAGACCACACTTCATTATGGAATGTCTACTACTTTGTCCTCCACTTTGGTGTGCGCACGTAGTGTTGACATACCCATTATAGGTTGTCTACCCCACTCTCTCTTTCTTATATATTGTGCGCTCTAGTAGTGTATTTGTAATGTGATACAATGTAGAATGTATAATGTGGAACCATTGATAAAAGTTGAATCAATTCCATTCCATTGCATTTGTGTTGCATGATTTTTATATTCCTTGATAGAATACCACTTATTCTTCAAGTTCATTCTCTAGCATAAGAGTGCTTGCATTATACTTTAGAATATTGTTAGGCTATCTTAGCCAAATCTTACATGGTATTGAAGTAGGTGAAGAGCCTTTAGATAGCCTCGTAGGATATATTCTTTCCATACTAAGTATGTTTTTCTCTTGCATCCTCTTTGGGTCCCAGGGCTTGAGAATCATAAAGGTGTACAATAAAATTTAGTTTTTGGGAGGGTTTATTGTTTGGGTTTTTTTATTGCAGACATGTTTTTCGAGCTTCATGGAGCAAATATGATTTTTTCATTGCATCTACGGAGTCTAAAAAAGTCAGATCTACATCTTATTTTATCCTAGTTAGACATTTAAAGTCAAATCTACCATTTACAAATGTAAATTTAAAAAATTTAATCAAAAAAATATGCTTGTTCTTCACACATCTCTGTAACTATAAATCATCATGCTAAAAACATTCTGAGATTTGTGTGCCCAATTTTTAGCTTTCCAAAACAATTTGAAATTCTAAATTTTATTTAGTAACACAAGTTATCATAGTTTTACCAACTCCTATTATTATTATTATTATTATTATTATTATTATTATTTTTTAAAGTTTAAAAAAATGTAAGTGTTTTATAATTTTTTCTCACCACTAAAAAAATGTGAGCTTTTTTTTTCGCATAAAAATAAAATTGCACTTTGATTTTTTTTGTAGTTTTTTTCTCGCACAAAAATAAAATTGCCCCTTGAGTTTTTTTTTGACAATCTTTTTTCATGTCAAAAATAAAATTGCACAAGTGGCCATTGTTGGCCAATTTGGCCTATATACCAAAATTTTCTTGATCCAAAATAAGAAGCTGAGCAGGTGTTAAGCACAAAATACACTGAGAGGGGGGAGGGGTGAATTAGTATATTATATATCTTTTTACTTAATTTGATTTATTTTCTTTAACCACTTAATCACACATTCAAGATATGCAATAAAATTGAAACAATAATTTGCACCACACAAAAGAGAGAGACACCAAATTTTACGTGGAAACTCAAAGTGAGAAAAACCACGATGAACAATCTCAAGTATATGAATGAACACCAACTCAAAATACAAAGTTCACAAGCACCAACTTGCATGAGCACCAACCTCTTTGTCGAGCACCAACACAATAACTATTTGTGAGCACCAACCCACAATAGCACCAACACAATAACTATTTGTGAGCACCAACCCACAATAGCACCAACCCCTCTTGTGTAAAAAACACAACTATCTCTCAATGTTGCTTACTCAACAAATGATAAAAATTTACAATATATCATGCTTTTCTTTCTTCGAAAACAAATACAAACCATGCACTCTCTTGTATATTTCAAATAACTTTTCAAGCCTTTATTTATAGCGTTCTAAATGACCTTTGACATTCACCCTTTGTGACCCTTTAATCTTCATGGAAAATGATGCCAAACTTACATGACCTTTCGTATCTTTGCATTTGAAAAGTCATATGGAGACCCTTCATAAGCAAAAGCATTTTTTTCTCTTTTATTTTTATCTTGGCGACTTTTCGTATTCTTCAAAGTCTTCTTTCATAGAAAAATGTGTCATACCTCTTTTGTCTTCACATGGTGATTCTTGAAATTTTTCAAGATGACTCTTCATGAGAAAATGTGTCACATTCTTTTTTCATATTTTATTCTTTTTTCATATTTTATTCTGTGACTCTTTGATTTCTCCATAGGCCCTCTTTTGACTTATATGCAACCAAAAATATATTCCTTAATATTGAATAAATATTAATACACATTAGCCAAAATATGAATATTAAAAATACCATTAAATGCAATGGGGCCTTTATCACAATTAATGCTAGACTTTTGACATCAATGACAATATTTTTAATAATTTTTCCCTTTGTCATTGATGGCAACTTCAAACTGAAACTGCCACATCTTGAAATTTGTACATACTATCCTCTGAAAAACATACAATAACTCCCTTTTATTGTAGCAACTTGTACTTGTTCTATGTACTTATTTTTACACTTGTAACTATTATTCTCCCTCTTTGACATCAATGGCAAAGGGTCTATCTGGAGCTAACACTTAACTCTCTCGCAACTGATGCTAAATCTCAATGGCAGGAAGTAAAATAAATTACTCTCAACTTTTTTCGTAGATACTCAAATGTGTTTTTTAGTAGTGCCTTTGTGAAAATATCTACAATCTGCTTTGTAGTATTGATATACTCCATCTTAACCTTTTGATCTGCACTCTGCTCTCTCAAGAAGTGATATTTAATGAGAATATGTTTTGTTCTTGAATGCATCACTGAATTCTATGAAATATTAATAGCACTTGTGTTATCACAAAAAATAGAAATAGGTTCATTATACTTTATCTTGATATCTTTCAAAGTTTGCTTCATTTAAAGCATTTGAGTACAACATAATACTACTGCAATATATTCTGCTTCAGCTATAAAAAGTGATACTAAATTATGCTTCTTGTTTATCCATGATACTAAGCTATCATCCAAGCACCTTGCCCAATCTGAATCTGTATAAGTAATCAAAATGAAATCTCTGCTTGAGGGATACCATAATCCTTAATCCAATGTCCCCTTGATATATCTGAATATTCTTTTTACTAACTAAACATGACTATCTTTTGGAGATGACTGATATCTTTCAACCATACCTATTGCATGCATGATGTCTGGCTTTGATGCTGTCAAATATAAAAGACTACCAATCATAGATCTATATAAAGATTGATTTGTAACAGTTGAATCTTCATCTTTGCTCACCTTATTTTTTGTACACATTGGTGTGCCAACTGGTGCACAATCTTCAAAATCAAAATTTTTCAATATTTTTTTGGCATATTTACTTTGAGATATAAAAATTATATTATCTAACTGAAATATTTGTAATCTTAAAAAAAATGATAATTCTCTAAGCATAGACATCTCAATTTTTTTTGCATATTATCAGAAAATTCTTTTGTCATCTTTTCAATATTTTTTCTAAAAATGATATCAACATATACCACAACAATCAATTGATTTTCACTTTCTATTTTGATGTAAAGATTACTATCAACAAATTTTTTCTTGAAACCTTGATCCTGCATGTACTTAACAAGTCTTGCATACCAAGCTTTGGGAGCTTGTTTCAATCCATATAATGTTTTTTTTCAATCTACATACATAACTACTAATATTTGTGAGAATAAATCTCTCAGGCTGCTCAATGTAGACATTTTCTTCTAGATTCATATTCAGGAAGGTAGATTTGACATTCATCTGAAACACTTTAAAATTTTTAGACATTGCATATGCAAAAAATAGTCTAATAGCCTCTAACCTTGCCAATGGTACAATTTTTTTTCAAAATCTATTCTCTCAATTTGAGCATATCTTTTACATATTAATCTTACTTTATTTTTGGTTACTTCTCCATTTTCATTCAAGTTATTTCTATAAACCCATTTTATTCTTATCACATTGTGATCTTTTGGTCTAGGCACTAATTCTCAAGTATCATTTTTATCTAATTTAATTCTTTATCCATAGCCTTAACTCAATGCTTATCATGTCTAGCTTTTGAAAAAAATTTAGGCTACATTTTGGATAACAAAGACAAATTAACTTGCTCAAATTTACTTACCATCATTCCTCTGGTATGAATTCCTTCATTTACGTCTCTGATGATGTCACTTTCAATATGATTTCTTTGAACATATTTGGATGGAGTTTTGGTTTTTTTTTCCTTCTCATCTTCATCTAATTTTTCAAAATATTTCTCTTCAATGATTTCAAGAATGTCTACTAGATCACTAGTTTTTTGTTTCATCTTCTTTTATTCTGACACTTGCACTTTCAACAACTTTTTTGGTTCTTTTGTAATAACATTTATAAGCTTTAATTTTACAAAAATAACCAAGAAATATACTTTCATCTACTCTAGATTCAAACTTACTAAATTTTTTATCGATTTTTTTAATGAAGCATTTGCTGTCGAAAACTCTAAAACAATTAACTGTTGCTGATTTATTTTTCTATAGTTCATAAGGAGTCTTATCACTATTGACTCTCAATAATGCTCTATTTTGAATATACACTGTTGTAGCAACTGCCTCTTTTCAATATTTATTTATTATCTTGTAATCATTAGCATTGTTCTTGCCATCTCTTGAACTGTTCTATTTTTTCGTTCAACTACTTTATTTTGTTATGGAGTTTTGGTTGCTGAATAATATCTCTTTATTCTATGGTATTTACAAAACTCAATAAATTGATTTGACAAATTCTCTTCCTCAATTTGATTTTAGACACTTAATATTCAAATTGATTTCATTCTCAACTAATGCTTTGAATGCTTTGAAATGTTTGAAAACCTCTGATTTTAAAAAAAAAAATATTACTCAAGTCATACATAAAAAATCATCAATAAGCAACATGAAATATTTTTCACCTTGAGTACTTTGAGTTCTTATAGGTCCACATAGATCAGTGTGAATAAACTCTAATATTTGAGTGGTCGAGTACTCTTTTGTTTTGAACTGTCTTCTAGCTTGCTTCCCATGCTGACAAGGTTCACAAAGCGTGTCATATGGATTTATAATCTTTGAAAGATTTTTGACTGCTTGCTTTTTACTAATGTTGATAAGATTTTCAAAATTTATGTGCCCCATTCTCCTATGTCATAGCTAACTTTTTTCAATCTGACTCAAACATTTTTGACCTTTGATGTCTGATATCATATACAAATTATTATCTATTCTCTAAGCATCTGCAACCAACACATTTGAATCTTTTCTTTTAATTTTACAACCTTCTGTATAAAACTTTAGTGTGTGCTCTTGATCACACATTTGACTTACACTCAAAATATCAGGGTTAAGACTTTATACATATAAAAGATTTTTAATTTTAGTTCTACTATTATCCAAATTTAGTGTATCTTTTTTATCAATTTTGGTAGTAATATTATCTTCGACTTTCACTATGCCACCATTGATCTTCTTCAATGTTATAAACTTAATCTTGTCTCATGTCATGTGCCTCAAATATCCACTATCAATGAACCATGATTTTTCTTCATTTCTTGCATATAAAGTTGTTTGCACCAACATAAATTTTTCAAGTTGTTTCTTTTATCATGAACCTGTCTGAACTTTCTTCTTGATAAATGAAACTTTGAAACTTTGGTCCTTCTTGACTAACTCAAACACGCTTCTACAATACTGAGCTATGTGTCTAAAGTTATTGCACTTATAACATATTATGGCTTCTTCATTAAAGCTTGATAGAAGAGCAAAATAGTTATGGCTTCTGCTTGACTCTATGAATTTCTTTCTCCTTATTTCTGAAATTGTTAGTTTTTTTTGACATTCTATTTTCTTATGACCATATTTATTATAATAAAAATAGTAACCATAAAAATAGGCTCTGTTTATGTACCTCTGACCTAATTACCTTTTGTATCTTTGTTCCCTACAACTTTGTTTGTTTGAGGTGTCCTCTGTATTCTTAACTTCTTTCATTTTTTTTTAAAGAGCTTCAACATAGTTCTTTCTTTTTTTCTTGTCTATGAAAGTAGTGACCTCTTTCTCTTTTTCAAATCCAATATCTATCTTATTTGACATTGATCTTTGATTTTTTAATATCTTATTTAACATATTAGTGCTATTCTTAAATTTTAAATCATTAGCTACTCTATCATTGATTGTTTTATTTATTTTCTCAAGATCTGCTTTTAAAGAAACAATTTTAATAACATACCTTTCACATTTTTTACTTACTATTTTCAACTATGCCATTATATCTTTTTCATTTTTCTTAACTTCTTCAAAGTGTGCTTGTAGATCTTCAATTATTTTTTTAACTCTTTTTCATTTTTCTCAATCTAGAGCTTTAATTTTTGATTCTTTTTTTTCAAGAGCTTTTAACTCTTTTAAGACAAATGAGTTCTTTCAGATTCACTTTGGCTTCATGATGTTTTTTATTAATCATCTATACTTTTGATTTCAGAGTCATCTTCATGTATGGTCATGAATAGAATCTCTTCTTCTGAATCATTAACTCCACTATCTTCAACTGAGTTATGATCTTTAGAATACAAACTCTTCTTCTCAAATCTTTTTTTGAATTTATCTTTAAAAATTTTCTTGTATATAGACTTTCTTTTTTCATTGTCATTATTACCCTTATTTGGGCATTTAATTGCAAATGTCTAATCTTTCATAATTAAAATATTTAAAAGGTAATTTTTTAAATATTTATTTGTACTTTTTTTTGGCTTGTGAATGAATAGAGCTTTGTTCTCATCTTCATCATTATTAAAATTATCACTTGATTCTTGAATCTTAGTCTTCTCTTTCTTTGATGTCTTGAAAATAGCTTCTTTCTTTGAGGGTTTATTTTGTTCAGTCTGTATCTCATATGCCGTAAGAATACCATTAAGCTCATCCATCTTTAGCTTGGCTAAATTCTTCATCTCTTCATTTTTGAAACTTTTGCATCATATCTCAATGGTAGAGATCTCAATTTTTTTGAACCACAGTTGATTCTTTTAAATTTTTTCTAAGACCTTGAATCTGATTAATTATTTGATCAACTTGTAAAAGATAACTTGCTATATTTTTTCTTTTTCTATCTTCAAACTCTCAAACTATCTTTTGAAAGTCTGAAACTTAGTTTGCTGAACCTTTCCATCACCTTTGTAAATATTCTCAAGTTTTACACAAGTTTTATGAGTAGATTTACATTGCATAACTTTAAATTTTTTTGATTCACATAAAGCATATAAAATAACATTTAAAGTTTTATCATTATTTTCACTTGCCTTCTTTTCTATCAGAGTAGTTACAAGTGTCTGTGGCTCTTCATATTTCTCCACCACTGCTTGTCATATATCGAATTCAAGGGCCATCAAATAAGTCTTCATCTTTATGCTCTAAAAAATATAATTCATCCCATCAAATAAATGTGCCTTATTTGTATAAAATCCTTCATGTGATCCAACCATCATGCTTTCTTGACCTACCTTCAAGCTGTAAAACTTTTAAAAAAAAACTACTCTGATATTAATTGTTAAACATAAAATATACTGAGGGGGGGGTGAATCAGTATATTATATATCTTTTTACTTAATTTTTTTTTAAAACCACTTAATCACACATTCAATAAATGCAATAAAACTAAAATAATAATTTGCACCATATAAGAGAGAGAGAGAGAGAGAGAGACACCAAATTTTACGTGGAAACCCAAAGTGAGAGAATCCACAGAGAACAATCTCAAGTATATGAGTACCAACTCAGAATACAAAGTTTGCAAGCACCAACTTGCAGGAGCACCAATCCCTTTGTCGAGCACCAATACAACAACTATTTATGAGCACCAACCCACAAGAGCACCAACCCCTCTTATGTATAAAATATAACTATCTCTCAATGCTACTTACTCAACAAATGATAAAACTCTATAATATCTCTTACTTTTCTCTCTTTAAAAATAAATACAAACCATGCATTTTCTTGCATATTTTAAATGGCTTCTCAAGCCTTTATTTATAGCTTTCCAAATAACCTTTGGCATTCACCTTTTGTGACCCTTCAATCTTCATGGAAAATGACACTAAATTTGCATGACCCTTCGTATTCTTGCAATTAAAAAATCATATGGTGACCCTTCATAAGCAAAAACATCATTTCCTTTTTTGTCTTTATCTTGGTGACTTTTCGTATTCCTCAAAGTGTCTCTTCATAGAAAAATATGCCATACCTATTTTGTCTTCACATGGTGACTCTTAAAATTGTTCAAGATGACTCTTCATGAGAAAATGCATCCCTTTTTTTTCGTCTTTTACTCCGTGACTCTTTGACTTCTTCATGGACCCTCTTTTGACTTATATGTAACAAAAAATATATTAATTAATATTAAATAAATATTAACATATATTAGCCAATATATGAATATAAAAAAATACCATTAAATGCAATAGGGCCTTTGTCACTAATAATGCTAGACCTTTGACATCAATGACAATATTTTCAACAACAGGGTCCTGATTGAAAAGTGATCTAATGTTACAAGGAGTAGATAGACTTAACAAGAAGATCAAGTCACTTGAAAAACATTTGAAACACTTTAATTAGGCATAAAGTGTAAATTTGGCAATCTCAAGGGCCCAGACCATCATGGCACGTCATGTAAGAATAAGCAAAGCAAGTTGGTCATGCATTTAATAATTACACTTGAGGAGTCTGTCAGAGCTAAATAATTGCATGACATGATGATTTTGGTCCCATAAACATCATCTTTAAATTTTTTATCTCGATGAGTTCTCTATCTCAAGATATAAGCTTCTAAATTTGAACTTGCAGAGTAGGATGTGCGCACAGATGTCAAATTTGGGCCTCATAAAATAACCATTTAAATTTAAATGTTTCAAGAATGAATGCATGACTGACAAGTGTCAAGATCATGGGAGCTTTAGTCAAGATCTAATGGTGCACGGGTGATAAAAAATGTCAGTGGTTCTAAAACATCCAATGAAGTGCGTTAAATCTTGCATTGAAGATCGATGATGAGCTCGCAGTAAAAAAGTCAGTAGATCATGGTAATAAATGCATAGTTTCCAAATGTCATGACCATGGTAATTTCAAAGTAAATCAATAGTGTGAGTTCAATCCATGCAAAAGTAGATTGATGGTGCACGTAAAGTCAAGAGTCAATGCTCTTAAGGATGAATGCGAGAATGCCACATGGTGCAAGTACGTTAAATCATGAAATTGATAGCAAGACCCATAGATGGATGAGAAACTAACAAAATTCATGATCAGGGAGCCCAGATTAAAATCAACATAAAAAATTAAAAGTCAAAATCTAAGGGACTTCAATGGAGAGCAAATGTGACCTAAGGTCAAACTAGAGCAACTTTTTCAAAGGGATAACACAAAGGCAGACACATTGCACAAAGGATTTTGCCACCCCGAATAGGTAGAATACATAAATGCAAGATCAAATGTGATCTAAGTTACCAGGAGCAGACCCTGAAAACCCATCTAATGCCATTAAAGCCCTGTAAAACTTTTTAATAACTTCTAGACGTAGGTTTTACGTCTCATTTAGTTTCAAGAAAGTCTAGCATACGGATCTTTATTTACAATCATGACTATATGAAAACCCATAGGGTGATCAATTTTTATCTATAATAGATCTATATTAAGGATTTAGAAGTAATGACAGAATGGTGATTGCGTAATGAATTTCAAAAAGAACATCAATGAGCAAGCTCAAGTAACTGCCTGATAATATGAAGAGCATCAAGCATGATTAAGGAAGATAGTGGGGCATTTAGTGTTTCAAGGTCCTTAGGGACTTGTTCTTGTTTGATGAATTATGACTCAACATTTTTGGATCGATGCTAATTGATCAAAGGTGGTTGGGTCACATTTATTATTGGCTATTGTCTAGTTCTCTCTCTCTCTCTCTGCGCCTTTCTTCGATATATTCCATTTTCTTTCCCATTGAAAAGCGCTGACTCTCAGATATTTTTCTTAGAGACAAAGACTCTTATGCCTTGGCTATGACAAATTTGTATTATAACACCTATTTGATATAATAGAGACTAAATTCCTCCATTTGCAAGTTGAATTAAAGTGTCTTATGAGTTTATTGATGTGGTTAAGTGAACCCATGCTTTTCTTTGCCTCTAGCTGAATTCCCTCACCTTCATGAAGTGTTTGGTAGCTCCCATAGGTCATTCTAAGTGCATATATAATATGTTGATTAGTTTGGAAGTGGACAATTGCCCTCCCATTCTAGATTAATAGTCATTTCTTGCCTTTTAGTGAAACACTTATGTGGAAGCTTTTCAAAGAGTGAATGAAGTGATGTTTAACAGTCTCGAAAGTGTCTTATAGTGTGTCTTGTGCAAGCATAAGTGTTCAAAACATTGGTGCATCACCTCTTTTTTACATGTTTTCATGCAATTAGTGTCTTTTTCTCTCTCTTTTCAAGGTTAGAGGTTAGTGTAGGTGATAGATCCAATAGGAAGCCAACCTTCTCTAGAGGCTTAACCTCACCATAAGACACCCACATCTTAAGCTTGTTCCTATTTTGTGGTTTAGTTGGAGGGAGCCTGAAGAACTCGCCCATGGGCGAAAATTAAAACCACAATAGTTTATGGCACACCTGATGGGACTCAAAGATATTATCTTTAGCTAAAGTTTGGAGCTAAGGAGAAGTAGTTGCAGTAGAGGAAGACATTTGTCATGATCAGAAGCTAAATTTTTTTCAAGTTGCTGAGCTCATAACATCATCCAAGCAACACTTTCATGCCAAAGGTTACTACAAGGTCAGATAATAAAGGTATTCCCTTTGAATTCATTGAGATGCTTTTTATTTCATTTAAAAGAGCAAGATTGAATAGGACAAGACCTTATCTTTAGAATCAACATTCATCCCTTGGTCATCCTATTATTTTAAGTGGTGTTATCCCGTTACCTAAATGGCCATCAAAAATCAAGTATTTATTCTGTTCTATAGAGGTAGTCCATTGAACTTAGCCCAATATGATGATATTATTGTGTCTGCTCTTAAAAGCATCCCATTATTTTTTGGAGAAGATCAAACAACTGCTATTGAGTACATCCAGGACATTGCCAACCTTTGTTCAGTTCATAATATTGTTCAAGATAACATAGCTACTAGACTACTTGTTGCTTCCTTCAAAAGCAAAGTATTGCAGTTGTATAAAAACCTTCCACTAAATTCCATAGCTATATGGGATGAGTTAGGTGTAGCCTTAGATAATTTGAAGATAAATATGATCATCTATCCTTAGTTGAATAGCTAACTACCATTCAGAGATACCCCCATGAGTTCATGTTTGATTTTAACCTTAGATTTCAAAAGACATGGACTAGAATCCCTGCATTAATTAGGCCATCTCTAAAATATGTTTTCTTGTATTATCGAAAATCCCTCAATTCTAATATTAGTGTGATAATACAATCAATGGGTGGTATTACCTTGCCAAATACCTATGAGATTGCCATAATGGCAAAGAATACCTTGATACAAGATGGTAAAATTTCTCCAAGGCCTCTATTGCCTATATTTCTAGAATTAAATCCTATGCCATTCTCTTAGGTTCCTTAGATTCCATCTTTAGCCCCTATTCCATCCCTTAAAGAGCAAATTACAGTCCCTTCTAATCAAGCTAGTGAGATTGGAAAATTGAAAAGTATGTTACAAACTTTTGGAAATGAAATAACTTAACTCAAAAGACAACAATACTAGGGTAGGCCTCATCAACAAAAAAATTAGACCTCCTATAAGCCTTTTAGAGAAAATAGGCCACCTTACCAATCACAAGGAGACATAACCTAAGCTAAACCATATGCAGCCCTTGATCCTAATATACCCTCTAGTTCAAGAGCTATTATTCCCACACCTCAAAATAATTTGATGCAAGATGCAAGCTGGCATCCATTTAATCCCAATGATGCTCAAAACCAGGCCTTGATGTCACAAAAAATTACTTTGCCACAAATGACATTTGAAGAATTTTATCTTCAAGAAAATCAATACCAAGAGGCAAGCTTGGAATCACAAGGTCAAACCCAACAAGTTCAAGGGCAGTCTAATGCCATTAATGTAAATTGATAGATGGATGATCATGTAGCATTCAATGAAGTTTAGACCAATAACACAATTGGTTATGTTATAGCCCTGACCAGATCTAACAGAAGAACCATTGATGAGGTTCAATATGTAAGCAATGCCTCAATTGCTCCCAATGTTGTCCCTCAATAGAATATCAAAGATTAACTTACTACTCTTGCAACACAAAAAAATTAGGATGTGTAGGTTGGGAAAGTTCCTTAGGTACCTGTAGTTCATGAACGATCGGTGATTTAGAAAGTATAACAAAAAACCCGTGGTGCTCTATTCAGTATAATAGAACATATGAAGAAATTCAATGTAAGCATATCATGTGGGATTCCCTTTCTATTCCAGGACAAAAGGATATGCTCATCCAAGAGATTTCTACCCTCAAAGTGTCTCTAAAGCTAGTTGATAAATAAGGTGTTGTCCTAACTAACTCAGATCAACCACCTAATAAACAAGATCAACATGCACATAAGATGGTAAGCGTAGACAAAGATAAAGTAAATTCATGTAAAACTCCTCCCTTCTACCTCTCTTTGATAATCAGTGACACTTTAGTTCATAATTATATGGTAGATAGTGGATCCAATAACACTATCATGCCTAAGCAAATTATAGATAAGCTTAGTCTTGTCTATGAGCCAAATACTAAGGGTGTGTTGCAACTAGATGGGTCACCAAAAAAGACAATGGGCATCATCAAAAATATGAAATTAACACTGCATGCTTGTCCCAATGTCACCATTCAACAAGATGTAGTTGTAGTGGACTTAACTCCCTACTTTTCCATGTGTCTGTTAAGAGACCTCACCTCAAAGATTGGAGGTTACTTATCAGTTGATTGGTCATATTTGATGTTCAAAACTAGGTATGGTATTAAGGTAACTATAAGTTCTAAACCTATTACACGATTCCACCTAGAGCCATATATGCCTAGTTTTGTGAATGCTAATTATGTCATCATAGATGAAGTGCTAGAAAATAGTGAAGAAGAAGCCGAGTCACCTTTAGATGGAATTTCATATCTATTTCTTCATGAATGGGTCTCTGATTTACATGAACATGATCATTATAAGATAATTGAAGGACTTGGTGTTTTTTTCCTTCATGAGAATGATGCACCAATTCTAGCCTTGATGAAGGATGATGAATCGAGTGATGGCCTATGCCAGTTATACTTTAATGGGGCAAGGAACAAGCATGTTATTGGTGCTAGAATGATGTTGATTTCTCGATCCAAGAAAAGTTATTTCTCTTCTCTAAATTTTTATTTTGGATGTTCAAATAATGTTGTAGAATATGAGGCACTGGTTCATGGTTTGTAGTGGGCTAGAAAGATAAAAGTCCACCTTATGAGTCTTTGGTGATAGTGAACTTGTAGTTCACCAAGTAAGAGGTCTTAATGTATGCAAGAATCCATTGCTTAAGTATTATAGGCATAGAGTATGAGACTTACTTGAATACTTTCAAGCCTTTAATATTCATGCCATATTAAGAAATGAGAACAAACATGCAGATAAATTGGCTGCTATTGGAGCACAATTTAGATCCTAACTGATATAAAAAGTGAAAAGGTTCATTCACACATTAAGGTGGTTGTGAGACCTTCTATTCCAAACAACCATGAGAATTGGAAAGTGTTTGAAGATGATAATCAAATTATTAGGTTCTTGTAAGAAGATGTTGGGTTTTTCTCAAGGAATCAAGAGAAGTTATTGCAACAATATGGAAATTGGATTGTGCAACTGAAGACAAATAGGTTACCCAAGGGGTTGGTCACACTTGAGAACATATTTAGCAAGGATGATGAGTTAAGAAAAGAAAAGACATCTTTGTCAATCAAGGAGGAACTCTATGTCAATGTGGAGATTGCAACTGGTAATAACTTAAAGTTGGGTAAGGTATGCATTCCTACTGAGAGGGAAGATTTTATTGAGTTATGTTCAAGTTTTACATGTGTCTTTGCATGGAAATATAGTGACCTCAAGGGATTTGATCCGAGTCTAGCTCAACACACCATTGAGTTAGAGGATGAAACTAAGCTAGTAAAATAGAAACAAAAACCTATCAATCCAAATCTTGAGCCTTTGATGAGAGCTGAACTACATAATCTTATTGAGTCAGCTATACTATTTCTAATTAAATACTCAACTTGGGTGGAAAACTTTGTTATAATATGAAAAAAGAATGATGAGACCAAACTATGTGTTGACTTCTGTGATTTTAGCAAGGCTTCCCTTAAAGATTACTATCCTTTACCATCCATGGAACAAATTTTATAGTTGATTTCAGGTTTAGAAAGGTTTTAATTGTTGGATGGCTATAGTGGTTACAATCATATTTTAGTCAAAGAAGAAGACCAATTCAAGATAGCCTTCACCACAAAGCAGGGGACATTTACATATAGAAAGATGCCCTTTGGTTTATCCAATGTTAGAGAAATTTTTTAGAGAGCCATGGATATGGCATTCCAAGGCATTCTTAACAAGTTTATACTTGTTTATTTGGATGACATAAAAATGTTCTCAAAGAGTGTAGAGGAGTACATGGCTCACCTTAAGCAAGTGTTTGAAAAGTGGTGGTAGTTTGGGATATCTCTAAATCCCAAAATGTGTGTCTTCTCGATTCATGAAGGTAAGCTTCTTGGATATGTGATCTCAAAGCATAGTATGAGTATAAATCCTGATAGGATAGAGTCAATTCTTACACTTTTCCTTCCCAATCACAAGAAATATTTCTAAAACTTTTTAGGTAAAATCAATTTCATAAGGAGACATATTTCAGATTTTGCCACTTTAGCTAAGCCACTCATAGCTATGCTAAAGAAGAATCAGAGCTTTAGTTGGACCAAGAAAGGAGTGAAGAGTTTTGAAGAGATTAAGAGAGCCATAGCCAGTGCTCCTGCACTTCTAAACCTAGATTTCACAAAGTATTTCATCTTTTAAACTTATGCTAGTATCAACACCAGTTTAGGCATACTCATGCAGTAGAATCAAGAGGCTTTAGAGTAGTCAATAGCCTTCTTCAGTCAAGGCTTGGAATAATATGAAATAAGGTACTCTTTTGTTGAAAAGCATATACTTTCTATTATAAGATCTCTCAAGAAGTTTAGATACTTATTGTTTAACAATAAGCTACACCTAATGGTTGTCCATCCAAGTATTAAGGAGTTTCTCTTGAAAAAAGACATAAATGAAAAAAGAGCTAGTTGAATAACAAAGGTATTGGAGTATGATGTGTAGATCAAGGTCACAAAGCTAATTAGAAGCAAGGAACTTTGTGAACATCTAGCCCAAGACTGGCAAGAGGCTAATGAGGTGGTTATGGTGTCAAATGATGAAGAAGTTTAAACTAATCACACCTCACCTTCCATGTGGTTCCAAGACATAGTAAGATACCTCCAAGATGGTAGTTATCTTTATCATCTAAGCCCTTAAAAAAGAAGATATTTTAGATTGCAGTCAATTTTTTTTCTTCTTGTTGATGGTGCCTTGTTCAAGAAAGATATCAATGGCATGTTGCTTGAGCAATTTCATGATGGACATGGTGGAGGGCACTATTCTGAAAAAACCATAACCCTTAAAATTATGAGAGGAGGCTACTATTGGCCTAGCCTATTTAGTGATTGTCATGCATGGGTTAGGAAATGCAAATAATGTGCTATGTTTGGAGGAAAAGTGAAGCTTACAGCCTTACCTCTCCAAGCAATTGTAGTAGACCAACCATTTGTCTAATAGGGATTGGACCTTATTGATCTCATTAGCCCACCTTTAATCTTAGGTTATAAATGGATACTAATTGACACATATTACTTTGCTAGATGGACAGAAGTAGTGGCATTGAAGGAAACAAACAAGACCAATGTTCTAGATTTCTATAAAGGTTTGCTTACTAGATTTGGAGTTCTTTTAACTATAATTTTTGACAATGCTATGGCATTTATGAGAGCCATGATCAACTAATGGGTAGTTCAACATGGTGTCTTTCTCAACACTTCATAAAAAAAATATTATCCATAGTATAATGCCCTGGTTGAGTCCATAAATAAGAACCTGTTAATGATCATAAGGAGGACTATTGAAGATAATCAAAGGTCATGACACCTCAATATGAAGTGATATATATGGAATACTAGGATCACCTACAAAATATCCATAGCCAACTCTCCATACAAGTTGGTGTATGGTAAGGAAGTGATATTACCTATTTCTCTTGAATTCCCTGCTTTAGAACTAATACATCAACTTGAGTTGTTGGAGAATGAACCAAGGGAGATTAGGTAAGTTAATATTATAGAACTGGAGGAAGTTTAAAATCAATCCATATTGGCCATGGAATCCCATCAAGCATAGGTGAAGAGATCCTTTGACAAAAGAGCTTCTTCAATAAGTTTCAAAGAAGGAGATATAGTCCTCAAATGGGATCAAGACAAAACTAAGCCAAGAAGACACACAAATTTTGACTCTATTTGTATTGGTCCATAAACAATATCCAATTGTATGTCCCACAATGCCTTCCAACTTTCAAAGATGAATGATGAGGTGTTTCCTATCCCAGTCAATGGGATACATTTAAAACACTTCTATTAAGGAAGCTAGGTTCCATGTACATAATTAGTTTGTCTTGTTTTCCTGCAATTGATGTTTTAACACATTAGTTTTCTTTTATTTTATCCTTAATAAGTGCTTTGTTTGCACAATTACCTTATTAGATTAGTTTCCCTGTTTTCTATGTTTCCTTCCTTACCTTGGTGGGATTGTTATCTTCTTTCAGTCAAATAAGTTTCTTGTAGTCCTGGACTAGAATTGTGTTTGTTCATGAGTTCAAGAGTCCATGAATAATCTAAGTTTTGAAGCATGGCAAGCATGCTGCCCAACTAAGTCATCAAAGATGTTGGCCAAATTTGGCCTATATACCAAAATTTGTCTAATCTAGAATAAGAAGCTGAGTAGGGTCCTGATTGAAGAGTGATCCAATGTCACAAAGAGTAGATAGATTTCAGGAGAAGATCAAGTCAGTTGCCAATATTTTGAAACAATTTAAGTAGGTTTAAAGTGTAAATTTGGCAATCTCAAGGGACCAGGCCATCATGGCACATCATGCAAGTATGAGTGAAGCAAGCTAGTCATGCATTTAATAATTACACTTGAGGTGTATACCAGTGATGAGGAATTATATGATATTTCTATTTTAGTCCCATAAACATTATCAACAAATTTGGTATCTTGATGAGTTCTTTATCTCAAGATATAAGTTTTCAAAGTTGAACTTGCAAAGTAAGACATGCATGCAAACATCAAATTTGGGCCTCATGAAGTAGTTGTTTAAATTCAAATGTTCCATGGATGAACACATGGATGAAAAGTGTCAAGATCATAGTAGCTTAAGTCAAGATCTAATGGTGCATGGATGATCAATGATGTTAGTGGGTCTAAAAGATCTAATAAAGCGCGTTAAATCATGCATCAAAGATCAATGGCAGGCTCACATTAAAAATTTTAGTAGATCTGGGAACAAATGTGCATTTGCCAAGTGCCACAACTTTAGTAACTTCAAAGTAAATCAATGGTGCTCATTTAAGCCATGCAAAAGTAGATCGACGGTGTACATAAAGTGAAGATTCAATGCTCTTGAGGATGAATGTAAGAATGCCATGTGGTGCAAGCATGTTAAATCATAAAACTAATAACATGACCCATAAAATGAATGAAGAGATGAAAAATGTCATGATGGAGATCCCATAGTAAAATAAATAGATAAAATTCAAATTCAAAAGCTAAAGGTCTCTAATGGAGAGCAAAGATGACCTAAGGTTGAACTAGAGAAATTTTTTCAAGGGGATGCCACAAAGACATACACATTACACAAAGGATTTTACCACCCCGATTAGGTAGAATAGATAAATACAAGATCAAACGTGATCTAAGTTACCAGGAGAAGACCCTACAAAGCCATCTGACACCATTAAATCCCTCTAAAACTTTTTAAGAGCTTCTAGATGTAGGTTTTACATCTCATTCAGATTTAAGAAACCCTAGCCTATGGATCTTCATTTGCAATCATGACTATATGAAAACCAATAGGGTGATTGGTTTTCATCCATAATAGATCTATATTTAGAATTTAGAAGCAATGGAAGAATGGTGACTGTGCAAGGACTATCGAAAAGAACATCAATGAGCAAGCCCAAGGAACTACCTGATAATGTGAAGAACATCAAGCATGATTGAGGAAGACAACGAGGCATTTAGTGTTTCAAGGTCCTTAAGGACTTGTTCCTATTTGATGAATTATGACTCAATATCCTTAGATCGATGCTAATTGATCAAAGGTAGTTGGGTCACATTTATTAATGTCTATCTGTTAAGTTCCCTTTATCTCTCCCCTTTCTTTTATATATTCCATTTTCTTTTCTATTGAAAAAGGATAACTCTCAAATATTTTTCTTAGAGACAAAGACTCTTATGCTTTGGCTATGCCAAATTTGTACTATAACATCTATTTGATATAATAGAGACTGAATTACTCCATTTTCAAGCTAAATTGAAGTGTGTCTTATGATTTGATTGATGTGGTTAAGTGAACCCATGCTTTCCTTTGCCTCTATCTAAATTCCCTCACCTTCATGAAGTGTTTGGTAGCTCCCATAGGTAATTCTAATTGTATATATAGTATGTCGATTAGTTTGGAAGTGGAAAACTATCCTTCCAGACTAGATTAATAGCTACTTCTTGCCTTTTAGTGAAACACTTATGTGGAAGATTTTCAAAGAGTTTATGAAGTGATGTTTAGTAGTCTCAAAAGTGTCTTAGAGCGTGTCTTGTGCAAGCATAAGTGTTCAAAACATTGGTGCATCAACTCATTTTTACATGTTTTCATGCAATTAGTGTCTTCTTCTCTCCCTTTTCCAAGTTAGAAGTTAGTGAAGGTGATAGATCCAATAAAAATATAACCTTCTCCAGAGGATCAACCTCACCATAGGACACCCACATCCTAAGGTTTTCCCCATTTTGTGGCTTAGTTGGAGGGATCCTAAAGAACTCCTCCCATGGGTGCAAATTAAGACCATAACAACTACCTCATTCAGTCATATGTGGAGTCAAGTACTGCTACCCTTTTCACCACATACTATTATTAACAAAACCCAGTGGCCTAGATCTAGTTTGACAAGTGGTCAGACCTCCTCATAGAAAAACTTATATTTTTCTAAATAAATTTTATTTTTTAATCTACATGCCCAGTTGGCATTATTTTGAGTTCATCTAGTGTTCACATTTGCTCGGATCATCCTTCATTCAATGTATTTTTACAAAGTTCATGTTTCCTTAAGGCCCCTTTCTTAGTGTTGTGCATTCTTCAATGGAGACATTTCAAGGCCTCTTTCTTAGTGCCTTGATTTATTTCATAAATTTTATCATGACAAAATAAATTATTCCTCCATTGTAAATGGGTATCTTATCAGACACTTGTATGCCAAAACCTATCTGAGGACCATTTCATATCTCATTGGCCTATCTTTCAACTATATTTTTCCTTGATTGTATCTTTGGCATCTATCACACCTATCGCTAGACTTCAACAGTTTCAAATCAACTAAAGTATCTGCATGATGATGTTTAAGTAGTGGCTGCATCCACTCATACATCTCTTTGACTGGTGTACTTATTTACATTTTTTTAGTTTTTGATTGGATTTGTGAGATAGTTTCTCTATCCTCATTACAAATCCATTATGTCTTGAAGATTTTATTAACAACTTGGTGATCTTTGGGTTCCATTGTCACCACTTTTTCTAGCTACATCAATAAAGACATGAATTTATACCTTCTCCTAGTTCAAAATTGAGGGAGGGGGTCAGGGGATGGTGTTTAGGAAATGTTTCTTTTGATTCATTTCACTACCTATTATTTTGGCATCTAGTGTTTATTTTGAGTGATCCATGTATTCAACACTATTTCCTCCATCACTTATCAGTTGTAATGACTTGACATCCATGCATTCCAGTAAGATTGATTGGCATATATAGGGACACTCAACTTTAACATTGCTTCAGGAAGGGTCTATGACCTTCTTCCTTCATCTTGTCATAGGGGGAGTTTTTTCCTGAGTTTTTTCCTTCTCTCTTGTGCTTGATGACATCATTTTATACATAGGTACCTTATCAAACATTGTTGTCACAACCCATTGTTTCTTGCATATTTTCAATTTACTTTCCTCTTAAGTTGCACTTAAAAAAGGTGTTGGTGAGAGGTGTTGCTGAAACTATGACAAGAGAGAGAGAATTAAGGAACCCAAGTTGATCATTGATGTAATTAATTAAATGTATACAACTAATCTATGTATTTAATCTTATATTGCACAATAATTATGCTCACAATATTTAAACCTTGCATTTGAGCTATGCAATCGTAAGTTGACATCATTCTTGTACCTAGATTAAGAGGCTACATTATACTCATGTTGTTATCAAAATGTTATTATTATGTGGAAAAATCCAACTAGAGTAAACTCTATATTATAACATATAAAGTTTTAGTTTTGAGTCATATTAACAACATAAATAAAGGTTGTAAATAAACCCAGTAAAAGGGTTGACTTCACCTTATACCACTTGAGGCTAGAAATTGTCTAAGTAATCCATTTAGTAACTAAGATAATGAAGTAAGGTTGTCATAATTAAAGTATTAAATCCTTTACAAGGTCATATTGAAAGTATATTAATAATAAAAAGATGGAACATTAAAGCCACACCCTGAAGTCATGACCACATTTTTGGGGTCTTAATTAATAAAGTTTGATTAATAAAAAAGGATGGGTGAGAGATACCCTAACCCAATCCCTAGCCATGTATTCTACCTAGGTTGGATAACCCCATGGCAGGTTAATGAAGTCAACACCCATTTAGTGGTTTGTTGGAGAAATGCTATAATTTTATTGAGTGGTGGACAAGAACTTGGCTTGGCTGGCACAAAGTTATGGAATGCATGAGTTTTTATTAGGTTGAATGTAGTTTTTTTAGCATACATAAACCATGCAATGTTTTGCCATGAAATTAAGTTAGGAGTAGTTAAAAATATCATGAAAAACTATAGGAAACTACCAATTTTTGATTTGGTATTAAAAACATGCATTTAAACCAATCCCAAAGGTTTTTGGCATGGGAACATTAGGGGGGAAAGGAAAAAGAAGAGGAGGATAGGAAAGTGGGCACACAGTGTGAGGATTGGATGGAAATAAGTAAAGGGTAACAATAAGAACATGAGGCTGGCCAACATTGTTCACTATTAATTTGTTAAGTAATGAGAAAACCTTTAAATGAACTCAAGGTGTTTGGTTCTTTATTACTACTATAGATAGTAATATAATGTTTTGAGCCCAGAAGTGGATTGCATTTTATATGGGTTATGTAGTTTGTTGTCCATGGATTTTTCATTGTGTGTAATGTGCTTGTTTTCTATACCACCTTTGCATTAGTGTTCTGCATGTATGAGGTTATATAAAAATTGGTTATTTAACTACATAGAGGCACCTAAACCTCTTAAAGAAAAATAATAACAAACAACAAGTTGAGTCTCTGATTCTAAAGTGAATTTTAGGGCAAACCCTAACCATCAAACTTGAAAAATTCAAAGTCTTAACAAGTGTTGGGTAGTAATAGAGATAATATTATAAGTTAATTACACCTTGATAAAACATAAGATTTACACAAGGTTAGTAGGTAAAATTTCATGCCTTCTAGAGGTTTACTATTTAATCTTAGGTTATAACAAGGCTATTTCTTTGGAAAGATTGAAAAAATATTGAAAAAAACAAGACGTTATAGCCATGAGGTAGTTAAGGTTTATTAAAAGTTGTATAAAACCTATTCTCTAAATCTTTGATTTCACAATAAGATCTACAATGGTAGAGAAAATAAGTCCAAGTTAACAATTAGTTAAAGATTAGTTAAAATTTGAGAATGAATAAAGAAGAAAAGGAAAATGGTTGAAAACAACCTATTGTAGTATATAAGACCCTACATGGCACATAATTGTAAGACGGTCAGGTGAATACATGAACTCTTGAAGATAAAATATTTTTTTGATAGAAAGACTAGGTTGTATAAAACCTATAATACATCTAATGCATAGTACCTTCATGGCAAAGAACAACATACAACCATAATATGTCTTGGTTTTGAATAACCTCAATGTATGAGTTAATGGGGTGAACTTAAGTGGTGGTGATAAATTAATAACTCTTGGTGGTGATTTGAAGCTATAATATAGGTATGCAAGCTTAAAACTCTCTCTCTCTCTCTCTCTCATCATTATTTATGTATCTGGTTGCAATTTATTTCCCAAACCCAAGTTGATGGTATGGGTGGGTATGGCCAAAATATTGTCCACTAATGGTTTGGCTTATATTGGCTAATCTGGGTTTTGGTTATTCAAAAATGATATATGAACATCTTCAATTTATTTTGATAGACTTACTTATTAGTTATTATCCTCTGACTGAGATGCATATGTTTGTACTTGTGTATTTAGTTGTATTTTAAACATGCAATCCCTTATAATAGTCCTTGAGGGATTGGTTTATTTGGTCAAAGATTCATATTAATCATATGGTTAATGATTGAGGTGTATGCATGTTGATGCAGTTTAAATGTATTATTGATATTAAAAGATCATTATAATAGACTTTAAGGAGGATGTGTGGGTGTGTGTGTGTACACACACATAAATTGCAATGAAATGTATATATTATGCTCATTTTCTTGAAAATATTTGTATGGTAGTTCATTACAATTGAAACTGTAGGCCTTGTTTATTCATTAAAAAAAAATTAATTTGATCAAAGATATGAATTTATTATTTATATGAACATATCAATTGAGTTGACATTGATGCCATGCTCACTATTGCATTGAATTTAATCTAGATCGAGGAGAATGTAATTTTAAAAAAAACTTAGTTCAGTTCATTTTTACCATTTTGTTACATATTGTTATGATTGTTGATGTGTTCACACAATTTAAATTGTGGAGTTTTATCTTACCAAATTGGTTAGCTATGGATGTAGTCAATGATGACATCATGAAAAGTTTAAAATTATGTTTGATATTCTTGTATAAAAATGTCCTTGTTATTCTCTACTATTTCAATGTGTCTATGGCACAATATGTGGTATTTTATTGAATGTTGAGGATAAATTTTTCTATGAACAAGGTTTTTATTTGTTGTAACATGTTATAGTGGTATATCTAATTTTTATGATAATTTTGATTATTTTTGGAACTCAATCTATTCTAGTTATCTACATATTTAATTTATATTGGGAATAATTTTGTTCTATGTCAATATTGACTAGTTTATAATTTTTCAAGAACTGAGTACATTTATAGACCTTGTAGTTTTGTTAGTAGTAGAACCTGAAATGACCAGTAACCTAGAAGTACCTACCGTTAGTGAAATTATAATTGGTTGTTACCCCAAAATAAAGAGTTGTAAGACAATAGTCATTTTTGTTGTTATAAAGGAAAAAAATCATATTAGAATAGATCTTTATAAGTTTTTTGTTGATAGGAAGACTCAACACTTTTCCTGGTAGTACATATAATACTAAGTGTTTTTAATGGAAATTGAACATCAATGGTTTGGATGTGAATTTGTGTATATTCCTAATTCTTGTAGATGAACAAGTTATGAGAAAAATAGGAATAAGATCTTGAAGTATCTATAATTTAAGGTTATCATAATTCATAAGTTTTGTGATATGCTACAAAGCATAAATAACGAAGCAAGAGGTTTATGTATTCATAACTTATTGTGATTGAGTCTAAAGAGGTTGGAAGTTTGAATTTATTCACAATCAATGGCTTTGAGTTTCATAATAAATGTTAGTGTAAAATTTTAACCATTAGTGTAATATTGAAAAGTAAGACAATATACATTCCATTGGTAAACTGTACTTGAGTATGATATAATTCAGTTGATATTTATTGATTTCAGGAAAAAAATTGTCTCTACTTTGATTGAAAGTAAGGTTACCAATTTTATATATCTATTCTATAAAACTTATTCTCTAAATATTATATATGAGGGATGATGAAAGTAAGGTTAAGAATTTTAAATTGGGGCTTAGTGATGTAATCATGCATGTCATGAATCTCACCAAGCCCAAGACTTTGGATTTTGTCATAAAATCAATTTATGTTGTTGGAAATAAAATAAAAGACTAGAATCAAATATATGCAAGAGATGAAGAATAAAGCAACCCAAAATAATAAGTCTACACTTAATAAGGATTAAAAAGGGTATTATATAATAAAATTAGTTGAAAGTTTCAAAAACACTTTGAAAAATTTCAAGGGAACACAAAAGGAGTTCAAAAGACTCAAGGTTACCAAAATAATGCTCCTCCACCTCCATGTAATGTGAATCCTTCCACAAGAGGCAATTGAGTGACATTAACACAATATTTCCCAAATTAATGCTATTGGAATTGTGGCAAGGCTTACTATAAGAAAGACTACCTAGAGTATTATGCAAATAAAGAATCCAATAATAAGGTTTATGCAGTAGTGGATAACCACCAGATGTAGTTACAGGCCAATTCGATTGAAACTAAATGTATTATATCTATTTTTTGTTTATTAATACTAATTGATTCTAGGTGTTATGATAGTTTCATTTCACCTAAAGTTACTTTTTAATGTAAACCTAAACCATCAAGGATGAGAGAATTGTGGCTAGTAGATTTTGGCACTGGGGAAAAACATACGTTAACAAATCACTTAGAGAAAATGGAACTAGATTTGAGAGTCTTTAAGACTTGGTTAAACTTAAATTTAATACCACTAGGATCATATGACATCATTTTAGGTATTGATTGACTTGATGCGTATTAGGTCTGTTTGGAATATTTTGAACCAATGTCTCGATGATAAGGGTAATTTAGTAAATCTTCAAGGCATAAAAAATGCAAGGTCTCCAAGAATTGATTTTGCCTTACAACTCAAGACAATGATGTTTGTTATATTATGTACAAGTAGAAGATAAAACTAAGGAAGCATAATTTAATTTGAGATATTATTCTATTTTATAAGATTTCATGAATGTTTTCCCAGAGGAATCACTAGGGTTGTCACTAGTAAAGGAATTTGACTTTGCTAGTGAAATTATGCTAGGATTTGTGCTTACCTCAAAAGCTCCATATAGGATGAACATAACATATCTACAAGAGCTTAAGGTTCAACTGCAATATATCTTGGATTAAATTTTTATAAGACCAATTGTATCTTCATGGGGAACACCAATTTTGCTTGTTAAAAAGAAAGATGATACTTTGTGGTTATGCATTGATTACCGTATGTTGACTAAAGTAACTATAAAATATTATTATCCTTTACCAAGGATTAACAAAATTTTAATTAGATGAAAGGCACATCAATATTCTCTAAAATCAATCTTATATTAGGATACCACCAATTGCATATCAAGGAGGTGGATATCCACAAGACAACATTATGAACTTGGTATGGCCACCACAAGCTCATAGTTATGCCTTTTGGTCTAACTAATGCACTTGGAACTATCACGAACCTCATGAATAGAAATTTTTGGGATTATCTTGACCAATTTTCCTTGGTGTTTTTTGAAGACATTCTAATATACTATAATAAAGAGCAAGAACATGAATGCCATTTAAAGATGTTTTTTCAAAGGTTATGATAACATAGGTTATATGGAAATCTATTTAAGCATTCTCTTTTCAAAGGTGAAATTCATTACTTGGGCCTTATCATTAATGCCTAAAGACAATATTATGGTGGATCCTACAAAGATCAAGGCTATAAAAGAGTGTGCAGCTCTTGCAAACATACATGAGGTGTGAATTTTTATGGGATTTGTTGGTTACTATCGGTGGTTTGTAAAATAGTTTTCTAGGATAACCTATTCCATCACTTCCCTTCAGTGAAAGGGGAAGAAGTTTGAATGTGAATCTTAGTGTGAATAAGCTTTTAAAATGATTAAGGATCTTCTCATTACAACACCAATTTTGATAGTTCTTGACCCTAATGGATCTTTTGAGTAATGGACCAATGTTTCTTTAGAAGGACTTGGTGGAGTTTTGATTCAAAATATAATAATTATGGATTATGAGTCATAACAATTGAATTCTAGTGAAGTAAACTATCCATAGCGAGACTTATAATTGGCTGTAGTTGTACATACTCTAAAAATGTGGGGACATTGTCTTCTAAGTAAACCATTCAAGTTATTTATTCTTGCATATTTACACTCAAGCTAATCTAAATTCCCAACAACATAGGTGGTTAGAATTGATAAGTGAATGTGATATGGACATAAAATTTGCCAGGGGAAAGAAAACAAAGTGGCTAATGTTCGTAGTAGAAGAATTTACTTAATTGTTATCTCTAGTCTCATGTCTGAATTGATAAAACAATTGCTAAAGTAGAAAAGAAAAGATGATTTTTTTAAGGAAATCAATCATGCTATTGCAGAAGACTATATGGATAAAAAGTATGTTAGGTGTATTGATGATTTAGATGACTTTCTAAGGTTTTAAGGATGATTTTTTGTACTTAATTAGGGTAAATTTAGGGAAATGATCATGCAAGAGGTTCATCTAGCCCCACATTTCTCTCATTTTGGTGTAGAAAAGATGACACATGAGCTAAACTCATTTTATTTCTGACCTAGAATAAAAAAGGATGTGGCTCATTTTCTTTCCAAATGTTTGAAATGAAAGCAAGGCAAGGAAAACAATTTACACCCTAGAGGATAAATATACTTTCATGATATTCAAATAGAAAAATGGGATGTAATTTCCATGGATTTCATTTCAGGTTTACTTAGATTTAGGAAAAAATATGATATTATTCTAGTAGTAGCAGATAGATTAACAAAAGTTACCCATTTTATTCTAAATATAATCACCCAAAAGTGGTATTTGAGTGCTAATAATGATACTTGAGACTACCTATTCCTAGCTTAGATTTAGACCTATCCTAGAGCCTATTATCACACTTATCCAACCTTTGTACGGGCCACATACAACCCTTGTCATCTCTAAAGTAATCCTAGACCCTCATTCCCTGATCTTATCCCTTTGTGCCTAGTGTTATGCTAGCTAAACATTAGCACCATAATAAGGACACTAACACCATGTGGCGCTAGTGTCTCCAAATGGAGCCAATGTCTTTTGCCTTAGATTTCTCGAAAGAATATCCTTTCAAAAACAATAGCGTCCTAAGTAAGCCTAAACATCTTTTATCATTTACATAAGCAATAAAATGATAAAAATACATGACTTTTATCCCTCTATCCACTGGATGGAAATCATATGTAAAATACACATTCAAACACGAAACAAGTTGAATAAAATTAAGGTTATCAATTCTTATTTTTCCCTACTACATACTATCATCTACAACAACCCTAAACTCAATTTTTTTAGATTTTCAGTCTCAAGCACATTCAAGGCACTCAAGGCCACTATCATACTAGAATCACTTCTACTTGCACCAGTATTTAGGTGGAGATAATCACATCAGGCTTGATCCCTCATTGGAGTATTGGTATATAGGCAAATATCCTCACATCAAGGTGTGGAGGGTGTCTAACCTATCCTACTAACGAACACATATTTTCAATTCATGTCCTGGTTGTATAAAAGATTAGGGTTTTCATAGTAAATCATTCATTACATGCACAATATATAATTTCAAAATTCATGTGTGCAGGAATGAAACCCAATAATTCAAACATAGGTGCACCCAGATGCTCAAGATAGTCTTGCACAAAGGACACTGCCACTAATATCAGGACACTACAAGCACTTTACCAATAATGGCACTACTATCCAAATGTGGTGCTACTATCTAGGATGGGTTCTAACATAGGGATCTAGTTTAAGACACTCAGACTAGCCTCCATCTTAGTTTCCAACACTAAGATCATCTGTATCTATTATTTTCTATCTATGTCTTTATTTACACTATTTATTACTATTTTTAGAAAAGTCAAAGATAGTCATTTCTATAACAAATCAATGGATATATTTATTACTTATTATTTCTTTGATTTAGTGTACTCAACACTTTAATCAAACATATGATTTACATGTGTTAAGTCCTAAAAGGTTAATTTTTTTGGTGAACCTGATATACTTCAAATATTACACAAACCCTAACCCTAGATAACCATAGTGTTTACATTTCCAACATTGATATTTTAGATCCATATATTTTTTGATTTTATTTGATACAATCATGATAATAATGAAAAATGAAGTTTATCACTTTTTGTTGCAAATTTTAATACTTTCATTTGCATTCTTGTTCCTTTTAATTCGAAATGAACTTAGAAAAGCCATAAACACATGTATATATGCTGCCTTATATCAATTGAAATGCATGTCACATTTCATTATATCTCTAGCATGTCATTGTTTTCACATGTGAAATTTAATTAAGATATAAATCCTTACATACATATAGGATCTACTACATAATATAACAACCATGTTTCAAGTTTCAATGTCATATCTTATACACAAGAAAAAATCTCCTTCTCCTCCTCATCTCCATGAGGGTGATAGCTACTTTCCCTTTAACTAGGTCCATGCTATCGCTCCTCCATGAGATGAAGTAACCTATACCAATTTCACTAACACCCATACTCAATCTATTCACACGTCTTCCCTATAAGATGTGTACCTAAATGTTTAATTATAAGTCAATAGGGTTTTCACTTGTGAGGCTCTAAGGGATCAAATTACCATTATAAACAAGCTAATATCAACTTTATAGAATCAAAATCAATTATTAAGAGAACATGTCACATTATTAGCAAATCAGATTATATGTACATAGTCTTTAGAATATGCTAGCGTAAACCATGTATATGTATCTACACTTAGTGAGGTTATGCATAACACTCTTATATATCCAAATCATAAATCACAATAAAATACATCTACAACTAGTGATTGAAAAAGTATTCAAAGATTAAATAAGAGTTCAAGTGAGGTACTAAGAAAAATGATTAAATCCAAGTCGATCAACCTACCTCCTCTACACCCAATGAGGAGATATAGATATTTTTGTGCATATCATAGAATGCATGGGCACTACATAGATTCATGTTTAACATTAAAAAAGAAAATACAACAAATAATGGGTACAAATGACTCAAATAATGATAAATCATCTAAACAATATACAATGCCACATTTACAAATTTAAATAGGGTCAAATTTAGAAATAGTATAAAAATAGTTACCAAAGCATAACTCAGAACAAAAAAAGGTTCACACAACACAATCACAACAATAAGCAATACAAAAAGCACAAGTAAAGAAATTAAAAGATGAAAATATACGTCTTCAAAATGAGGCTCAACTTTCAAAGCAATATGGGGTTGATAAAAAATATCTACAATAGTTTGATTATCATGGTCAAGGTTTGGGCAAATAGGTCCAAGGCACCACTACTATTTTAGTAGTTGATAATGTTGGTAAACAAGGTTTGAGATTTATTGAACATCATAAGAAAAATTATTCATGAATACAATTTATCATGGCAAAAAGTCCTTATACACAAGAAATGTTACAAAAATAATAAGAACTTAAGCTGCAAAGTCAAAATCATGATAAGCCAACAAGCTAAAAAATAGGCTTTCAAGCAAAAGGGCCTCCACAAAACCATATGCCTATAATAAGCATAGTTTCAAAGGGTAAAATTATAATCAATATTCTAAAGCACAATTCAGAAAGGTCAAATCCATAGTATGAGGCAAATCCCTCTAGCATTCCAAGTTAATATGATTTCAATGATGAAAGATATCGAGATTCATATTGTAACACCATTAAACTCTAACACATAATTCACATTTTACAAGAGATTACCATTCCTATTTTTGACACAAGCCACAGTGATAATGAGTCTCTCATAAGACTCATCAGTTAGTATTGTTTCTCTCTTCTTGTACATACTTTCCCTCTCTTTTGATCTTGTACATAGTTCATTTTCATGTTTCTTGTACATAACTTATATCTAGAAAATATAAAAACATTATAATATTTCAAAAACATAAAAATATTGAAAATTTACTTAAAAAACATAAAATCACAAATTGTTTGTATTTTCTAAGTTTATATTTCTTATATTTATCAGACACTACATATGTTATTTATCTTAGTATAATTAGTTTTATCATACATACATGTTTCACTTATTCTTGTCAAGTGCTTGCATATTTTTATAGGACTCAGGTCCACTACACTGATATAGAATTGCTATTATCTACCCATTGGAGGCATATACAACAATACGTGGGTCTTCAATCGACACATTCACCCACTTGAGGGGACCCTATACACAGTTACAATTACCAAGTTTTATCCTTCTACACTCTACATCCCAGCTTTAGCATTATTATATCTTGATATTGATCATTGTGTAAACACCTTAATTGGTCAAACAACCACAAGTACTATGTCTTTTATTTCAATTTCACACAAGGGTTTTAGTGATGGTTATAGTCCTTATTCACATGGTCATTTTGAGTCTTTTGATATATCTTGTATATTATTTTCCCTTTTTTTGACACCCTCCATATCACATGCCACCTTTTTCTAGGTCTAGTTATAGTCATGTTGTGGGCAATGATATCCTCTATCATCCCTGATTTTTGCTCCATTTTAAGCTTTAGGAAATTAACACCACTTTTAGGATAGTAGAACCACATGGCACTAGTGCCCACTTTTTGTTTCATTGTTTGATAGGACCTTCCACCTGTGTTTGAGTCCTAACCCCTCTGTGGCCTTTCTCTTATTTTTTTTATATCTTTTCATGACTTGTCAATCAATGAATAAGGTATTATATTTCAAATAAAAATCTTCCTATATAAAGATCCTCAAAAGACATTTTACATCTATCACTTACTATTTTTACACTTATTTACATAAAATTAGCGAATGGTACAACTTAAATACTCTGCATACTACTCAAATTTTATACATGGACATTTGCATGCTTGATTAAAGAAGGGCCTAGGAAAAATTCATTATAGCATACCATGCAAGTGGAAGGTGCACATTCCCTAAGGGAGAAATACATGAAACCCTAGCATTGGGGTTAATGTAGGTAGCAACCACAACAACAATGGTTCTACTCTATGTTATCATAACATCTCATAACCCAATTTTCTTTTCCTTTTGCATTTGATTAATTCATTGTTTCATGTGTGCAGGTATTCATTAAGGTTTTGGAGAATAAATGACCAAAATAGTGACATAGATGAGCTCTTGCATGACATAAAACCACCTACATGACCCATATAAACTCCCACATCTTCCTTGAAATTTATAGACAACCACTAAAAAAGGAAACTATTACCAGAATAGGACATTAACACCACATGGTGCTACTATCCTAAAGGGGGTGCTAATGTTCGAAGCTAGATCTCAAAAAATAGTCAATAGATGAAATAATCCTTTGTGTCTACTCAACTTTCTCCAGTACTGAGATCCATGAAATTTTTTATGTATATCTAGATAATTCCCCTTTCTTCTTATGTTTAATATTTTTAGAAAGTTTAATAAAATTAAATAATTCTAATTTTATTTCAGATTAATAATAGACCTAGCCCTTTAACCTAGCTTAAGATTTACATAGTAAAACCATAAAAAGTTAAAACATTTGGTGAACCTGACTTACTTTGAATATTGCTTCAAAATCTTAATTTTTCTTAGGGTTTACCTTCTCTATTAAATTAGGGTTACAAAAATTTGATTTTCTAATTTTTGGACTAACCTAGCTAATTTAATTAATCTTATACTAGAGCTTTATTTATTTAATTCAATTTAAATATTTTCAACACAACCCTAAATTAAAACCCTAGATCCACATACTAGGTTCTTATACACACAAATATTAGTAGTTAGGGTTTTGACAATAATCATATTTTCTATTACAAATTTTGTTCAACAAATTCACACATTGAACACATACTTATGTTAGATTATATCCTATCTCTTGTGTGTTTATTATTCCTTATTTACACTATCTTCTTTGGCAAGTTTAAAATGGCATCTAAAAAATCTTCTACCCCTCATCCACTTGATGCAATATTGAATTTCTCTTATGATTATAATAATGAATGGACAAATTTTCAAGATTGTATATTAGAACATGATAACGATTTAATTTATAATGATGATTATGACTATTGTTACAATGATGGCTATGAGGATTATTATGAGCATGACAATACAAATGAACAGAAAGATACATTAGATACATCATCTTCTCTTTCCTCTTATTCTTAAAAATCAAATTAACAATATAATGTCAAAGAATCCTCTTGTTGGTAGTGTTTTATTCCAACGTGATCCTAGATTTTCAACTACTTTTGCTACTTCATTTTTCAAAATAAATCACTATAAGTGCACTACATGAAAATTACTTTTGCATGTTTCGAGTAAAGTAGATAAGAATAATGCATCTTCTTTACCCTTCTTGGTTACATTTCAAAACACAAATACAAATAATGTTACACCTTTTAGTAATGCACAAACTAAGGTATATGGAATTACTTTATCACCTTCATTCATATTTCAAGCTCAATCCAATGATTCTTTCTCATAAATAGATATTGCACATGTTTCTAACTCTTCACCTATATGTTATAATGTGCAATAAGAAAACATGGTTGTTATTTCTCCTTCCCTTGATTTCAAAATAGAAAGTGATAATCATGTTTGAATTTCAAAAATGACTAGTGAACAAATGCCTTGTATTACACTAACACATGATGATACATTTCATAGTAGTAAAAAGTTAAACTATTCACCTTCTCCTTCTCTTAATCAGCATGTGGATAATACTTCTTCTACTCTTACCTCTTCAAATGAATTAAATTATGATTTTGAAGAACCATGGGATAATGATGATTATTATGACTATGATTAAGATGACATAAAATCTACAACTTCTGCTTCTCTTACCTCACATATCTCTCTTGTTCAACCAAACAATATATTACATGTTAAAAGACACACACAAACACACTTATTCTTATGTGCATAGTTTCCATTCACTAGAGAATAAAAAATCTTCTATTAAACAAATATGTGATACTTCATCACAACCTAACAATATCAAAGATACCAATGAATCCCCCTTAACCCCCCTTTTTATAATAAAACCTAGTTCTCAAACAAACCCAAACGAGGGTGATATCTTATTTTCCTCTAACCAGTCAAAGATATCACACCTTTGATGGTTATTAAGAGCACATTGACCCTTTCTACACAATATTTTAAATCTAATATACCAATGGCTAAAATAAATAATAAAATTCAAGCATTAAATGAACCCCTTGAAAATGATAATATACCTTCATAAGTGTTAATTTATTTAACACATTCTATGGGTACTTTGAAAAAATAAGTATATCATCTCAATTTAAAGAATGAAGCATATAAATCCTAGGTTGATGCTAATGTTATACATAATAACCCTATTCCATGAAGAATCTCAACATTGAGGTTGTCATATAACTTCCAAATACTAGTGTTACCAATCTTTGGTGGACAAGGAGATCCATATTTACACCTTCAGGCTTATGAGAAAGATATGGCTCATATTAAAAACAAGGTAATTATACTATAAGTGTTTCCAAAGTCACTAAAAGATAAACCACTAGATTGGTTCCACCATACACTCCCTAGTGGATCTTTACATACATATGAAGAGTTAGAGATGGTCTTCTTTAGGTATTATATATAAAATAAAGGACATCGAGTCACACATGAGAGGTTGCCTTCACCATACCAGAGTGAGACAAAGCTACATTAAAATAAATTCTACAGTTCAAAGCTTGTTTGCATTAGTTTATTTATCAACCAACTAATTTAGAAGTGTAATACATCTTTGTTAGAGGTTTAATCTCTCCTCTCAAGGATAGATTGCTATATTATACGTCTAAATCATTAAAATATCTATGAAACATAGCTATATCCTTAGAGGCACAATTGGTAGTAGTAATTACATATTTAGAGTAAAATTTGGTTATCGACTTCTCAAAACTTTAATCATCAAATTTGGTGTAAGAGCCTACTCTACTTCCAATACAGAAACCAGTAGAACACAAACAACTAATGAAAATACTTAGTAGGGGAAAATAGTCACTCTACACAACATAATAAATAGTGAGTATCACATAAGATATATGCAAAGGGGTTTTGCAATTTTAAATATGGATAGACCTGATGACATCTTGCTTAGACTACTAGATAAGGGGATCATCACACTTCCTTCAACTAATCATCATTTACCACACTATTTGTACCAGGTACCACATAAGCATTATTGTCATTTTCACTTGATAAATGGACACTTAAATGACCATTGTTATGCACTCCAAGATTTTATTGACCAATATGTTAACAAAGGCATCAAAGAATTTACATAGGGGGCATTAGGCCCTCTTTCTCCACACTCTCCTAGATCACATTCCTTTATGATAGAGTTACCCCAAGATGTTAATTTTAAGGAGCCATTGATTAGTCATCATATGAGCCTTATGAATACTGTAGACACTTAAAAATGGCCACCAATAACCTCCAACTAGGATTTTGACTAATTTTTATTAAAATGTAAAATTTGGGCTAAAAACACTAAAATATGCTAAAAGCTTTGAACCTATCATAAACAAGTGCTGATTTTATCTAATGTATCCCTAAATAGGGAAATGCATTTTATGATACAACTAACTTTGATGAAATCATTTTGAGTAAAAATGATGATTTCACACCTAGGTACTCTGGATTGCCCTTTTCTACCAATTTTATTACATAAGACACATGCCTTTGTTATTATGTCAATATCATCTTAAATGAAATAATAGATCTAACTCATCTAACATCGCATCCTAATTCCAATTTAGTCAAAATTTGAGCTAATAATATGAAATTTTGACCAATTTGATTAATTTATACATTGATTACCAAGATATACCCAAAATTGATAAATCTTTTTTAAAGATAATTAATTTGAATCAAGAGCTTAAGTTAATTTTTCATAGAACTTGTTGAATATTTATTTTTAGATATTGATTATGAGTTTTTGCATCATCAAGTGACATCATTTTTTAGAAAGGCATCCCTAGGCCATAAATACAACAAATATCTGATTAAACCCTCCCATGCCTCCTTAATTCCTCTCTATCCCAAATATTTATGAGGGCTTTCATTGATTTTAGCCTCTAAAATTGAATGAATTCTTAGCCACACATCTTCATCTTGAGATGGATGGTTTGAGTTTATTTATAAAAATCTATAAATACAAGGCCTCACAACCATAATTTTAATCTCTTTTGATGTAAATTTATAATGCTAAAAATATCTCTCAAGCCATTGATGTAGTGTTATCATGCTTAATTGTTGAGCCAAGCCAAAGCCATTACAAGCCAAAGGTGCCAAGGAGGAAAAGAGACAGTCAAGCCTCTTTTGATGAAGACTCATTGAGCACAAGTTGAGCAAGTCACTTCAACAACCCATTTAGAACATCCAAAGAAGGTGGAAGATCATTTGGATTTTACATTCTAGTTGTGTTTTCCATTTAGTTTTGTTCACTAACCTCTCCTCTTCATCTAGGCTTAAGGTGTTAGTTATAAGTGTGTTATTTTGGATTTTGATTTCATACACTAACACTATACTAATCTCCCTTTATTACAATCTTATGTTCACAAATGACACATCTGATGGGACAAGCTCCACAAATTTGATAAAATAGATCTTACAAGTAGCCTACTAACCATTTACATGTAGGATGTTAGAGTTTGAGGCCAAAAAAAGTGAAATTTTTTTATCAAAAAGATGTTTTCTTAGAAGTCATAGTTTTATCACTATAAAGTTGTGATGTTATCCTTTGGACCACAATATTGTAACTAACACAGTCATGTTTTTGTCATTTAAGTCATGATATTGCATTTTAACTATGTTTTTGGACTAACATTATCTCTATCTATAGGCCCAGTTATGATATTGCAATGTAACTACTTGATAGTAGCAATATTGTAATCCTGTGATTTCACAAGTAATGATATTATAATACCATGACTCGACAATCATGATATTGAAATATCATGATTTTGATAGTAGTGAAATCATTAGTTCAAGTCATGATATTGCCATTAAATGCTAGTGGTTAGCCTAGACCGTTAGGGTTAAGCGATAATACTGTAACTCCCTAAGTTGTGGGTTTTTTCTAATAGTTTTGATATTGTCTATTAGAGTAGTGATATTGGTAATTTATATTAACTAACTCGTGAGTTACAATATTGTGTTAACTAGTCACAATTTTTTAGAGTTGCCGTATTAGACTATGTAGTTGTGGGATTGCACTATGTGAACTTGAGAGCTTAATTTGTAAAGTTACTTATTTTATTTGAGAAAGTAATTTCAAGGCTAAATAAAATTTTGACCATTTCCTTGCAGGGCTCACTTAAAAAGTGATCAAAACAAGTTTAATCTAGTCTTTTTAACCTTTTTTTGGGTGCTTAAAAAGGATTAAGAACTTTCATTTTGTGCTTAAGGAAATATTTAGATGCTTATTTGAATGTTTTTTTTCTTTTTCTTTAAAATTTATGCAACTTAATGACAAGGGGTGAAAGAACACCACCAAACCTTTCATTTAGTGATTTGAAAATAAACTCACTTCAAAGTTTTTTGTAAGTTGTTTATCATTATTTGTTTATTTAGTTTTGTTTGAGAAAAAATGAAGTTGTGTATGTATGCTCTCCCCCATCTCTTATATGGAACTTGTGGGATCAAAAGCACCATCTTCATTTCAAATTTACTTAGTCCAAAGGTATAAAAGAGATGTTGCAAAGGCTCTCCCCAAGACCTGCATAGATTGGGTGATCTAGAAACAACTTTAAATCTCTTTTACTTAGTTTTTATTTCATTGTATCTTGGCTTGTGAGGGATGACCCAGGAATTCATTTTCCAATATTGTCTTCAAACCCTCTTCATGGAGGGTATATAAATTGAGATCCCCTCACTAGGATAATGGTTTAAGCAGTTAAAACATCACTATTAGTATAGGCTAAGCTCGAGATGTTTGAACATGTTGGACATCACACTAAACTAAGTAAGTGACAGATGTAGTGGTTATAAAAAGGGTAAATTTTTTATAACAAGCCATATCAAATGGAACCAAATGATGTGCACTTGTTTTAAATGCTGACATACAATTTGTATCTATTTGATCCATCTAGATGTTTGAAAACTTGTTAGTTTAGTTTACCCTACTTTACCACACCTTGTCAATTTAAGATTTAAGATGATTAATTAGCTGATTTGTCTTTATCTTAGATTACTTTGTCTTGTTTGGAGTCAAATCTATTTTGTAATATAAAACCATAACCAAATACATTATCCACTATTTTTTGAACAAGGACGTGTTATGTTGCCCACGTGAAAATCATCTTTTTCCTTGTTCAAAAATTTATCATAAACTTTATGTCATATCTTCCATTTTGGTACAATTATGCTACCTATTTGAGTCTAGATCATTTTCCCAATTTTCTTAAGTCTTTGATTGATAAGTTTGAAGTGTTAAGTGGGTTCTCTATTTGCACTAAACTTGAGGGAACTTAGGTTCAATTTCTAATTTGAATTAAGGTCCATTTGTAGACTCATAAACATTATCATCATTTGGTAGGACTCGAGTCATCTTGCATATCACTCACACTTTGAGTCATAGACTAAAATTTGTATTACCCATATTATTTTACCATTTGTCATGAGTCCATTTGATACCACTCTTTTACCTTAGATATTTGTCAAACTTTATGTGTATGTGTCATTTGAGTTGAGGAGAGTAGTGTTACATAGTCAAAATTATGTTAAACCATTTTAACTTAGAGTCTTGAAGCAAGCATTTGTCATACCTTTTGAGTATTTTTAGCTTTGTTACATTGCTCAAATTATTTTGAAACTTGTTTCATAGGCCTATTTGCATAGAGTTCAAGTTTTTTCAAAATTTCAACCAATTTGAGTTTTCTTTATGAGCCTTTATCTAGTAAAATTATGATTTTATCTAATTTCTTGGTCAAAATAGTCCATTTTGTGCCATTATTTTAGAGGAAATAAACTATCTCCAAGTGAATTTTATTTCATACCTCATACTTATTGATCAAATTTATGTCCAAGAGTCAAATGCCTAGTTTTTGTTAGAAGTGTTTCAAATCTATTAGATTAAATATCTTATCTTTGTTCAAAGTCTAGCTTTGGATCCCATTTGGCCAAAAGTCCTAGCACGTACCTTTGTTTGAGCCTAGATTTTGACGCTACATTTAGACAAAAGGCCTAACAACTTTTGTTTTTCCTAGATTAGACTCATTTGAAACACTTTGATCCTAGATTCTTGGATTTTGATTTTTGGTCTATCTACTTGACCTTTTTATGTGAGAATGTGTAACATTAGAAATTTTATGTTATCTTGTTTTATCAAAAATAATTGTATCAATATTTTTAGATATACATATCCATACTTTTGACTAAGTTAGATCAAGTTTGAACTTCTTTTTAGACATCATTTGTTCAGATTTTGTATAACTCTATCCCTTTTAGTTGGAAAACATTTACTATGGATGCCAACATGTCTTCTTACACTCGTAGTGGCCTTATTTACAATCCAAGATTTAGTAATGTAGTCACACAAGAATAAATGGTTCAAGACCCCTATATAGACAATATTGCTTATGAGATGGATCCTTATCCATCTTATAACACTCAAACAAGGTCACAAAATCAAGACCCATTGGCTCACTATTTGGTTAACACACCTCCATAATTGGATTAAGATCATGAGATAACAAAGCAATACCTAGATATGATACCTATAGTTGAAGAACCATTTTCTCAACAACTATACTGTGTTACTACACCATCAACATATGACCCTTATTTATTTGAGCATCACTTATTGGAAAACAAAGATGAGATTTTGGTTAGAGCTATAGAAGTATGGGATAAACTTTTAATAGATTTTCCCCATGAGAATTTTCCAAGTCTAGAAAGAATGTCTCACAACATACTATATAGTCAACATAGTTCTAGTAATCCTTTATCTCTATCCCCAATGGTATATTAGGACCATAATATGATTTTGAAAGGAAAGGACCTCATGGAGGATCACTTTTTATAGATGCAAATAACATACCAAACATACTTGAACCTAGTGCATAATTTTAATTAGATGACCATGTCAAATAGGCCTCTTATTGAATTAGTTCCTTCAATAGGAGTGTTAATAGAATTGAATAGTTAAGATAATCAAGGTGTAGACCCATTCATGCAAAAAACTTCTATCAATAACTTATTTCATATGCAAACCATTGAACAAGTGTCTTCTACTTCTACACACAGTATTAAGCAAAATGTAGTGGATAATGTGCAAGTAATATCTAATCCAAACCAAAATGGTGTAAGTACACAAAAAACTAGTCTACAAAGAAGTGTACCTTTAGTTAACACCATGAGTGGTTTTAAAAATTAAGGAGTAGGAGTTTTTGCATCAAAACCTCAATCAAATACTACCACTAATCTTCAACTAGCTACTTCTTCAAGCACTTAACCAACAGGAATAGGTAACCAACCAACAACCAATGTCGTGCTTCAATAACATAATGTGATGAATCCTACTCCTCCCTAATAATTAATGGGTAGTGTTATATAACAATAGGTATAATCAAACATACCAATGCAATAGAGGCAAAACATATTGCTATCTCAATAAGAGGAAACCAATATTCCACCTCACCAAGTAGCAATAACCATACCTCTTTCTTTGCAAACCAATATACCAATTCAAAGCCAAATGATGTTTGATCAACAATGTACAACTATTGGTTAGCAATAAATGTTGAATCTCTAAAATTGATCCACTTATAAACTAGGATTCATGACACAAAGAGGTTTCAATGTTCTTCAAGTACTGATTAGGCAACCTTTGCTTTTGTGCAAAATATGCCACTAGTTCAAAGATAGGGTCTCGATTCACAAGTACCCCCTCAACATCAAGATTTGATTAGTCAGGATTATGTCCCGATTCAACCTCAATAGGCATAGTACAACCATATCCCTCCATCTTAACCTCAAAATATTTAAAATCAAGGATACATATCTAATCTAAACCAAAATATAGCACTGTAGTATGTCCAATTTCAACAATCAAACCCTAATCCATGCATGCATATTCCTAGTTCATTCCCCAACCAAACCAAAAAAACCTAGTAAATACCTCTATCATACCCTGATCAAAGTGCTCTACTTGTGACTGCTCAACCATCTACCTAGGCCAATGTTCCACCTCAAACCAATGTTCCCTTTAGTTTCCTAGCCTAAGAACTACAACAGATGAAAGATGCAATTACTGCTATCTAATCTAGGAAATAAACCAAAAAGTTTAAGTTGGATTATGTATGTTTTTATCTATTTAACATGGAGTACTTGTAGATACTATTTCCTCTAAGATACGAACCATCAAAATTTGATAAATATAAGGGAAAAGGTGACCCTAAGGCTCATTTGACCAAGTTATTTGTTGCATGCCAACCAGTGGCATATAGTGACATATAATTTTTGTTATTATTCCCAAAGAGTCTAGTAAAATAAGCATTGGAGTGGTTTTTAAAGTTACCCAAGAATTCAATATCAAATTTTGATGATCTTTCAGACAAGTTTGTGCAGCACTTTTCATATAATCTCAAGCATAAGATTTCATTGGTTGAATTTATGCAAGATAAGAAAAGGGACAGTGAAAGTTTTATAAGTTATATACAATAATGGAGAGACCTTACAAGTTAATTCTCTCATAGTTTACCAGACAAATAATTATTCACTATGTTTACCAAAAAATTGAATAGTGAGATATCTTATCATCTAGAATTATAGTGCACACATACTTTTAAAGAGATCATTGACAAAGGTTTATTGATTGAGTGAGCACTTATTAACAAAGGGATCAACAAGCTTACTTGATCAAATCATAATCAAGGTATCAATCAAGGAAATGGCCAAAACCAACATCAATTGTAAGCACAAGCATCATAAATGACATAGGCCAATAATAATGATAGACCAAAACAATTCGATTGTAACAAAAATGTTGTTAGAAATGGAGTAATAGAGTCAAGACATGTCCAAATAGTACAAACACCATATATTTAGCCTATGTAGCATATGCAAATTATGCCTAATCCATAACCTTTTTATCAAATGTAGTAAGCACAACAACCTAGGCCTATGCAATAAATGCAACAACCTTTACCATTACAAGCTCCTCCTCAAAGGAGAATAATGCCTACTTATCATATTTTCAATGACCTTGGAGAACCTATTGAATTTATATTTCTCAAACTCACCACCGCTAATCTGATTAATTAGCCTATACTAAAACAATATCTTGAGGGCATTACTTATCCTAATTGGTACCACCAAAATGAATTCTATAAATATCATTAGGTTAACGAACATAATTTATGTTATTGTATATAAATCAAACATTTGATATAGAATATGTTAGAGAATGGGGACATAATATTAGATGGTGGTACTTACACTTCTAATCAAAACCTTGGAATCTTTCAAAACCCTTTTTCATATCATAACAATCAACCACAAAAATAACAATAATAACAACAAAAATTACCAGTGCAACACTAATAACAATAATTTAAACAACCAAGGCCAAACCAAAAAAAGCAAAAAAATCACCAACATCAAAACCAACAATGTCTAAACAATGGAAAAAACCAAGGTTAGAATGGTAACAACCAATAGACCTACTATAAAGTTACACATCACTAAAACAAGGTCGTAGGTCAGATTGTAGGAGGTCATGTTAACACCATCTCCATCAATCTAAGACTAAATGCTAATCAATCAAGACCTTTGATAAAGAATTATAATCCACCAACTCACATTGATAATCCTTCCTTGACTTGGGACCACATATAGGTATACTAACAAATAAAGATTACTAATTTTAGACCCTATAATGATAACTCATCATTGGCTTGTGACCACACACAAGTGAACCAACAACTAAGACTTATCCTATCTAGTCCCACACTATCACCATACTTTTTTAGAAATCATGGTCTTGTGTCTAATCTTGATTGTGAAATCATAACTTGGAGGTTGAAGATTACCATCCCAGGCCCACAACCATCTGCCACTTTGCACATCACCTAACTAGCCATTATACCTTAAAACAAGCCATTTAACATTGACCAAGAAAAAAAGTTTGATAATATGGAATAATTATAAAACATGTCATCATAGATCTCCATTTTAGATTTGTTGCATACATCAAAAATACATAAAAACATCTTAAATGAGTTCCTTATCCAATCCATGATTTTAAGTGACATATCCCCAGAAAAATTCCAAGCTTTGGTTGGATACCTAGCTCCAACCCAACAAGTCACTTTCAACCAAAGTGATATGTCATCCCTTAGGCCACTGCATAATAATCCATTGTACATTGAAGTTTGCATAAAGTGTCACAAAGTGAAACATGTCTTTATAGATAATGGATTAGGTCTGAACATAGTGTTTCTAAAGCTCATCAAGCTTCTTAGGTACACAATAATATATCTTCAAGTAGAGATAATAACCATCAAAGCCTACGATAATGAAGAATGAGAATCACAAGACACCATCTGTTTGTTAGTTATCCTTGGGCTCTTGACCCATGATACACTTTGCCATGTGCTAGATCTCAATTTGTCATACAATATGCTTTTGGGAAGACATTGGTTACATGAAATTTGTGCAATCCGATCGATGTTACACCAATGTCTTAAGTTTTCCCACTCAAGAATGAAAGTTTATATACCAAGAGATTTATATCGATATGAGCACTATAAAAACATAGAGGTTGAGTTCAAAATATATAACTATCATTTTAGCATGAATCTAGTAGTCAAGTAGGATAAGGGAAAGACAATACTTATTGATTTGTCAGAGGATAATTGCATTGATCCTAATGCCCTTGATTCCCTTTCTCACATGCTACGTCCTAAGATATCCAATAATTATACCATTTTACCTAATGGCCTAAGAGAGTATTTGACCCATGATACCTTTCACATTGCAAACCTTCCATAGAACCCAAAGTCATTTAGAAGACCTAAAGCGAAGCCACTTTATCCAAAATGGCAATAAAAAGGCAAAGGTAAAAAGTATAGTCTATGACCTGTCACATTTATACTAGCATCTGGCCTAGAAAAAGACCCTCTCAAAGGAGATGAATCATGGTTATACAATGACAAGCAGGCTGATTATTATGAGAATATAAAGTATCCTATAACTAATAAGATCATGAAGAATTAAGACTATGAAGGAGGAGGCCTAAGACCAAATCAACAAGGAACACTTGAGCTGATTTTCATGGCCAGATACAAAGGGACCTTTGGATTTGGATTTAAACTACCTGGGGGTGACCCCATGTAACTTAATCATGTTTCATCACCATCGACTAGTGATGATGATGCTAACAGTGAAGCAGAGTCTAATCATAGCCTTTTTGATGACTTAGTCAAGACTAACCTATTTAACCTTTAGTTCATTTATACCCTTAGACCAATCATCATCATAACCCACTACCATTATATTATCCCCAATTGATAGATTTGGACCAACAAGAATCTAATGTGTCAATTGATGACTTTCAAAATGATGAGGATTTTTGTGATTTTTTGGGTCTTAGAGATACTGTTCTATTGGAGGACCATAAATTAGGGTTCTCAATCAATTTGTATCCTATATCCTATTTTGGAGAGTGGATGAACACCCTTAGCCAAAATAAAATAAATAAAATATTGAGGCCCCAAAGTGAAAACCTCTTTGAGGCACTTTATGATAAGGAAAAAAGTAAATAAAAATGCCAATTTAGTGGTGAAAACCTATTTCAGGTGCCATTAGATGGGGGTATTCCACCTTCCTCAAGAATAGCTCAGGAGACCACCAACAACAAACTTGTTTGTGAGTCTGAGTTTAGTTTTAAAAAATAAAAATATTTTTATCAAATCATTCAGGAGTTTTCAATAGTTTTTGTTACATGGAAGACCTCCTATTGGGGGACTCTGATTCATTATGCCTAGGGGAACTCAAAGAGCTAGTCCTAATAGAGGACTCTAACATTGCAAATCAATTCAGATAATTGCCCACTATCCTTGAAAATGGTTCAACCCTTCTAGTGGAAGATATAATAGAGGTTAGTGTTAGGTCCCCAAATGACCCAAAGTGGATCAATCTAGGCATGCCACTTACTAATAAGGAGCACAAAGTACTTAAATCCCTTTTGAAGGAATTTATTGACATATTTTCATGGGCATATTTTGACATGATAGGTTTAGACCCCACTTTAGTTCTACACCACCTTGTGGTAAATCTTGATCCCAAACCAGTGAACAAAAGTTGTGTAAAATGTTGGAAATATTGTCATTGATGTCAAAGGTCTAACATTATTGGTGATAAAGGACGCATTGCATTTAATGATGTTCTTAATAGTAATATCTTGACTAATGTGTGTTAATATTTATTTAATATTAATGAATATATTTTTGGTTGCATAAAGTCAAAAGAAGGGCCCATGGAGAAGTCAAAGAGTCATAAGGTAAAGACAAAAGAATGGGATGCATTTAACCATGAAGATTCATCTTGAGGAATTCCAAGAGTCACCAAGTGAAGACAAAAGAGGAAGGGCACAATTTCTCATGAAGGGACACTTTGAGGAATATGAAAGGTCACCATATGACTTTTGAAATACAAGGATATGAAGGGTCATGCAAGTTTGGTGCCATTTTCCATGAGGATTGAAGGGTCACAAAGGGGGAAGGCCAAAGGTCATTTGGAAAGCTATAAATAAAGGCTTGAGAAGCCATTTTAAATATGGAAGAGAGAGTATGATTTGTAATTGTTATATCTAGTTTAAAAGAGAAAGGAGAGAGAAGAAAGAGATATTGTAATATGCTATCATTTATTGAGAAAAAAATATTGAGAGATAGTTATGTGGTATACATAAAAGGGGTTAGTGCTCGTGTGGGTTGGTGCTCATGAATAGTTTTTGTGTTGGTGTTCAACAAAGGGGTTGGTGCTCCTGTGGATGGTGCTCATGAATAGTTACTATGTTAGTGCTCAGCAAAGGGGTTGATCCTCCTTTGGGTTGATTTTTACAAATAGTTGCTATGTTACCAGTGCTCAGCAAAGGGGTTGGTGCTCTAACAAGTTGGTGCTTGCAAATATTGTAGTTTGAGTTGGTGATCATTCATATACTTGAGATTGTTCTCCATGGTTTTTCCCACATTAGGTTTCTATGTTAAATCTGGTGTCTCTCTCTATCTAGTGTGGTATTTATTATTTTAGTTTTATTGCATATCTTGAATGTAAGATAAAGTGGAACTTGATTAAGTGAAATTTTATAAGATTTATTATATACTAATTCACCCCCTTATTAGTATAACCTATGCTTAACAATTGGTATCAAAGCAGGTTCTTTTTTGAAAAATTTTTATAGCTTGAAGGTAGAACGAGAAAGCATAAGATGGCTAAGCAGTGAAATAAAGAGAATCAAGAGTTGAAATCTATGGTTGAGGCTCTTAAAGAATAAGTGTGTATCTTAGATTCTAAGTTGGTTATATAAGTAAAAGAAAATAAGATATTTATTTAAGATCTTAAGAATCAGCTAGAGGTTGCAAATTCAAGTTTGAAATCAAAAGAAGAGATTCTATTCATGGCCATACATGAAGATGCCTTTGCAAGTAAAAGTATATATGATCAAGAAGAATAACATGATGAATCTAAAGTGAATCTGAAAGGAGAAGTCATTTGTGTCTTAGAAGAGTTAGAAACTATTGAGAAGAAGAATCAAAGATTGAAGTGCCAGATTAAAAAATATGAAAAAGAGTCAAAGGAAATAATTGAAGATCTACAAACACACTTTGAAGAAGCCAAGAAGAATGAATAAGATCTAATGACACAGTTGAAAATAGTAAGTAAAGAATGTGAAAGGTATGCCATTGAAATTGCTTCTTTAAAAGCAGATCCTGATAAAACAAATAAAGTAATCAATGATAGAGCAACCAATGATTCAAAATTTGAGAATATCACTAGTATGTTTAATAAGATATTAGAAAGCCAAAAGGAAATATTAGATAAAGTAGATATCAGATATGAAAAGAAAAAGAACTATGTTAAAGCTCTTACAAAAGAGGAAACAAAAAGGGAAGAAGTGAAGAATACAGAGGACATCTCAAACAAAGAAGGCTGGAGGGAATAAACCTACAAAAGGCAATCAGGTCAGAGATACAAAAATAGGTCCTATTTTTATGGTTACTATTTTTATTGTAATGGATATGGTCACAAGAAATTAGAATGTCAAAAAAGAGCTAATAGTTTTAGAAATAAGGAGAAGGAAAGTCATGTAGAGTCAAGCATAATCTACAACTCTTTTCTCCTCTATCAAGCTTTGATGAAGAAGCCATAATATGTTACAAGTGTAAAAAATTCGGAAACATAGATTATTAATGTATAAGCATGTTTGATTCATTCAAGAAGGACTAGAGTTTCAAGGCTCCATTCATTAAGAAGAAAGTTCAGATAGGTTCTTGGCAAAAGAAACAACCTAAAAAATCTATGTTGGTGTAGACAACGTTGCATGAAAGAAATGAAGAAAATACATGGTTCATTGATAGTGGATGTTCGAGGCACATGACAAGAGACAAGAGAAAGTTCATAACCTTGAAGAAGATCAATGGTAGCACAATGAAATTTGGAGATAATACTACTACCAGAATTATTGAAAAAGGTATACTAAGTTTGGATAATGGTAGAACTAAAATTGAAAATGTTTTATATGTAGAAGGTCTTAAGCATAATCTTTTGAGTGTAAGTCAAATTTGTGATCAGGGGCACACACTAAAGTTTTATGCATAAGGTTGTGAAATTAGAAGAAAAGATTCAGATGTATTGATTGCAGATGCTCAGAGAACATGCAATAACTTGTATATGCTATCAGACATCAAAGGTCAAAGATGTTATTTGAGTCAGATTGAAGAAAGATGGATATGGTATAGGAGAATGGGGCACATAGGTTTTGAAAATATTGTCAATATCAACAAAAAGCAAGCAGTCAAAAATCTTCTAAAGATTACAAAGCCATTTGACATGCTTTGTGAACCTTGTCAACATGGGAAACAGGGTAGAAGGTAGTTCAAAACAAAAGAGTACTCGACCACTTAGATGATAGAGCTTGTTCAAACTAACCTATGTGGACCTATGAGGACTCAAAGTACTCAAGGCAAGAAATATTTCATGTTGCTTATTGATGATTTTTCACATATGACTTAGGTAATGTTTTTAAAGAAAAAATAAGAAGCTTTTAGACATTTCAAAGCATTCAAAGCATTAGTTGAGAATGAAACTAGTTTGAAGATTAAGTGTCTAAGATCAAATCAAGGAGGATAATTTATTTTATATCAATTTATTGAGTTTTATGAAGATCATGGAATAAATAGACATTATTCAGCAACCAAAACTCCACAACAAAATGGAGTAGTTAAATGGAAAAATAGAATAGTTCAGGAGATGGCAAGGATAATGCTAAATAAATCTAAAATAGCAGATAAATATTGGAGAGAGGTAGTTGCTATTGTAGTGCATATTCAAAATAGAGTATTATTGAGAGTCAATAGTGACAAGACTCTTTATGAGATATGGAAAGACAAACCAACAACAATTGATTATTTTAGAGTTTTTAGTAGCAAATGCTTCATAAAAAGAACTGATGAAAAACTTGGTAAGTTTGAATCTAGAGTAGATGAAGGTATATTTCTTACAAAAGTAAATCTTATAAATGTTATAACAAAAGAATCAAGAAAATTGTTGAAAGTGCAAGTGTTAGAATAGAAGAAGATGGAACACAAAGAATCAATGATCCAGTAGATACTCCTGAAATCATTAAAGAGGAAGGTTTTGAAGAATTAGATGAAGATGAGGAGAAGGAGAAAAAGGGAATCAAAACTCCATCCAAATATGTTCAAATAAATCATAATGAAAGTAAAATCATCAGGGACATAAATGAAAGAATTCACACTAGAAGAATGATGGTAAGTGAATATGAGCAAGTTAATTTCTCTTTGTTATCCAAAATTCAGCCTAAAACTTTTCAGAAGCTAGACATGATAAGCATTGGGTTAAGGCTATGGATGAAGAATTAAATCAAATAGAAAAGAATGATACTCAGGAATTAGTGCCTAGACCAAAAGATCTACTTTTGCATGGCTTAAATGTGCACTGTTGATTTACTTGGAAGTTACCAAAGTCATGACACTTGGCAAATGCACATTTGTTCCCAAGATCTACTAAATTTTTCACTGTGAGCCCGCCATTGATCTTTGATGCATGATTTAACTCACTCTATTGGATCTTTTAGACCCATTAACATCATTGATCATCCATGCACCATGATATTGACACTTTTCATCCATGTGTTCATCCTTGGAACATTTGAATATAAACTACTTCATAAGACCCAAATTTGATGTTTGCATGCATGTCCTACTTTGCAAGTTCATATTTGAAAACCTATATCTTGAGATAAATAATTCATCAAGATAAAATTTTTGTAGAGGATGTTTATGAGACCAAAATCAACATATCATATAATTCCTCATCTCTGATAGACTCCTCAAATGTAATTATTAAATACATGACCAACTTACTTCACTCATACTTGCATGATGTGCCATGATGGCTAGGTCCCTTGAGATTGCCAAATTTACACTTTAAACTTACTTAAAGTGTTTAAAAAGATTTACAAGTGACTTGATCTTCTTCTGAAGTCTGTCTACTCTTTGTGACATTGGATCACTCTTCAATTCGGACCCTGCTCAGCTTCTTTTCTAGATTAGGCAAATATTGGTATATAGGCCAAATTTGGCCAACATATTTGATGACTTAATTGGGAAACATGATTTTTGTGCTTGAGAAATCAGATTATTCATGGACTCTTGAACTCATGAACAAACACAATTCTGGTCTAGGACTACAAGAAACTTATTTGACTGAAAGAAGATAACAATCCCACCAAGGTAAGAAAGGAAACACAGAAAATAGGGAAACTAATCTAATAACACAATTGTGAAAACAAAGCACTTAGGATAAAATAAAGCAAACTAATGTGCTAAAACATCAATTGGAGGAAAACAAGACAAACTAACTATATACATAAAACCTAGCTTCCTTAATAGCAGTATTTCAAATGTATCTAATTGACTAGGATAGGAAACTCCTCGTCATTCATATTTTCAAGTTGGAAGGCATTATGGGACATATAATTGGATATTGTGTATGGACCAATCCAAAGAGAGTCAAACTTTGTGTGTCTTCTTGGCTTAGCTTTGTCCTGATCGCATTTGAGGACTAAATCTCCTTCTTTGAAACTTATTGAAGAAGCTCTTTTGTCAAAGGATCTCTTAACCTATGCTTGATGGGATTCCATGGCCAACATGGATTAATTTTAAACTTCCTATAATTATATAATCTCAACATACCTAATCTCCCTTGGTTCATTCTCCAATAACTCAAGTTGATGCATTAGTTCTAAAGCAGGGAATTCAAGAGAAATAGGTAATCTTACTTCCTTACCATACACCAACTTGTATGGAGAGTTGGTTATGGATATTTTATAGGTGATCCTAATAGTCCATATAGATGAATTCATCTTGAGGTGCCATGACCTTTGATTATCTTAAATAGTCCTCCTTATGATCTTTAATAGGTTCTTATTTATGGACTCAACCAGGGTATTATACTATGGATAATAATTTGATGAAGTGTTGAGAAAGACACCATGTTAAACTAACAATTAGCTGATCTTGGATCTCATAAATTCCATAGCATTGTCAAAAATTATAGTTGAAAGAACTCCAAATCTAGTAAGCAAACCTTTATAGAAATCTAGAACATTGGTCTTGTTTGTTTCCTTCAATGCCACTACTTCTGTCCATCTAGAAAAGTAATATGTGACAATTAGTATCCATTTATGACTTAAGATTGAAGGTGGGATAATGAGATCAATAAGGTCCAATCCCTATTATACAAATGTTTGGTTTACTATAATTTCTTGGAGAGGCAAGGCAAAAAGCTTCACTTTTCCTTGAAACATAGCACATTGTTTGCATTTCCTAACCCATACATGGAAATCACTAAATAGGCTAGGCCAATAGTAGCCTCATCTCATAATTTTAAGGATTTTGGTTTTTTTATAATAGTGCCCTCCACTATGTCCATAATGAAATTGCTCAAGCAACATGCCATTGATATCTTTCTTGAACAAGGCACCATCAACAAGAAGAAAAAGAATTGATTGCAATATAAAATATATTCTTTTTTAAGGGCTTAGATGATAAGGATAAATACCATATTAGAGGTATCTTAATATGTCTTGGAAGCAAATGGAAGGTGAGGTGTGATAAGTTTAAACTTCTTCATCATTTGACACCATAACCACCTCATTAGTCTCTTGCCAGTCGTGGGCTAGATGTTCACAAAGTTCCTTGCTTATAATTAGCTTTGTGACCTTGATCTACACATCATACTCTAATACCTTTGTTATTCAACTATATTTTTTTAAATTTATGTCTTTGTTCAAGAAAAACTCCATGATACTTGGATGGAAAACCATTAGATGTATATTATTATTAGATAATAAGTATCTAAACTTCTTGAGTGATCTTATAACAGAAAGTATATGTTTTTCAACAAAGGAGTACCTTATTTCATATTATTCTAAGCCTTGACTGAAGAAGGCTATTGGCTACTCTAAATCCTCTTGATTTTACTACATGAGGATGCTTGAAATGGTGTTGATGCTAGCATAAGTTTACAATATGAAATCCTTTGTGAAATCTAGGTTTAGAAGTGTAGGAAAACTGGCTATGGCTCTCTTAATCTCTTCAAAACTCTTCACTCCTTTCTTGGTCCAACTGAAGCTCTGATTCTTCTTTATCATAGCTATGAGTGGCTTAGCTAAAGTGGCAAAATCTTAAATATATCTCCTTATGAAATTGATTTTGCCTAAGAATCTTTAGAAATATTTCTTGTGTTTGGGTAGGGAAAGTGCAAGAATTGACTCTATCTTATCAAGATTTATACTCATACCATGATTTTAGATCACATATCCAAGAATCTTACATTCATGAATTGAGAAGACACACCTTTTAGGATTTAGAGATATCCCAAACTACCACCACTTTTCAAACACTTGCTTAAGGTGAACCATGTACTCCTCTACACATTTTGAGAACATTGTTATGTCATCCAGATAAACAACTATAAACTTGTTAAGAATGCCTTGGAATTCCATATCCATAGCTCTCTAGAAAGTTTCTCCAGCATTGGATAAACCAAAGGGCATCTTTCTATATGTAAATGTTCCCCGCTTTGTGGTGAAGGCTATCTTTAATTGGTCTTCTTATTTGACTAAAATATTATTATAACCACTATAGCCATCCAACAAGTAAAACCTTTCTAAACCTAAAATCAATTGTAAAATTTGTTCCATGGATGGTAAAGGATAGTGATCTTTAAGGGAAGCCTTGTTAAAATCATAGAAGTTAACACATAGTCTGGTCTCATCATTCCTTTTTTTTACTATAACAAGTTTTGCCACCCAAGTTAAGTATTTAATTGGAAATATTATAGCTAACTCAATGAGATTATGTAGTTCAAATCTCATCAAAGGCTCAATATTTGGATTGATATGTCTTTGTTTCTATTTTACTAGCCTAGTTTCATCGTCTAACTCAATGGTGTGTTGAGCTAGACTTGGATCAAATCCTTTGAGGTCACTATATTTCCATGCAAAGACATGTAAAACTTGAACATAACTCAATAAAATCTTCCCTCTCAGTAGGACTTCATACCTTACCCAACTTTAAGTTATTACCAGTTGCAATCTCCACATTGACATATCATTCCTCCTTAGTTGACAAAGATGTCTTTTATTTTCTCAACTCATCATCCCTGTTGAATATGTTCTCAAGTGTGACCAAACCCTTGTGCAACCTATTTATCTTCAGTTGCACAATCCAATTTCCATATTGTTGCAATAACTTCTCTTGATTCCTTGAGAAAAACCCAACATCTTCTTACAAGAACCTAACAATTTGATTATCATCTTTAAACACTTTCCATTTCTCACGGTTGTTTAGAATAGAAGGTCTCACAACCACATTTATGTGTGAATGAACCTTTTCAATTCTTATATTAGTTAGGATCTAAATTGTGCTCCAATAGCAGCCAATTTATCTACATGTTTGTTCTCATTTCTTAATATGGCATGAATATTTAAAGCTTGAAAGTATTCAAGTAAGTCCCATAATCTATGCTTATAATACTTAAAAAATGTATTCTTGCATACATTAAAACCTCTTACTTGGTGAACTATAAGTTCACTATCACCAAAGACTCGTAAGGTGGACTTTCATCTTTCTAGCCCATTACAAACCATGGACTAGTGCCTCATATTCTACAACATTATTTGAACATCCAAAATAAAAATTCAGACAAGAGAAATAAATTTACTTGGATGGATAAATTAAAATCATTCTAGCACCAATAACATGCTTGTTTCTTGCCAAATTAAAGTATAACTATCATAGGCCATCACTTCATTTATCATCCTTCATCAAGGCTAGAATTGGTGCATCATTCTCATGGAGGAAAAAAACACCAAGTCCTTCAATTATCTTATAATGATCATGTTCATGTAAATCAGAGGCCCATTCATCAAGAAATAGATATGAAATTCCATCTAAAGGTGACTTGGCTTCTTCTTCACTATTTTCTAGCACTTCATCTATGATGACACAATTAACATTCACAAAACCAGGCATATATGGCTCTATGTGGAATCATGTAATAGGTTTAAAACATATAGTTACCTTATTACCATACCTAGTTCTAAACATCAAATATGACCAATCAGCTGAGTACTATCCTATAATCTTTGAGGTGAGGTCCCTTAATAGACACATGGAAAATTTGGGAGGTAAGTCCACTACAACTACATCTTGCTGAATGTTGACATTGGGACAAGCATGCAGTGTTAATTTCATATCTTTGATGATGCCCACTATCTTTTTTGGTGACCCATCTAGTTACAACACACCCTTAGTATTTGGCTCATAGACAAGACTAAGCTTATCTATAATTTCCTTAGGCATGATAGTGTTATTGGATCCACTATCTACCATACAATTATGAACTAAAGTGTCACTAGTTATCAAAGAGAGGTAGAAGGGAGGAGTTTTACTTGAATTTACTTCATCTTTGTCTACCCTTACCATCTTATGTGCATTTTGATCTGAGTTAGTTAGGACAACACCTTATTTATCAACTAGCTTTAGAGACACTTTGAGGGTAGAAATCTCTTAGATGAGCATATCCTTTTATCCTAGAATAGAAAGGGAATCCCACATGTTATGCTTACATTAAATTTCTTCATCTATTCTACTATACTAAATGGAGCACCATTGGTTTATTGTTATACTTTCTGAATCAATGATCACTCATGAACTATAGGTACCTAAGGAATTTTCCCAACCTATACATCTTAATTTTTTTGTGTTGCAAGAGTATTAAGTTAACCTTTGATATTCTATTAAGGGACAACATTGGGAGCAATTGAGGCATTGCTTACATATTGAACCTCATCAATGGTTCTTCTTTTATATCTGGTCAGGTCTATAACATGACCAATTATGTTATTGGTCTAAACTTCATTGAATGCTACATGATCATCAATCTATCAATTTACATTAATGGCATTAGACTTCCCTTAAACTTGTTGGGTTTGACCTTATGATTCCAAGCTTGCTTCTTGGTATTGATTTTCTTGAAGATAAAATTATTCAAATGTCATTTGTGGCAAAGTAATATTTTGTGACATCAAGGCTTGATTTTGAGTATCATTGGGATTAAATGGATGCCAACTTGCATCTTGAATCAAGTTATTTTGAGGTGTGGGAACAATAGATCTTGAACTAGAGGGTATATTAGGATCAAGGGTTGCATATGGTTTAGCTTGGGTTATGTATCCTAGTGATTGGTAAGGTGGTCTATTTTCTCTAGAAGGCTTATAAGAGCTCTGATTTTGTTGTTGATGAGGCCTACCCTAGTATTGTTGTCTTTTAAGTTAAGTTATTTCATTTCCAAAAGATTGTAACATACTTTTCAATTCTCCTATCTCACTAGCTTGACTAGAAGGGACTACAATTTGCTCTTTAAGGGATGGAATAGGGGATATAGATGGAATCTGAGGAACTTAAGAGAATGTCATAGAATTTAATTCTAGGAATATAGGCATTGGAGGCCTTGGAGAAAGTTTACCATCTTGTATCAAGGTATTCTCTACCATTATGGCAATCTCATAGGCATTTGTCAAGGGAAAACCACCAATTGATTGTATTATCACACTAATATTAGAATTGATGGATTTTAGATAATACAAGAAAGCATATTTTGGGGATGGCCTAATTAATGTAGGTATTCTAGTCCATGTCTTTTGAAATTTGAGGTTAAAATCAAACATGAACTCATGGGGGTATCTCTGAATGGTAGTCAACTATTCAAATAAGGATAGATGATCAGATTTATCTTCAAATTATCTAAAGATACACCTAACTCATCCCATACAACTATGGAATTTAGTGGAAGGTTTTTATATAACAATAGTACTTTTATTTTAAAGGAAGCAACAAGTAGTCTAGTAGCTATGTTATCTTGAACAATATTATGAACTGAACAAAGGTGGGCAACATCTTAGATGTACTCAATAGCAGTTGTTTGATCTTCTCCAAAAAATAATGAGATTCTTTTAAGAGTAGACACATGAATATCATCATATTTGGCTAAGTTCAATGGACTACCTCTATTGAACAAAATAAATACTTGATTTTTTAATGGCCATTTGGGTAGGGGGATAACACCACTTAAAATAATAGGATGACCAAGGGATGAATGTTGATTATGAGGATAAGGTCTTGTCCTATTCAATCTTGCTATTTTATATGAAATAGAAGGCATCTCAATGAATTCAAAGGGAGTACCTTTATTATCTGACCTTTTAGTGACCTTTGGCATGAGAGTGTTGCTTGGATGATGTTATGAGCTTAGTAGCTTTAATAACTTTTAGCTTATGATCATGAAAAATGTCTTTCTCTATTACAACTACTTCTCCTTAGCTCCAAACTTTAGCTATAGATAATATCTTTGCATCCCATTAGGTGTGCCATAAACTTTTGTGGTCTTAATTTTCACCCATGGGGGAGTTCTTCAGGCTCCCTCCAACTAAACCACAAAATAAGAACAAGCTTAAAATGTGGGTGTCTTATGGTGAGGTTGAGCCTCTAGAGAAGGTCGACTTCCTATTGTATCTATCACCTACACTAACCTCTAACTTGGAAAAGGGAGAGAAAAATACACTAATTGCATGAAAACATGTAAAAAAGAGGTGATGCACCAATGTTTTGAACACTTATACTTGCACAAGACACACTATAGGACACATTTTAGACTATTAAACATCACTTCATTCACTCTTTGAAAAGCTTCCACATAAGTGTTTCACTAAAAGGCAAGAATTGACTATCAATCTAGAATGGGAGGGTAGTTGTCTACTTCCAAACTAATCAATAGATTATATATGCACTTAGAATGACCTATGAGAGATACCAAACACTTCATGAAGGTGAGAGAATTCAGCCAGAGGTAAAGAAAATCATGGGTTCACTTAACCACATCAATAAACTCATAAGACACTTAAATTCAAGTTGAAAATGGAGGAATTCAATCTCTATTATATCAAATAGGTGTTACAATACAAATTTGTCATAGCAAAAGTATAAGAGTCTTTGTCTCTAAGAAAAATATCTGAGAGTTAGCACTTTTCAATGGGAAAGAAAATGGAATATATAGAAGAAAGGTGGGGAGAGAGAGAGAGAACTGGACAAATAGCTATTAATAAATGTGACTCAACCACCTTTGATCAATTAGAATCGATCCGAGGATGTTGAGTCATAATTCATCAAAGAAGAACAAGTCCCTAAGGACCTTGAAACACTAAATGCCCCACTATCTTCCTCAATCATGCTTGATGTTCTTCATGTTATCAAGTAATTACTTGAGATTGCTCATTGATGTTTTTTTTTGACATTCCTTACACAATCACCATTTTGCCATTACTTCTAAATCCTAAATATAGATCTATTATGGATGAAAACTGATCACCCTATGGGTTTTCATATATTCATGATTGTAAATAAAGGTCTGTACATTAGGTTTTCTTGAAACTAAACAAGACATAAAACCTACATCTAGAAGCTCTTGAAAATTTTTATAGGGATTTAATAGAATTAGATGGATTTGTAGGGTCTGTCCCTAGTAATTTAGATCACATTTGATATTGCATTTATGTATTCTACCTATTTGGGGTGGCAAAATCCTTTGTGTAATGTGTCTACCTTTGTGTTATCCCCTTGAAAATGTTTTTCTAGTTTAACCTTAGGTCACATTTGCTCTTCATTGAATACCCTTAGATTTTGAATTTTAATTTTTGATGCTAATTTTAATTTGGGCTCTCTGATCATGAATTTTGTCAATTTCTCATCCATTTTATGGGTCTTGCTATCAATTTCATGATTTAACATACTTGCACCATGTGGCATTCTCACATTCATCCTTAAGAGTATTGACTCTTGACTTTATGTGCACCATCGATCTACTTTTGCATGAATCAAACTCACACTATTGATTTACTTGGAAATTACCATGGTCATGACATTTGTAAACTATGCATTTATTACCAAGATCTGTTGACTTTTTTTACTGTGAGCTCATCATCGATCTTCAATACATGATTTTATGCACTTTATTGGATCTTTCAGACCCACTAACATCATTGATCACCCGTGCATCATTAGATATTGAATTAAGCTCCCATGATCTTGACACTTGTCAGTCATGCATTCATTCTTGGAACATTTAAATTTAAATGGTTATTTCATGAGGCCCAAATTTGACATCTGTGCGCACGTCCTACTCTACAAGTTCAAATTTAGAAGCTTATATCTTGAGATAGAGAACTCATCGAGATACAAAATTTACAAAGGATGTTTATGGGACCAAAATCATCATGTCATGCAACTCTTTAACTTTGACAAACTCCTCAGGTATAATTATTAAATGCATGACCAACTTGCTTCGCTCATTCTTACATGATGTGCCATGGTGGTCTAGGCCCTTGAGATTGCCAAATTCACACTTTAAGCCTACTTAAAGTGTTTCAAATGTTTTTCAAGTGACTTGATCTTCTTATTAAGTCTATCTACTCCTTGTAACATTAGATCACTCTTCAATTAGGACCCTGTTGTTGGAAATATTGTCATTGATGTCAAAGGTCTAGCATTATTGGTGATAAAGGCCCCATTGCATTTAATGGTGTTTTTAATATTCATATCTTGGATAATGTGCGTTAATATTTATTTAATATTAATAAATATATTTTTGGTTACATACAAGTCAAAAGAGGGCCCATGAAGAAGTCAAAGAGTCACGAGGTAAAAGATAAAAAAAAAATGAGATGCATTTTCTCATGAAGAGTCATCTTGAAGAATTCCAAGAGTCACCATGTGAGGACAAAATAGGTATGGCATATTTTTCCATGAAGGGACACTTTGAGGAATATGAAAAGTCACCAAGATAAAGACAAAAAAGGAAATGATGCTTTTGCTTATGAAGGGTCACCATATGACTTTTTAAATGCAAGGATACGAGGTCATACAAGTTTGGTGTCGTTTTCCATGAAGATTGAAGAGACACAAAGGGTGAATGCCAAAGGTTATTTGGAAAGCTATAAATAAAGGCTTGAAAATCCATTTGAAATATGCAAGAGAGTGCATGGTTTGTATTTATTTTTGAAGAGAGAAAAGTATGAGATATTATAGAGTTCTATTATTTGTTGAGTAAGCAACATTGAGAGATAATTATGTTTTATACACAAGAGGGGTTGGTGCTCTTATGGGTTGGTGCTCATAAATATTTGTTGTGTTGGTGCTCAGTAAAGGGGTTGGTGCTCCTACAAGTTAGTGCTTGCAAACTTTGTATTTTGAGTTGGTGCTCATTCATATACTTGAGATTATTCTACATGGTTTTTCTCACTTTGGGTTTCCATGTAAAATTTGGTGTCTCTCTCTCTCTCTTATGTGGTGAAAATTATTGTTTTAGTTTTATTACATATCTTGAATGTGTGATTAAGTGGCTAAAGAAAAGAAATTGGAATAAGTAAAAAGATATATAATATACTAATTCACCCCCCCTCAGCATATTTTATTTTTAATAATTGGTATTGGAGCAGGTTCTTTTTGAAAAAGTTTTACAGCGTGAAGGTAGATCGGGAAAGCATGATGGTTGAATCACATGAACGATTTTATACAAATAAGACACCTTTATTTGATGGGATGAATTATATATCTTCAAGCATAAGGATGAAGACTTATTTGATAGCCCTTGGATTCGATATATGGCAAGTAGTGGCGGAGGAATATAAAGAGCCACAGACACTTGTAGCTACTCCAACATAAAATAAGGCAAGTGAAAATAATGCTAAAGCTTTAAATAATATTTTATATGGTTTATTTGAATCAAAATTTGTTAAAGTTATGCAATGTAAATTTGCTCATAAAACTTGGGTAAAAATTGATAATATTTATAAAGGTGATGGAAAAGTTTAGCAAGCTAAGCTTCAAACTTTCAAAAGATAGTTTGAGAGTTTGAAGATAGAAAAAGAAGAAAATATAGCAAGTTATATTTTACGGGTTGATCAAATAGTTAATCAAATTCAAGGTCTTGGAAAAAATTTAGAAGAATCAACTGTGATTCAAATTTTTTTGAGATCTCTACCATTGAGATACGATGCAAATATTTTGGCAATGAAGAAATGAAGAATTTAGCCAAGCTAAAGATGGATGAGATTCATGGTATTCTTATGGTATATGAGATGTGGACTGAATAAGATAAACCTTCAAAGAGAGAAGTTGCTTTTAAGACATCAAATAAAGAGAAGACTAATATTCAAGAATCAAGTGATAATTCTAGCAATGATGAAGATGAGAATAGATCACTATTCATTCACAAGCAAAAAAAGGGTACAGATAAATATCAAAGAAAATTACCTTTTAAATATTTTAATTATGGAAAGATTAGACATTTTACAGTTAAATGCCCAAATAAGGGTAATGATGACAATGAAGAAGGAAAGTCTATATACAAGAATAATTTCAAAGATAAATTCAAGAAAGGATTCAAAAAGAAGAGTTTGTATTCTAAAGATCCTAACTCAACCGAAGATAGTGGAGTTAGTGATTCAGAAGAAGAAGAGATTTTATTCATGGCCATACATGAAGATGCCTCTGAAAGGAAAATTATAGATGATCAAGAAGAAGAACAAAATGAAGTCAAAGTGAATCTAGAAGGAGAACTCATTTGTCTTAAAAGAATTAAAATCTCTTGAAAAGAAGAATCGAAGATTAAACTTCTAGATCGAGAAAAATGAAAAGGAGTCAAAAAAATAATTAAAGATCTACAAGCACACTTTGAAAAAGCCAAGAATAATGAAAAATATCTAATAGCACAGTTGAAAATAGTAAGTAAATAACGTGAAAGGTATATTATTGAAATTACTTCTTTAAAAGCAAATCTTGAGAAAATAAATAAAATAATCAATGATAGAGTATCCAATGATTTAAATTTTGAGAATAACACTAATATGTTAAATAAAATATTAAAAAATCAAACATCAATGTTAGATAAGATAGGTATTGGATAAGTAAAAAAGAAAGAGGAAGTCACTACTTTCACAGACAAGAAAAAAGGAAAGAGCTATATTGAAGCTCTTACAATATAAAAATAAAAATGAAAGAAGTTAAGAGTACAGGGGACACTTCAAACAAAGAAGGTTGTAGGGAACAAAGATACAAAAGGTAATTAGGTCAAAGGTACACAAATAGGTCCTATTTTTATGGTTACTATTTTTATTATAATGGATATGGTCATAAGAAAATAGAATGTCAAAAAAAGACTAATAATTTTAGAATTAAGGAGAAAGAAATTTATATAGAGTCAAGCAGATGCCATAAATCTTTTGCTCCTCTATCAAGCTTTAATGAAGAGGCCATAATATGTTATAAGTGTAATAACTTTGCACACATATATTGGTATTGTAGAAGCATGTTTGATTCAGTCAAGAAGGACCAAAGTTTCAAGACTCCATTCATCAATAAAAAAGTTCAGATAGGTTCATGGTAAAAGAAACAACCTAAAAAATCTATGTTTGTGTAGACAACTTTGTATGCAAGAAATGAAGAAAAGCCATAGTTCATTGATAGTGGATGTTTGATTCACATGATAGGAGACAAGATTAAGTTCATAACCTTAAATAAAATCAATGGTGGCATAGTGAAATTCAAAGATAATACTACTACCAGAATTGCTAAAAAGGTACACTAAGTTTGGATAATAGTAGAACTAACATTAAAAATGTTTTGTATGTAGAAGGTAATAATCCTAATCTTTTGAGTGTAATTAAAATGTGTGATAAAGAGAACACACTAATGTTTTATGTAAAAAGTTGTGAAATTAAAAGAAAAGATTCAGATAAACCAATAATAGGTAATTATTTTAGTGTTTTCGACAACAAATGCTTCATAAAGAAAACTGATGAAAAACTTGGTAAGTTTGAATCCAGAGCAGATGAAGGTATATTTCTTGGTTATTTTTTCAAAATTAAAGCTTATAAATGTTGTAAAAAAAGAATCAAGAAAGTTGGTGAAAGTGCAAGTGTTAGGATAGAATAAGATGGAACACAAAAAATAAGAGATCTAGTAGACATTCTTGAAATCATTGAAGAGAAAGATTTTAAAGAATCAGATGAAGATGAGAAGAAGAAAAAAGACACCAAAACTTCATCCAAATATGTTCAAAGAAATTATAATAAAAGTGACATCATCTGGGATATAAATGAAGGAATTTATACTAGAAAAATAATGGCAAGTGAATTTGTCTTTGTTATCCAAAATTTAGCCTAGAACTTTTTCAGAAGTTAGACATGATAGGCATTGAGTTGAGGCTATGGATGAAGAAAAAATTAGATAAAAAAGAATGATACTTGAGAATTAGTGCCTAGACCAAAAGATCATAATGTGATAGAAATAAAATAGTTTATAGAAATAAGTTGAATGAAAATGGAGAAGTGACCAGAAATAAAGCAAAATTAGTATGTAAAGGATATGCTCAAATTGAGTGAATAGATTTTGAAGAAATTTTTGCACTAGTGGCAAGGTTAGAGGCTATTAGAATGTTTCTTGTATATATAGTGTTTAAAATTTTTAAAGTGTTTCAGATGGATGTCAAATCTACCTTCCTAAATGGGAATCTTGAAGAAGAGGTCTACATTGAGCAACTTGAGGGATTTATTCTCTCAAATATTAGTAACCATGTATGTAGATTGAAGAAAGCATTGTATGGATTAAAATAAACTCCCAGAGCTTGGTATGTAAGACTTGATAAACACCTATAAGATCAAGGTTTCAAGAAAAGATTTGCTGATAAAAATCTCTACATCAATATAGAAGGTGAGCATCAATTGATTGTTGTGGTATATGTTGATGATATCATTTTTGGAGGAAACATTGAAAAGATGACAATAATTTTCTGATAGAATGCAAAAAGAATTTGAGATGTATATGCTTGGAGAATTATCATTTTTCATAGGATTACAAATATTTCAATTAAATAAAGGAATTTTCATATCTCAAAGTAAATATGCCAAGGAAATATTGAATAAATTTGGTTTTAAGGATTATGAACCAGTTGGCACACCTATGTGTATAGAAAATAAGGTGAGCAAGAATGAAGATTCACCTATAATAAATCAATCTTTGTATAGATCTATGATTGGTAGCATTTTATATTTGACAGCATCGAGGCCATACATCATGCATGCAGTAAGTATGGTTGCAAGATATCAGTCATCTCTAAAAGATAGCTATGTTTAGTTGGTGAAGAGAATATTTAGGTATATCAAGGGGACATTGGATTATAGATTATGGTATCCCACAAGTAGATATTTCACTTTGGTTGCTTATATAGATTCAGATTGGGTAGGGTACTTGGATGACATAAAGAGTACAAGTGGAAAATATTTCTTCCTTAGTGATAGCTTAGTATCATGGCTAAGTAAGAAGTAGAATTCAATATCACTTTCTACAGTTGAAGAAAAATATGTTGCATCAGTATTGTGTTGTACTCAAGTGCTTTGGATAAATAAAATTTTGGAAGATATCAAGGTAAAGTATGATGAACCTATTTTTATTTTTCTTTATAACATAAGTGCTATAAATATTTTAAAAAATCTAGTGATGCATTCAGGAACAAAACATATTCCCATTAGATATCACTTCTTAAGAGAACAATTTAGAGATCAACAGGTTAAGATGGAATATATTAGTACTATAGAGTAGATTGTAGATACTTTCATAAAGTCACTGCCAAAAGACACATTTGAGTATCTATGAGAGAAGTTGGGAGTAACTTCTTTTACTTCCCGCCATTGAGGTTCAACATCAATTGAGGGGGAGCTAAGTGTTAGCTCCAAGGAAGCCCTTTGCCAATGATGTCAAAGGGGGGAAATAATAGGTATAGGTACGAGTGTAGAAACAAGTACAAGAAATAGGTACAGGTTGCTACAGTAATGGGGAGTTACTATATGTTTTTCAGATGATAGTATGTGTAGGTTTCAGCATGTAGTAATTTTAGGTTGAGGTTACCATCAATGACAAAGGGGGAGATTGTTGGAAATATTATCATTGATGTCAAAGGTCTAGCATTATTGGTGATAAAGGCCCCATTGCATTTAATGATGTTCTTAATAGTAATATCTTGACTAATATGTGTTAATATTTATTTAATAATGACAAATATATTTTTCATTGCATAAAGTCAAAAGAAGGGCCCATGGAGAAGTCAAAGAGTCATGGGGTAATGACAAAAGAAGAATGGGACACATTTTTCCATGAAGAGTCATCTTGAGAAATTCCAAGAGTCACTAAGTGAAGACAAAAGAAGGGCACAATTTTGCATGAAAAGACATTTTGAGGAATATGAAAGGTCACCTTATGACTTTTCAAAGGCAAGGATACGAAGGGTCATGCAAGTTTGGCACTATTTTCCATGAGAATTGAAGGGTCACAAAGAGGGAAGGCCAAAGGTCATTTGGAAAGCTATAAATAAAGGCTTGAGAAGCCATTTGAAATATGAAAGAGAGAGTATGATTTATAATTGTTATATCTAGCTTAGAAGAGCAAAGGAGAGAGAAGAAAGAGATATTGTAATGTGTTATCATTTGTTGAGAAAGCAACATTGAGAGATAGTTGTGTGGTACACACAAAAAGGGTTGGTGTAACATTGAGAGATAGTTGTGTGGTACACACAAAAGGGGTTGGTGCTCTTATGGGTTGGTGCTCATGAATAGTTGTTGTGTTAGTGCTCAGCAAAGGGGTTGGTGCTCCTGTGGGTTGGTGCTCATGAATAGTTGTTGTGTTAGTGCTCAGCAAAAGGGTTGGTGCTCCTGTGGGTTGGTGCTCATGAATAGTTGCTATATTGGTGCTCAACAAAGGGGTTGGTGCTCTTGTGGGTTGGTGATCATGATTAGTTGTGTTGGTGCTTAGCAAAGAGGTTGGTGCTCCTACAAGTTGGTGCTTGCAAATATTTTAGTTTGAGTTGGTGCTCATTCATATACTTGAGATTGTTTTCTATGGTTTTTCCCACATTGGGTTTTTACATTAAATTTGGTGTCTCTCTCTTTCTTGTTTAGTGTTTATTATTTAATTTTTTTTGCATATCTTGAATGTATGGTAAAGTGGAATTTGATTAAGTGAAAGTTTATAATATTTATGATATACTGATTCACCCCCTCTCTTAGTATATCCCATGCTTAACATAAAATACATCCTCACATTGCTATATTAGTGAAGAAAGAGTTAGAAAAACTCTTGGAAGTAAGATGTATTTGGTCGATCGACTATTTAGATTGGATCTCTAATGTTGTGCCAGTTAGTAAAAAGTGAGAAGGAATCAAAATTTTTAATAATTTTTAAGATATAAACAAAGCTTTCCCTACAGATAATTATACTAATTTTTGAGATATAAATAAAGCTTACCCTAAGGATGATTTTTCATTGCCAAAATTTGACATGATAGTCAACTCCACAATGGGTTATGAAATGCTTTCATTAATGGATAACTTTTCAAGATACAACTAGATCAAAATAACACCAAAAGACCAACACAAAACAATGTTCACCACTCCATGGGAAATATTTTATTATCAAGTTATGCCGTTTGGTCTTAAAAATGTAAGGTCCACCTATCAAAGAGCCATGACCATCATATTTCATGATATGATGCATGACATTATTGAAGACTATGTAAATGACATTCTTGGTAAATCAAAGACTAGGGCCAATCATCCAACAGTGCTATAAAAAATATTTGAAAGATCATGTGAGTAAAAAGTTAGACCTAATCCTAAGAAGTGTGTCTTTGGAATCACATCAAGAAAATTATTTGGCTTCATTGTGTCTCATTTAGGCATTGAATTCGATCGAGCCAAAGTCCAAGCCTTAATAGTGATGCCACCACAAACTAATTTGAAGTAGCTTTATACTTTGCAGGACAAGATCCAGTCTATTCAATGCTTTATATTATAGTTGGATAGAAAATGCCATCTTTTTATGCATCGTCTAAAGAAGGAAGTCACATTTCACTAGGATAATCACTGCCAAATAACTTTTTAGTAGCTAAAGGACTATCTAGCAAATTCCCCTGTCTTACTGCCTCTTATGCCAGGAAAACCATTCTTATTGTATCTATCCACTACTGACATGCCTTGGGGGAAATTTTGTCTCATCATGATGATAATGGAAAAGAGCATGCCATGTATTACTTAAGTCATACATTGATCACATATAAACACAATTATATGTCCATAGAAAAAACCTATTTAGCTATGGTCGTTGTAGCTTAAAAATTGTGCCACTACATGTTAAACAATAAAACCATAGTTATTTCAAAATTAGATCTGCTTAAGTATATGTTGATACCTTTATATGTGCCATAGGTGCTCTTAGTGTGTAAAGAATACTTCTCATTTTAGAATTCATGGAATTCAAAGCATGACTAGCATGTTATGGTAATCTGGTGACCTATGATGAAATAATGGTAGAGCAATAAAATTTTCCATAATATTTATATTGATTGGTGGTTGGGAGCCACCACGAATAGACTTATTAAAATATAGGAGATCTATGCTATTATTAGTGGTTTTGTGATCAAGTTCTAAACTAAAGATTAATCTAAATGAATATTTATAGTGAAGTTTAAACTAGAGTGATTTGGTTAAAAAGAAGCAAAAGGAAGGGTAGGGTAGAAATAATATGTTTTGATTTTTAGTCTAAATATTATGACAAAGTTTAGATTTCATTAAGACATAGATTCAAACCATGGATCTTACCATGTACCAAGCAATTGTCTAGGGAAAGGATGGAACAATGCAAATAAGAAACCATATTCAATTTAAAGATTTACTTCACAAGAAAATTGTATTAACACATCTACAAGGGAAGAAAGAGAAATAAAATGAACCTAAGATATTTTAATTAACCTAACATAAGCACGAGTTAACAACTCTACATTCACATATGTATATGAAGAATCAATGAAAACTATTCAAATTTAGACGTCCAAATAGATAAATGAGAGAGAAGCCATATAATAATTGACACAAATAAATTTGGACAAAATTATCAATATTCTTTGCTTGTATTAATTGATCTGAGTATAAAAAATAGTTTTTTGCTCTAAAGACTCTCTCCCCTTACAAAATGGTAATACTACATTTTATATGAGGCTTAGGTAGTATACCGGTCAATCATGAGATTAGAAATGTATAAAGGTAAGGATAACTATCCTTTTTACAAAGTTATAGAATACATTCCATTTTTCAAAGTGGACTGACTAATAGGCAAATGTGTTAACAAACTAGCACATGCCTTTACAAAAAAATATTCCATTTTTTGAATATTACAAAGTTTATAATCAAGTAGAATATTACTAGTTAGTTGGTGGGCCTTGAGCTGAAAAACTCTCTTGTTGCTACTGAAGGATATTCATGGCTTTGTGATGCTATTCATCTACCAACCTTAATGTGATAGATGGATATAAGAGGAATTCATTCTCCTAGTTTGCCAAGTCATCAAAATCTATATCATTTCTTGTCATTGCTTCCTTGATACTCCTTGCCTCAACAATTTATCCTCTGAATTTAGGATCATGCCCATGATCCTTCTATTATCCTAACCTCCCACTAGAGTTAAGTCCACAAAAGTTTCAACTCTCTAAAAAGTGAACTCCTCATTTCCAACCATGTTTTTCTTTATTGTCATCTTCTCTAGGCTTATTGTCTCTAGAATGAACTATACATTGACTGATGACTTTGTAATTTTTGGAAGTTCTAGGATATCTATCTACATGTTACATGAGTCTCCAAGAGTATTTATTTGAATTCCACCTAACCCCTAGAGGAAATCATCCTTCTTTCCTCTTTTTCCTTCATCAGAGCTACTATCCATGGCTTGACCTCATCATGAACAGTGATGTTAACTGTCTGGGTTTGGGCCCATGAATGTTACAATGTTAGAATATTTTGCATCTTCCCATAAATGAATAATTCAAGGGTGATATTCCCATGGATAGGATTCTCATCATTGAATAAGTTAACTTCACTCAAATAATGAGTGAAGGTTAACCTTGGCCTTTTATTTCTAACTGGGACCAATGCCAATTCAGCATTCCTCTTTTTTAGGGGTGTAATTGGAACTAGGTCCATAGCAATTTCCTTCCCCTTTTCTTATCTTGCTTCCTCAGCTTGGGCTTGAAGTTCCTCATCTTGTTATTTTTCATCTAATAAATATGCCTCAGTAAGCACCTTAAGTGCATCTTTCACTATCTCATTAAGAGCTAGTGCCATCATGTCAATATATTCTATTGGAGACTCTAGTCTATTAGGCTAAGCTGAGGATGATGTCCCTTCACCAGGTATCTTTTCCAATTTCTGCTTCCCAAGTCTTTATGCAACTAGTGCTTGAGGTTGTTGTGGTTCTATTTGTGGCTACTATGGAGGGGGGCTAAAAGAGGGTCCAAGCAACAAGTGGTACTGTAGGGCTCCCATCAGCTAAATCTCACTAAGAAACTTCTCATCCCTAGCCAACTTGGCCTCAAGCCTAATGTTATGATTCTTCAGCCTAGCCAACACTTCTTTAAAATTAGTGGCCTTGATATACATCATGTCATGAACACCAAGCCTATGTTCATAGGGTTAATTTATTATTTTTGATTTCAAATGTCTTGTGACCCTATTATGGGGTTCCCATTGCCTCAGATCATCCAATTGTAAGTTAAAGGAATATTTGTGTTTGGAGATGGCATTCACATGATCCCAATTATATAGCATAGTCCTATCGATGGTCAAAGGGAAAGGGTGAAGGAGTCCTTTCCTTTTATGCTTGCACACACCATCTATACCATTAAAAAGTTGGTATGTAATTTCTTATTCTACCAATTTTGTTGGAACATGGACTGATAGTTTGAGGGGCTAAGTTAAGGTACCTTATATTCTAATCACTATGAAATAGGGATACAACCAAATGTCTCCAATCAACTCTATGTACTTCTTGATCAGAAGGTTGATCCTACCCATGGAGATCCCTATGGTAACTTCTACGAAAGAAAGGTATACACAATCATAAATGAATTATATGTTGTGTTTATACTTGAATATGTGAAACTTGAAATAGTGATGGGAAATAGTGTATCTCCCATTAGGTGACCAATTATTTATGTCAAGGATCTTGGTGGTGGTCAAGAGGGATTATAGAAGATATGACATCATGAAGAAGTGGCTGCTTGTTTTCTTCTTAATGGTTAAAAATTACTGCTTCAAACAAATGTTAATCATCTCACCTATTAGAGGTGTGAGTCCCTTTTCTGCCATGAAGTATACATAGGGAACCCAGATCTTATTAACATGTGTGGTGGAAGGGGCTTTAGATAACCTCTTTAGTAAGGTCATGATTATTCTGATCCCTTACCTAAATTGGATAATTGGAATCTTCTCAATGGGGTCTTAGGTCACCTAGGTTTTGGTAAGTATCCATAGGGAAAGGATAGTTTTTAAGTCATTTTTGCTATTCCATGCTCTTATTATAGTCAAGTCTTTCTGGGACTTATGTAGCTTGTAGTATATTTTATATGCTAGGGGGAAATATATGCTACCCTTTTGAAAGTATGTTCATGAACAATCCAATATTTCTCAATCTTACAATCTATAAAAATGGGGGAAATAACATTGATGCAGTGTAATACCTCAGGTTTTATAGCAACATAGTAGAGACTAGTCATCTAGAGGGAGACTAGGTCATTGTATCTCTAGAGGATCATAACGTTCTTTTACTCCTCCCTTGTGATGGCTTACATCTCCTCAATAGTCCAAAAAATCTTAGACCAATTTTTATTTCATGTGTTTAATGCCATAACATCAAAGTCCATGCCTTCCCTCATTATCTAAAGTCAAGTATAACTATGTGGCATCCCTTTATTATTGCCTTTGAACTATCATGACTATGAATCTTGTAAATTTTTCACTAGTGGTCTTCAAGTAGCCTTTGGATTGGTTTGCTCTTTCTTAGATAATAATTAAACTCTTTATGGATTGACTATGATTAATTAGAGTTCAAATTAAGGATTTCTATGGAGGCTAGGGCTAGTTTGTAGCTTTAATGGCAATGATAGCTCAGACTTAGGCTAATTTATGCCTTGGATTTTATTGAGACCCTAGACTTTATACCCTTTTCCTTTCATGCTTACAAAATATTCAATTTTGTCATTTTGTGCTTGTGTGGTAGATTTCATAGCATTTTCATATTTTTTTTAAAGGAACTAGCCATTATCTTTTAAAATCCTTCTTTTACTTCATAGCATCAGATCCTTACTTATGGATCAATGTGGACCATTGATTGTGATCTTAGGGCTCATGTATTATTGGTTGTCTTTGTATTAGGATCTGTGGTTGTGCCACTTAACACCTTCATGGGCCTCCTATGTTTTGTATTTCATCAGTGAATACATATTTGCCATGTGTCAGTCCTATGGGCCTTCATTGTCTCATTGAATAGTATTTATTAATTGTGTTCCTTTTAATAATTTGGTCTCACTTAAGCATGGACCATTGATGATTATTCAAGGGAATGCACACCATTGGTTCGATAAATCAAAGGTTTTAGATTCATTAGATCTTTTTTCACTATCTAATTATCCCCCATGATGAAGCATATGTTGTTAATCCTACAAAGTGCACATAATTTAATTAGCATCGAGACATAGGAAAGGACTTAGGCTAAATATTTTTAGACTAAGGTTTATTTTATGTTAATAAACATTACATAAAATTTAGGCTAAAATATTTTAAGCTAAGTTTTAGAACACATATAAAGGGACTTAGGCTAAAGTTTATGTCATGTTGATAAACATGATGTAAAATTTAGGCTAAAATATTTAAGCTAAGTCTTAGTATACACTTAAAGGGGACCTGAATAATAAGCAACCTTAATGTAGGGTGTTAACCTATGGTTTTATCATGTTGATAAACATGATAAAACTTTAGGTTAAAACTTTAAGCTAAGTTTTAAGGCATAGGGACTTCTTGTTGAATTAAAATATAATACAAGTCTTTATCCTAAGGTTTATTGTGTTAATAAATACCATAGGAACCTTAGGATAAAGACTTAGATTGAGTCTATGTTTGAAAAATTTTAGACCTCAAGATCATTTTATCATTAAATTTCAAAGACCCTAAGTTTTTATTTCCCAAAGTGGGGTCCCATTGAATTACAATGCAAGTAATAAGAATTATCCATGTTTTGAATCATATCTTTATGTTTAAGTAAGATGATCGATGAGATTAAATTTGATGTCCTCATGAATGTCAATGATGGCCTCACAGGTGTCAAATGACGTTCATGAGAATGTCAAATTTAAGTTCATAGATTTTATTAGGTCCAAAGATCTTGGATTTAACACACTCCATTAGATCATCTAGTCCCATTCAAGCACAAACCATTGATCATGATCCAAGTGGATGCATGCCATTAGTCCCTACAATCATGAAGAGGATCAAGTTAGGTCATGGATCAACACGTATGAAAATTAGACTAAGTTAAAGGATTAAGTATTAAAAACATTATAAAATGGGTCCTTTTGAATACTATAATCAAAACCTAAGGTTTTAGCCTAAGGTTTCATTGTATTAATAAAATACGATAAACCTTAGGATAAAAACTTAGGTTGAGTCTAAGTATTAATGTAAAGGGCCCTTTTAACACCAAGCATGAATATGAGAGTGCCACATGGGGAATCCACAAGAATCTTTAGCTTTTTACTTTATTTGACCTTGGGGAGCATTCGTAGAGCATCGATCTAGATCTAGGTTCTTGAGATGGTGACATTTGTCACCCTCATAGGGTTTCTTAGGTCTTTGACATTTCAATGCCATGTTCACTCCATTAGATTAGTTTTCTTGAGTAGTCATGGGCCATTGATCATGATCTTGGATACTTGCACATGATTGAATCTTTTCAAAAATTTTATATGCAGCTTTTGTTTTATCTTAAGGTTTCATTGTATAAATAAATATAATGAGACCTTTGGGTACAACTTGGGATAAGTCTATGTTTGATAAAAATGGGGCCCTTTTACCTTAATGATGATCATGCACCATTAAATCTTTGGTCCCACTTAAGTGTGGATCATTGATTATGATCCAGGGGTTTATGCAGGATTGGTCTGATGGATCAATGCTTTAGATCCATCAGGTCTCCTCTACTTCATCTGATCATCCTCTATGATGAAGCAAGAACCATTGATCCTGCAAGGAGGAAATATTCTTAAGTTAGGGCTTGGGTTTACATAAGAACTTATGTTATTGTTTTAAGATTAAGATCTTGTTCATGTTAATAAATATGAATGGGGCCTTAGGACTAAGGCTTTAGGCTAAGTATGTAATAAAGAGGACCATGTGATACAACGGGGCTAAGCTAGGAAATGAAAGGACTCTACAAATATGAACATTAGACTTTGTTAAAATAAAGAGAAAAAAGGAGGAAAACATAAAGGGACCAAGCATGATTTTAGGCTAAGGTTTGGTCATGTTGAAAAACATAACTAGGCTTTAGCATAAAATTAGGCTTAAGCAAATTTTAAAATATTCCCACCAAATTTTCTCTTGTCAAATTTGAATTCAAACCAAATGTCTAAGCTAAGCTTTTTTGAAGGAGGGTTTTGGAATATGAATAGAACCATGAGATCTCATAGACCTAAGGCTAATAAAATCCTAAATGAGAATAAGACTATGAACATCCCAATATGATCCATTAATAAGATCTCCTTGACTTGCAACATAAGACATGAGGGTCAACTATTAACAACATTAGGCAAGGTTAAAGAAAAACCATGAACAAAAAGGTCAATTTATCAAGTGTGGATGACCTTCAAATTATAATAGTGTGAAAAATATCAATCTTTCAGTGTTAAGGTTTAAAATATTCACAAAGGTCCCTATTTTTTAGAAATGGGGGTATGTTGACCTCAACAAATGGTGACTTTTGGGGGAAACATAGAAATATGTTAAAATGTAGAGACTCTAGTTCAGACAAATAACTAGGTCATTTATTCCACTTGATCAATGCCATTATCAAGATTAGTTCATGGCTAAAACAAACCTTACACATGAAGAATTAGGATCAAATATCAAGACATATCCATGCTGTGTGTGTGACTTAAGAACCATGCTTCTAGTTCAGGGAAGGTTTGGACATTGCTCTACCATCAGTCATGCATCCATAGCCTCGATAGAGATTCATTTATCTCCACTCAAGACCTTGATCCATTACCAACTAGGCATCCATAACCCTGATGGAGATTAACAGAATCACCTTTGCTTGAAAAGATTTTTATTTTACAATAATTTCTTATTTTTTTGTATTTTGGGTCTTTTAGGTTTTTAACAAAGGTTAGGAACCAAGCTAGTCAGGTTTAAGGATTTGGTCAAGTATCTAGTCCTTAGATAATCACCTATGGTTATAACCTTTGTCCCAAGCAAGGCTTTTTGTTAAGTGTAAGCATGACTATACCTTAATAGATTAAGCTTTCATTCTATATGTAAAATTCTTCTTAGAACCAAGTTCAGGTCAAGACAATGTTTAAGATCTTATGAAATGGTTAACCTACCCATTGATCCTTCCTAGTTTCTTCAAATTATAACATTAAGCTCATATCTCAAATCCTTGGTCAACATATGCATGAGGTTCATACTAGCATTCCTAAACTTTTGGAGTTTCAAGAAAAATAAGGAACTATGAGTTGAGGGTTATCCAAACGACTTCTTGGAAGCAAAGAATAAAGAAACAAAAACCAAATACACAATATAAAGTAGAAAAGTAGGAAATGAAAGGGAAGCAAACAAATATATATATATATATATATATATATATATATATATATATATATATATATATATATATATATATATATATATGATAAATGATTAAAGATCAAGGTGTTCAGATAAGGAGACTTAGTTCTTCTTTAGGATAAAGTATCTGAGCCTAAGGGAAATCATGACAAGTTCACACCTTTGTGGATTGGCCCCTATTAGATTTTAGATACACTCAGAGACAACACCTTCAAGATGAAGGACCTACAAGGAGTAGATTTCACACTACCCACTAATGGGAAGTATCTCAAGCATTAATTATCTATCATTCCTCTTGGGGTCTTCATGGAGTAAATTTATTAGATGATTAGAGTTATTATATATAGGATAGTTCATTTCCTTCATCTTGAGATTACAATAATTCTTGGTATTCCTCCATATACTCTTGCATAAAATTTTATGTTAGTAACTTGAGTGTGATGGGGAACATGGGATCTTGGCCATATACTAGTAAGAAGGGAGATGATTTAAGAACCTACTTGAATCTTGTTCTATCTTCCAAAAGGACATAGTTGAGAAGTTTATGACATAGTCTAGGTTTGTTTGTGGTAGACTTCTTAATGGATTTCATCTAATTTTTATTCATTGACTTAGATACTCCATTACCTTGAAGATAATGGTTAGATGAAAACTTGAGAATAATGTTGTTGTCATATACCTAGTCTGTCATCTCTATGGATGTGAATGCTAACCCATTGTCACATACCAAAGAGTCTGGAGTCTTAAATCTAGTGCATATGTTTTCTTTTAAAACCTTGATCACTTCTTTTGCTTTGTATTGTTTGGTGGTTATTACTTTAGTCCACCTAGTGTAGTAGTCAATAGCTATTAGAACATACTTATGACCTTCTAATGAGTTGGAGTTGATTACCCCCAAAAAGTTTAGTCCCCACTGGGTAAAAGGTTTTTCAATCATGACAGGTTGTTAGGTCATTTCTACCTTTGGCTCTTTAGTGCTAAAGATTTGACATGAATGGCATTCTCTCACATGCTTATGAGTATCTTTAAAGAAGGTGGGCCAATAATAATGAGCCCTAAGGATCTTGTGAGCTATTTTCTTTCTATATGGGTGCCTAATTCCTAATTTATTATGGAAACTACTCATTACCTTAGTAGGTTCTTCCTTGTAAACACATCTTAGGTACACACCTTCAAAGTTCTTTTAGTACATGACTCCTTTTTTAATTAGGTAGTGAGCTGCCTTGAGCCTTAGAGATCTCCTCTACTCCCTATTTAGCCATGTAGGACAAGTTACATTAATCAATAAGTGGACAATGGAGTCATACCACTCATTAGGTTGAAAATTATACTAATCAACTTGCATGATACTTATCTTGGGGCTAGTATTGGAAATTATTTAAATCAAACCGTGACATCTTACCAATTTTGTGGTTTTCATCTTTATGTCATATTCTTGGAGAACAAACATCCACTTACCTCTTCATTCTCAAAGTTAAAATTGGCTCAACATTAACTTAGTTATTGGGTCTAATAGAATGGCATGCACTTTGTTCTTAAGAATGTAGTGCCTAAATTTGGATGTGAAAGCTTATTTGACTCATCATTTTTCAAGTTAGTGCCCATAAAAGTAATTAAATGGTCACATCCTTCTATTTTTTGAGTCAAAACAACCACAATATTGTGGTTAGAGTAAAAGGAGTAGAGATAAACATCTATGAGACTTTATCATCCTTTTTTAGTATATCATTCAATGGTTTGACAATTTTTACAAAGTTAGAAATGAATTTTCTCACAAAGTTTATTTTACCAAAAAATGATTTCAACTCTTTTCTAATATTGGGAGGCTCTATCCTTGATAGAGCTTCCAATCTTTTAGGTTCAATAGATATTCCATCTTTGGTAATAACATGGCCTAAAAATTTACCCTCAGTGACACAAAAAATGCTTTTCTTAGGATTGAGGGAAATTTCATACCTTTTACACCTTTCAAATAGCTATTGTAAATGCATGAAATGGTCCTCCCTATTCTTAGGGAAAATAGTTAGATCATCCATGTAAATTATAATGCACTTACTAATCAAACATTGAAAGGCATGGTCTATGGCCCTTTGAAAAGTGGCTCCTATGTTTATCAATCCACAAAGCATTCTTTTATAGGTAAAGGTGCCCCACTTAGTTGTGAATGCTATCTTCATTCTATCTTCCTTGTCTACCAGCCCTTGATTGTACCCTAAAAACCCATCAAGAAAAGACATCATGGATGAACCAGAAAAAAATTGTATTACTTGGTCAAGAGAGGGAAGAGGATAATTATCTTTTTTAGATGCTCTATTCAGATTTCTAAAATCAATAAATAGTCTAATTTCACCATTATTATTCCTAATTAGCACCAAATTGGTGACACAAATAGAGTGCTTAATGGGAAATACAATTCTAGAATATAACAACCTCTTGACTTCTTTGAAAATCATGTGTTCTAAGATAGGATTTATAGGCTCTACTTCTACTTGAAAGGTTTGTAACTCTCTTTGAGGGGTATGGTATGGGTGATGAATCTTGGATCAAAAATATTCAAGTCATCATATGACCAAGCTATCACATCTTTGTATTTTGTCAACAACTCTTTGGATCTCTTATTTTTGGCACTTGTATAAGATTTTCCAATGTTGACTAGTTGAGGTTGATCTTGAGGCCCAAGGTCAAATACATTGGAATCTCTTACACTCACTTTGGGAATATCAAGGGCCTTAGCTAACTTGTCTTGATCAAATAATGTTTCCAAGGCAATCATCCCCTTGGGGATCTTGTTATCATTCAACTGAATGACCTTGCCATCAAACGTTTTCTCAAGGGTGGTTTCATCAACTTCATTAATGATTTGAGCTTCAAATGATCTGTAACTATTCATGAAGTTCAAGATTTGTTGGTCATCACTAAAGACCTGAAAATGGTTTACATTGTTTGAGATAAATAGGTAAGGTATCAGCTCAATGTTAAAGTTTGGTGAATCTTGGCCAGGCATGAGATTAGCTGTAGTAGAGGCAAGCTCATCAACAATTTTATTTTCCTCCCTAGGGATAAAAATAATATTAAAGACATAAAAATATTTCATAAGGCCCCAAACTCTAAATTTGTACCTCTTGAGATAGGAAAACCTGCATTGATACTTATATTGATTTTTCCATTCCTTCCACATCAACCCAAATAATGGATTTGAAGAAGTGTAAAAAAATTAATTTTAATTTCTATTTTCAATCCTTGGGGGCCATAAATCCCCATAAAATAATTATCTCATTTGAAGCTACCATTACCATAATTTTCACCCATACAATTGGCCATAATGGTAGTCTTGAAAATCTTGGGCCTAACAAAGTATGCTGAATAAATCACCCTTAAAGGGAAGTATTAGGATGGAAAAATATTATTTAGCAACCCCTATAATTTCCCATTCAAATAATTTATTCAATGATATCTCCATTAATAATTACACCTATTTTTGAAGACCCTAGCCAACCTAAAGAATAAGGGTAACTCATTGTGCCCCAATGGATTAAAGAGCTACAATGCCTGAGAGGTGACAGATGAATTTTTTTCCTTATATAGATACCTACAATCTCCACACATTTTAAAAATTAAATTGTCACAATTTATAGGGTGAGAAAGAGGAAAGGATTGAACACAAGCATATGGGAGGAGATGGTTTTATAATAAATGGAAAACCTATTTCCCTTAGCCAAGAAGCCCAAAGTAAGTCTAAGTGATCCTACATAATATACAAAGGATTTTTATCTTCTATGGATTAAATTTTGTAGGAAATGAAAAAAATTTATAAGATACAAGAAAAAATATAACATAATCTTTCATAAATAGAAATAATACATCTTCTCCAAGAGATTATGGACAATATCCAGAGTTTAGCCACAAGGTTATATAAAATTTTGAATACTATTAAAGTATCTAGAGGTGAGTCCTAGTATAAGAGGATGAGTATGATAAAATTATATGTTGGAGATAAGTGCATTGATAATCTATATGACAATGACAAAGTGTGCAATATGCTTATCATAGTATGTTTGAAGTATGATTGGTTGATATTCTATTTTTGAATGGTTAGAGATGTTCAAGGATGAGTATGATTAGTTTAGGATGTGTAATAGATCCCTAAGGTGTTTTATAAGCTTTAATTGCTTATGTACATGAGTTTATTTAATCTTGATGATCATTGTTGTCATCTAGACATTTTGGGTATAGTGGCAAAAAATCATAGTAGGTAGTTTGATGACATCACCATTACCACATGGGAATGAGTCAAGGGGGCTTGGTCATATGGTTTTGATAAAATTAGTACCTATATATTATGCAACATATCTCAATTCATTTTATGAATCATGGTCAAAGATATGAGGATGCAAAGTTGGCTACTTAGACATAATTCACTATATTCTCATATTTAGCCAAATTTGGAAAAGGGCTCAAGTAGAGCTGATTAAGCATGTTGATGAGGTAATAATTCACATGAGTGGAGGTGTTAGGACAAAATGATCATATGGTTTTATTTATTTTTATGCCAAGTTTCTATGTGCTAATTCTCAAATCATGCAACTAAGTGCAATAAAAGATATGTACATGTAAAGTTGGGTTCCTAAGTAGTTTGACTATGTTTTCCCATACTTAGCCAAATTTGCATGAGGAAAGAAAGAGACAAGGAATAAATTTTATGGTGGCATATATCACACGTGTGTATATTATAGGAGAATGTGATCATACATATTTTTTCAATTTTGAGCCTATTTTATTTGTGCTAAATTTTAGATCATGTGATGAAGTGTATCAAAAGATAAGTACGAGAAAAGTTAGCCTTCCAAGCAAGTTATAAGCATAGTTGGATCTATGATAGAAGATTTTGATAATTAATTTTATTGGAAATATATCTCACTCATATGAGGGTTCTGAAGTAGATTATTATATGGTTGGATTCTCCTATATAAGGAGATCATATGGTCCAAATTGTAGATCATGCATCTAAGTGAAGTAAAATTTATTATGGTCCAAAGTTAGCCTTCCAAAAAGATAAGAAAGGCTCCCATACTTATTCCAAAATGCAAGAGTTAAAATTTGAGCAAGTCTTAAGGAGATCAATGGAACACGTTTGTTCCATGGTATCAAGAATTAGTGAGATGGAAAGAAGTACACATTGTTTAACAATTGAGTAAAGGTAAAGGATAAAGATCAATAGTGAGTGGGTGTCTATATAAATTGACATATTTGTGTGAATTGCCTAATAAATAACTAACTGACCCATAGATATTGATGGTGTGTATTGAGTCAACATTAAAATAGTGCATGAGATGAGGTCAAAGTGAGTGAGGTTTAATTATTGAGCATTGGTGCTTAGGAACTAAAGTTTGGATAAAATCAAATGGTGCAAGATTGATCTGAAGCTGAAACTACATGAGATGTGAGAATGGTGTTCAAAGTTTAACTCTGACTATTTGTTTTTGAATATTTGAATTTGTAAAGGAAAAACTAGTGATATGTGTTTTGGCTATAACTTTTGATCCAAGTAGAATTTACTCATGGTGTAAAAAGTGAACTTGTAGAGGACTCTATGGTGCATATAGAAATATTGATATAAAGATCTGAAATTGTGTATATGCATAGATTTTAAGCTATAAAATTGACTATTTGTTTATATATGTTCTACAAGTGATCCAATCAAGATATTCAATCATTTTTTGATGTTATTTCAATATCTCTTGATGAATTAGATATTGGGGAGTGTTATAGACTCCATGATTTTTATTTGTGTGTATTAGGAAGGATTTCCAAATTGTATGAAGTATAAATAAAGGATTATATGGTGACTATGTGTTCATTCATGGTGACTATATACATAGAATGTTGATTGTGCTTACACAAAAGAGCGAACTGATCACTATAGGAATTTATGGATGACTAAAGGGTAATGTAGTGTGGACCTATACATTTTTAAGTGGTCATATGTTATTTTGTTATTAGATGATGTGATAAATGGGTGAATAAGTATCCATGAGACCTATAAGAGATACAAGGGCCTTATTAAAAAGTGTATCTACTTTAGGGTGACCCATAGATGCTATGAATGACCTATGATGTTTTTATTGAGATATGTATTCATGTGAGAGATTACTTAATGGATAAGGCATGCATAATGTCTAACCAAGGTGAGTTTATTATTAAGTATGATTTATAAATAGTGAAATCAAAGATGGTGATTTCAAGACTTTTGAGTGAGAGAATTAGGAGAGGTTTAAGAGAGGCTTGTGTGTGTGAATTATGTAGTGAAGGGTAGAGTACCCTAAGGATGAGTTAATGAGCATATCATTTTGAGGATGGTTTGTATGACCTATTGGTCATAATTTTATTGGTATAATAGTGCTCTTATTATTTGAGTATGAGCAAAGGTGAAGATTGATAATCAAAGGTCCATCATCAGCTATTGAAGATATCAATGCAAAGGTGGATGTCTTCATAGGTGTTTTTTTGTCACCTCAACATCTAAGGGGATAGTAGCCTCCTTGTAAGGTGAAACTTGCTAAAGGTCTAGCTATTGTTATGGCTTATCTAGACTAGTGTGGTAGTTCTTTATGGGATTGTAGTCTCACTAAGATTAAGAATGGTAGTTCCTTGATCATTTGTCTATGGTCTAAGTTAGTTCTTGTTATTATAGGATAATATTCCAATTACAAGTTCTAGTGGGATTTATTCCCCAAGAGGGTTTCCCACATATGTCTTGTGTTATGTGATTGATCTTTCATTGTCTCTCTTTCTTGTTGATATGAATGATGTGTATGCTTCATGAATGCTTGTGGTAAATTATTAAGTGTTTGTAAAGATTAAAATTGAAGTTAGATTATTTAGGATCACTAATTTATCCCCCACTCAATGATTTAACCTCTAATAATTGGTATCAGATCAAGTCCTTTAGTAAAGGATTAACATCTTGAAAGTCTTCCAAGGTATAATATGGGTAGTCATCAAGGAGGTTTCTTTACTAATCAAACACTAATGTTTAATGAATCAATTTAGGATTTTTAGAGTATAAGGATGAGGACATATATTATTTCCCTAGGGTTTGATGTATGGCAATCTATTCTAGATGTATATGTAGCTCCTACTACTCCTCCATCTAGTGTTGAAGATAAGAAGCTATTTGAGAATAATTATAAGGCAATGAATGCTTTCACTTATGACCTTTAAAGGACTAAATGCACCAAGGTAATCCATTATAAATATGCTAAAGAGATATGGGACAAAATGTAGATCATTTGTTAGGGAGATTCAAAGGTAAAGCTTTCTAATTTATAGACTCATAGAAGGCAATTTGAAAGTCTCAAGAGGAAGGAAGAAGATTTTGTGGTATCCTTTTTGAAAAGAGTTTATGAGACTATAAACAACATCATAGGTATTGGATATAAAATTAAAGAGGCTACTATATTCCAAAATGTATTAAGGTCTCAATCTCTCAAGTTTGATCCAAAGGTTTATTCTATATAATAAATTCATGATCTTACTTAGTTAAAGATAGATCAACTGCATGGAACCCTTACTGCCTATGAGATGAGAGTAAATTATGATATGACACTAAAGGAGGAAGATACATTCAGCATATATATGAAGCCTAAGAAGAAGTTCCAAGGTAAGAAATCCAAAGAGGATGACATATTTGATATTGATGAGGATGAACAAATTGCTTTGATTACTAGGAAATTTAACACTAGCTCAAGAAATTATAAGGGTAAACTACCCTTAAAATGTTTCAACTATGGAGAGATAGAACATTTTGACCATAAGTACCCTCATAAGAATGATGATGAAGAGCATGATTAGGGTTAAGATAAAGATAAGAAGACTTACAAGAGGAAAGGATTCAAAAATTATAACAAGAAGAAGTCATTCAAGAACACGAAGAGTCTCTACATCAAATAAGATTGTAGTTCATCAGATGAGAGTGAAGACATTGAATTAGAATATGATCATGAAAATGATGGTCCTATTAAAGATGAAGCCCTGTTCATGGCTGAAGAAGGAAATTTCTCACATCAGAAGGAGTCTACTTACAGTGATTCAAAAAATGAGGTGGACTATGAGACTATATTGATGAATGCTCTTGAAAAATTGAAGATTGAGAAGAAGATCAATAAAAGATGAAATATAAACTCAAGGACTATGAGGAAAAATTTAGTGTGTTTGAGGCAATAATGAATGAAGACACTAAGGAGAATGAAGATATGATGAAGCATGTCAGTTGTTACTTGGAAATTTTGTATACAAGCCTAAAAGGTAAAGAAGATGAATGTTTAAGGTATGTTTCTAAAAATGAGGCTTTAAAATCTAAGTTAGAAAGGAAATATAGTAAGGTGAAGACATTTTTGAGATTTGAAAATAGCTCATGTGATCTTGATAATATTCTAAGTGGTCAAAAGCATGATAGTGATATAACTAGTCTTGGATATGAATAAAAACAAAAGAATGTAACTCAAAACAAGATGAAGACTAATGTGAACCAGGATAATCATACTTTGAATAAAAATCATTATACATGGAATGAAGGTGCTAGAAAAATGAAGACAAATTAGATTAGATAACCAAATACCATGAGGTATGCAAGATTCAATTGTTATTAATACACATGTAATCAATTTAGTCATAGGGATAGAGAATGTAAGAGACATGTTAGAAATGGGTTTGTATGGAACTATGATGGGGGTCATTAATAAAAAGGTATGAACAAAACTAAGTACTTTAATCGTTATGACATATCACATATTGTAAATTTATGTCCAAATAAGGTAAGGCAAGATACATTTCTTATAAAAGGTATTATGTGATACAATTGTGAACAAAGAGGTCACATTGCTAGGTTATATAAGTAAAGGTTTATAGGTTAGAATAGGTTTAATCAGGCTCATAAAGTGCAAGAAAGAAGGCACGTTAACACATAAAAGCCAAAGGTGAGATGTGTGAGTCATGATGAGACTGCAGGTCTAAAGAATTTGTTTGCTATGGTAGAGAATGCTTCAAAAGTTGAAGAGTGCTAAGGGATCTTATTGTCTACTCATGTTGTTAGTGAAAAGATCAAGCTCAAAGAGAAGACCAAGATACTAGTTGAGGTTAATACTGAGGTATGTATGGATCCAAGTAACATATTATTATTTTTGATCATGTATCATGTAAAGAACATCAATTTTTTTTGCCTAATGAAGAAGTCTTGAGACACAAGGAAGATTTTATAGATGAAAACATATGTCATGAATCTTTGTTATATCCATGTATTATCAATCTAATTCTAGAAAAAAAGGAGAATGTTTTAGTTATTGAGCATGTTGATTCTCTTAAGCCTAAGAATAAGAATAATAAATAAAAGTATTAGATGACTAAAGAGGAGAAGGAATATGAGTATTTATGGGCAACTCCTAGTTTCACACCATGGTAGAGCATTGTGGTATAGAGGAGGTCTCTATATATGATTCTTAAGAGAATAATTTTAGTGAAGAAGAAAGTTTGTGTGCTCAAAATTATATTTACAATATCAATAGAGACTTATGGTGATCTTATAAGGTCATTGGCTAAGGGGGGAAATAAGTTCAGGAGTTTGATTCTTTTTTTTATGAAAGAATTGTAGTATAGAATTAGAATGGATGGTTTTAGATGGCACAATGAGTTTAATGTAATGTTAATAAGATTTTGATTCTCATAAAGTTATATACACTTATTTTATATGTACTCTAAGTTATTTTATGTTTAGAAGGTATGTTTGTGCCAATTGAATATTTTTGAGTGCTCTTGGTTTTCTTAGTTCTTTGTTTAAGGGTAAGCAGGTCTAAAAAGGGTTATAGGATGTATGGGTTCCCAAAGGTTTGAAATCTCAAATATTATTATATAAGTGTGTTATGGGTGTCTTTAGGTGTGAAAAAATCTTTAGAGGTGTACATTGACCAGAAAGAGGTTTGTTGACCCTTTTTATTTTGAGATTCTAATGCTTTGGGCTATGTTAAAACATTGGTTTGCCTTGTGAATTAAGGTATAAGGATTATTAATAGGTTTAATATGCTAAATGGGTTTTCAAATAAATCTTCATATATATTTTAAGGTTATTGGTTCTCAATTTATTCATGTTTTTGTCAATATGGAGGGTTAATTGGCTAGTAGGTTTTTGAAGGAAGTATGTTGTAGAGGATGATCCTGGTGATGAAAATTACTTTTCTTGAGAGGGAATATGAGAGTGATCCAAATATTAATTTTTAAGTTTTGAAGATGTGTCTATTGAAAATTATGGGATCTACAAGTTCCAGGTAGGGCTACAAGAAGGCTAGCCATGCCTAGTTTGAAGAAGAGTGATTTTTACTCAGTTTATACAAAATAGAAAAGTATATTTATTTAAAAGTAGGTTCTTAATATGGTTTAATGTATGTTTCCTATTTGGTGAGTGGCATGAAGTTTAGTTGGTGGTCCTTGTGGTAGTTTGAGAGAGATTGCTAGTAAGAATGTATGGTGGTTTTTCATGGTGTGTGGAGGTATGAAGATGCTCAAAAGGTGAAAATAGCTCATAAATATTAGGTAAATTCCCTATCAGATGTATCTTGGTAATTTACATCAAATTCTAGTGGTTTTGTGTGTTCATTCTTCATTAGTTTCAGTGCTTAGTTGAAGAGAGTGTTGTCATGAAGCAAGAACAACTTAACAAGGTAAAGAAAAGGTATGATCAAGGTAAGGGGGAGTTTGTATCATATTTTTAAGGTGGTCCTCTCTATTTGGTGGTATTTTTAGGTCCTTTTCATCATATTTTTCCCACTTTGTCATTATGTTAAAGGGGGATAATTTTTTTGTTGTAAAAGTGCTTGAAGAGAGAGAACGTGAGCTGAATGATGTTTGTTGACATCAATGACAAAGGGGGAGATTGTTAGAGAGTTTTAAATTATGTTATATTGATTCCATATAGGTGTCTATGTGAGTGTATGAATTTCATTACTAGTCTTTGTGACAATGAAAAAGTGTGCAATATGCTTGTCCTAGTATGCTTGAAGTATGATTGGTTGATCTTCTATTTTGGCATGGTTAAAGATGTTAAAGGATGAGTATGGTGTTTTGAGGATTTGAAATAGGTCCCTAAGATGTTTTATAATATTTTATTACTTGTATTTATTAGTGGATCTCATCTGGATGATCATTATTGTCATCTAGACATTTTGGGTCTAACAGCAAAAAATTTGAGTAGGTAGTTTGATGACATCACCATTGCCATGTGAGAATGAGTCAAAGGGATTTGGTCATATGGTTGTGATAAAATTATTCTCTAGTCATTATGCACCATATCTCAATTCATGTGATGAGTTTTGGTTGAATATACGAGGAGTCAAAGTTGGCTACTCAGACAGAGTTCACTATGTTCCCATAGCCAAATTTATAAAATGGCTCAAGAAGAGCTAAGTAAGCATGTTAATGAGGTCATTATTCACATGAGTGAAGGTGTTAGGAAAAAATTATCATAAGGTATTTTTAATTTTTATGCCTATTTTCTATGTGCTAATTCTAAGATCATGCGACTAAGTGAGACAAAATATATGCATGTGTAAAGTTAGGCTCCCAAGCAGTTTGAGTATGTTTTCCCATAGCCAAATTTTCTTGAGGAAAGAAAGAGATAATTAATATAATCTATGGTGGCATATCTTTCATGTGTGGACATTATAGGATAAGGTGATCATATAGTTTTATTTAGTTTTTAGCCTAGTTTATTTGCACTAAATTTAAAATCATGCAATGAAGTGTGTCAAAATATATGTATGAGCAAAATTGGCTTTCCAAGAAAGTTATAAATATAGTTGGCTTTGTGAAAGAATATTTTGAGAATGAATTTTAATGGTGATATATCTCACTCATATGAGGGTTCCAAGATTAGACTGTTATATGGTTGGATTATCCTATGTAAGGAGATTGTATGATCCAAATTGTAGATTATGCATCGAAGTGTATCAAAAGTTATTTTGGTCTAAAGTTAGCCTTCCAAGTAGATAAAAAATCTTCCCATACTTAGTTACATATTCAAGAGGTGAAGTTTAAGTCTCAAGGAGATCAAAGGAGTGCATTTTATCCTAGATGTCAAGAAGTATTAAGATGGAAAGAAATGCAAGTTATTTAATGATTAAGTATATATAAAGGATAAAGATCAATGGTGAGTGGGTGTCTATATAGATTGATCAAACAATGCACATTGCATAATAAATAACTAATTGATCTATAGAGATTGATGATATATACTGAGTCAACATTGTAAGGGTACATGAGATGAGGTCAAAGTGACTAAGGTTTAATGATTGAGCATTGGCACCTATGCATTAAATTTTAAAGAAGATAAAATGGTGTGAGATTTATCTAAAGATAAAAGGACATAAGATGATAACATTGTGTTCAAAGTTATACTATGACCATTTTTTTTTGAATATTTGGATTTGTAAATGAAAAAAATAGTTCTCTATATTTTGGCTATAACTTGATCCAAGAAGAATTTGATCATGATGTAAAAATTAAACTTGTAGAGGACTCCATGTTCATCTAGTAATATAGATTAGAAGATCTGAAAATGTGTACAAACATAGTTATTAAGCTCCAAAGTTGACTGTGTGTTTGTATATGATCTACAAGTGACCTAAGAAGGATATTTAAGCATGTTTTTTGATATCTCTTGGTTAATTAGCTATTGGGGGTGTTTTAGACTCCACAAGGTTTCTATATGTGTATTATTAATGGTTAACCAATTATATAAAGTATAAAAAAGGTTTAGATGGTGACTATGTGCATAGAATGTTGATTGTGCTTACACAAAAGAGTGAAATGATGATTGCAATAATTTGAGGATGACTAAGGGGTCATGTAGTGTGGACCTATACATTTGGAAGTGGTCCTATGTTCTTTTTTTGTTTGATGATGTGATAAATGGGTGAATATCTCTCCATGAGACCTATAAGAGCTACATGGGCCTTATTAAAAGGTGTAGTTACTTAAGGGTGACCCATAGATATTATGGCTAACATATGAAGTTTGTATTGAGCTATGTCTTTATGTGAGAGATGCCTTAAGGGATAAGGCATGACTAATGACTGACCAAGGTGTTGATTGTCAAGTATGTTCAATAAATAGTGAAATTAAAGATGGTGATTTCAAGACTTTTGGGCAAGAGACTTAGGATAAATTTGAGAGAGGCTTGTGTATGTGAATTATGGAGTGAAAGAGGGGTAGAGTGACCTAATAATGAGTTGATAAATAGATCAATTTGAGGACTATTTGAATGACCTATTGGTCATAATTCTATTGGAATAATATTGTTCTTAATTTTTGAGTATGAGCAAAGGTGAAGAGTGATAATTAGAGGTCCATCATTAGGTGTTGAATACATCAGTGCAAAGGTAGATGTGTTCATAGGTGTTGTTTCTTCAGCCCAACATCTAATGGGTAAGTATCTTCCTTGTAATCTGAAACTTTCTAAATTTATAGCTATTATTGTACCTCAATTAGATAGGTGTGGTATATCCTTATGGGATTGTAGTCTCACTAAAATCAAGAATGGTAGTTATTTGATCATTTTTAGATGGTCTAAATTAGTTCTTATTATTATAATACAATATTCTAATTGTAGGTTCCAGTGGGTTTTATTCCCTAAGAGAGTTTCCCATCTATGTCTTGTGTTATATGATTGATCTTGCATTATCTCTCTTGTTCATTACTATGAATGATGTGTATGCTTCATGAATACTTGTGGTAACTGATTAAGTGTTTTTAAAAATCAAAATTGAAGTTGGATTATTTGGGCTCACTAATTCACCCCTAGTGATTGTACCTCTAAAAATCTAGTACTAATTAAAAGAATTTGTAAAGAAAATTAACTTCTTGGTTAAATGTGAAATAAATAGTGCATATAATAAATAAACCTAATGTTTTCATAGGATGTTGCATGGTCTTTAAACTATGTAATTTCATAGAGGGATTATGCATTTAATTGGCACACACAAGTGAAATTTTTGATAATCCATTTTTAAAGCAAAGATGGGGAGACTTTGGAGATCCTAAAATATATGAGGGTCACATATGTGATAACCTCTAATGGGAAAATAGTAAGCGTGCCTAATTTTGAAACACTTCTTAAGGAAAATTCAAATATCTTTAAGAATGAAGTTGAAGGAACCATTTATAAAACTAATGATGAAATTATACAACTAATAAATTTTTCCAAGGATAGATTGACTAAGGTTGAAGCCTTCAAATTAGGATTTAAGGCCTCATAAGTAGATAATTCAAGGTTGATGATTAAATCCATCAAAGTATTTAATCCTTCCAGGTTAACAATGAGAACATAATCAACCAAAATTACTAACACATCATCACAAAGTCCCCAATTTTATGTATATGTAATTATTCATACTCCAATGGATCCAGTTTTGATTCCTCAAGGGGAAATAATGGATACTTTTATTTCTACACCTATCATTTGATCATTTTCCCATTTATTGGTACCATATTAACACCACCTTAAATATATGTATGTATTTGCATGTTCTAAATGAATATAGGACTGTTGGTTCCAAATTCATTAGTGTATATGTATTATATTATTTTTTGAGTACTATTATTTATGTACACATTTTTCATGCATGCATGATATGCATTAATTTTGATTTATAGTTATATAATTGGACATGTAAATTTAGACTAAAATTGGAGGATGAGGCATCCCCTCCACAAGCATATATATATTTGTACCCTCCCACTCCCAAAAGGAGGAAAATTTTTAATGTTAAGATTAATACTAAATTTTGTGGATTGTTCTACAGTTAGTCTGGACGTGCAAATATTTTTCTTATCCAAATTTGTGAGTTTTAAAAGGAGTTACATCAATCTTGTATCTTATTATTTTAGTTATGAATGAATTTTACTTTGATATATTTATTCATATTATGAAGTAGCTAATCTGAATGCTTTTATGTGATAATCATAATATCCCTTTGTATATATGCAATTACAATCTCACAAATACAAGAACATTTGAGTGTGTGCATTAAATTTCATTATATTTTCTTTCCATTGGAATCTTAAATATGTCTAAATATCTATATGATAACATTAACTTGCATCAAGCATTGGTTCCTGAATGTTTTTCTAACCCCTAGTTCAAGATCCATATGAGAAGGGTTTCATCATATTTGATTCCTAAACTTTCTTCTATACCATATCCTTATTAATTTTTTGAGTTTATTTTGAACCTACCCACCTTAGGTTAGACTCATCATCAATCCACCCATTTCAAGTAGATCTAAAATCATGTTATATCCAAACCATCTGAGGTATACAACTACTCTACTCACTGCTATTCCACCACCAGTTTATTTGTAAAACCCAATATCCCAAAACTCATGCCTTAAATTGAATATTTATTAAAAAATAATAAAATGTTAGAGGCTAACTCAAAACGTTTCCTAGTATGCATAAAACTCATAGCAATAGTTATTAATGGGGTTATTAGATGGATCATGTATGGAGAAGAATGTTTTAGAATGATAATTGGGACATGGAATGGAATATGATTAGGTAAATAGATGATAGAATGTGTATGTGAATGATAATGGGGTGAATATTTGGTTTAGGGAAATAAGTTTTGAAAGGGAAGGGGACAAAGATAAAGTCTCATGGTTTTCAAATGGGATCAATGAATATAATATTGATATAAAATGGAACATGATTTAGGAATGGGAACATGAATGGATATGGTTTTGATAATTATCTAAGGGTTACAAAATGAGGTTGGGGAACAAGGAAAAATTGGAATGGGGTTTATAATTAAGATTTTTATGGACTAAAAACTAAAATGGGGATGTGAATGGATTTTGGGTATAGGTTTAGGGAGTGTTTAATTAATGAAATTTAGAATGAGGACATTTAAAGGAACATGGTTTGGGAATAAGATCAAGAATGAGAAAAATTACAGAGAAGGCAATAATTTTGGTGAATTGATTTTGTAAGATGGGTCATGGATGTTAATATGGTTAGGAAATGAAGTTTTTAACAAGAAGGAGAATGGATTAAAAAAATAACTTGGATTGAGGACCATGGAAATTGAAAAGGGTTGTAGAGCTAAGTTTAAAATTATAGGGTCCTCAAAACCCTAATAAAGGATAAAATTATAGGGTTTGGACTTGGGACTGGGAAAATGGTCAATAAATGGGACATAGAATGGAACAAGGTTGGGTAACATACATGAGAATGGGAATAGCATTGTGAATGAGATAGGACCTAGGTAAAAGGGTTATATAATAAGTACATGATTGGGAACTTTGTTTTAAATTGGGATGGGGGTGAAATGGGAAAGGATATTTGGAAATTAACTAATTAGGGAAGGTGGTTGAGAAATTATATTTAGGAACTAGGTTGGGAATGATAATATATACATATAATGAAATAATTTTTTTGAATGGGAAATTTGAAGTAAATAGGGTTTTAGAGCTAAGTTAGGTATTATAAATGGAAATTGAAAAGGGTTTGGAGCCCAAGGTTTGTAAATGACCTAGGATTAGGTATTTCTTTAGTTTTTGGAATGAATACAAAAATGGGAATGTTCAAATGGAATGTAATATAGATGGGTAATAGGTTTGGGGAACATGAATGGGAATGTGAACATGGTTGGGTTAGGAATGGGTTCCTAGGGTGGGAAATGGCCCATGAAAAAAAGGTTTGGGAATAGGATAATGGTTGGGAATGAGATGAACATTAAGGATCAAGGTTTAGGTAAAATTACAAGATTAGGAACATGATTTGGAATAAGAATTGCATCACTATGGGAAATAATATGGGGGAATGAACAATTTAGGCATTGGCTTTGGTAAATAACTTAGGGAGTAGGGGTTATAACATGAAATGGGACATATTAGGGAATATGTTTTTGGAACATGGTTTGCTAATGGGTTATAAGAATTGAAAAGGATCATGAAAGTAAATATATTAAAGGAATGGGTTTTGGGAATGAGATAGGGAATGGGAATAGAGATAAGATCATATTTGGGGCATAAGGTTTGTAAATTACATATATCTAGGGATGGTACCTAGGGTCTTGAAATGGGGTTAGTAATGCAATCAAGGATATATAAGGAAACAAATTGTAAATAAAAAAACCAAGATACACTAAAGGGGTATGTCTTAGTTGGTGGAGTAAAGGATGTAGTAATTTTCATTTGAATTGGAATAATTTTTGGGAATAATTAATAAAAATATATGGAAATTAGAGGGAAAAAAATAATTCTTATCATACAACCCATCAACCATTATGTTAGTAGGAGGTCCATTTCCATTATGGCATTAATCCTAATTGATTAAGTACAATGGTACACTAGATTTCTATGTTGCCATAGATCAAGCTCACCATCAAAGGTGGGTGATAATTCCATTTTTGGCCCACTTCAATAGGATAATGGGAATTGTACCTTTTGTTTTATGACAAAAAAATGTAACCCAGGGCATAAGTTAAAGGTATAAATTTCTATAGATAACCAAGTGATAGAAATAATAGTTTAAGTGACATTGTTCTCAACCTATATTGTAAATGTACCTACAAACATGTTATTCTTCTTAATTAGTAGATAAAAGTATATTAATCATGCATATTCACAATTATGCTAATATACAAGAGCTAAATTTTGATAAAATAAAAATTAAATAGATAAGGAATGTATGGTAGAAAAGAAATGTTTCAAAGTTAATAAAAGTAATCTTCCAAATGGATCACTTTTTTAAAATTCACTATATAATTTAACCAATATTTACTAAAATATAATAATACTCATATTGAAATAAATACATATGATATTCTCTAAAATAATTGATTACAAAATATTTCAATAACATCACTCCAAATATAACTAACTATGGAAAAAAAAATACTTCAACAAATCCAACTACAATATAAATATGATAACCAAAGATTAATCATATATATAATTAAAAAAACATAATTAATGAATAAATTAATTTTTAATGGAAATATGAATTTTACACAATAATAATTTTATCTAGAACATCCCATGCATCACTTTAGAATCTAGAAAATTAAAAAAAAAACACATAAAATCCATTGATATTTCAAGATTTTCAATGTCTTTCATAATATCTTTCTTCCTAAATGAGGTGAATACATAAGGATGGGCACCACCATTTCAATTTTTATTTTTTTTTATGAAAATAAAAAAGTTTTATTCTATAATTAAGACTACACCATATAAAAATACATAATGTTTTTACAAGAAAAATATAATTAAAAATAGGTATAAATATCCTAACTCACTAGGGTTAAACTTAAGATCTGGATTTGGTTCCCTATTGACTCTGAAAAGCTTGGGAACATTCTTGGTAATCATTGTTTCTCCAAGAAATGTTGTTAATAGGGATATTGAACAAGGATTCTACCTTGGTTAATAAAAATGCATGGTTTGAAAGTGGAGGGTGAATAACTCATTTAAAAATTGTAGCACTCTCAAATTTTAATTAAACATAAGCGAACAAGTTGGTAACTTCAGTAATTCATCCCATGTTTGATTCTAATACTTATTTATTAAAATTACTCATGAAAATGACCAGCTAAGAAGTGAAATATGTAGTGGGTATAAGCTGGTTGTTTTTAAATCATATAAAGGAGATACTCATTTCCTAAAATAAATAAATAAAAATATTTGTTGAGTCAACAATTATGTTTATTAAATAACTCAAATCATCAAACCATTCTTGGAGATAAATTCTCATATGTATAAAATAAATCTGGTAGACACCAATATCAAATATGTTTATGAGTTTAAGATGTGGAAACATCCATTTCTTGATCATTTTGTCCAAGTTACTTAGTTTTGCCTCCATTTTATTCATATTCTCTTGATATAATTTTACTCTTTGTTATATATATTTGTTTTTATTATTAGCCTCAAAATATCAATAAATAAATGAAACACTTATTCTAAATCATTTTAAACATCTTTCAATGGTATTATCAAGAACTATGGATTTATCTTGAGTTTGTTTTCTTCTCATGTTATGTTTCATAACTTAAACCATTTTTTATTCAATTTCACCAATAGCTCTCACTATATATTTGGAGTCTTATTAAAATTATTCTCCTTGATTGTATTATCTTTTCTTATTCCTTGTAAATGATAACATTTATTAACCTATTTTACACAAGGTTGGGGTTCCCCATTTGGAAATACTTATTCGTGTAACTCTTTTTGACTTCCCAATAGTTTTCATAAACATTAACGTTTTGAGGTTTATTATTATTTTTATTATTATTATTATTATTATTATTATTATTATTATTATTATTATTATAATAATAATAATTATATCATCCCTTTGAGACTTAGTAAATTTTAAATATTGTATCCATTTCTATTATTATTTTGGTATTGGAGTGGTGGAATAGTAAAAACTATATCTAAAATTGGTAGTGTAGTTGAAAATTGAGTGACTAGTAGAGTGGTGCAATCAATATTAGTGATCATACAAATGGCACAAATGGAAAGTTTATAGGAAGATATGGTATAAAAAGGAGTGGAAGGTTTAAGTGAAGTGGTAAATTTATTTGTAATGGAGTGTCAATTATCATTGATACACTAAAAGTATTTCCCTTTTTACCAAGAACAATTTGAGGAACTATATAAAACAACCCTTATTTCCATTTTAAATACTTTCTTTTGGACATTTAATGATCAATATTGCTAGGAAACCTAGGAATAATATTGAAATTGGAATAATAATATATTTTTAGAGGTTTCATTATTGAAAATTGAGCATGGGGATAAATTTGGAATTTTTTGAGAGAGGCTTATTTATCAATTATTATTGTGGTAACTAATAAATGACAAACAATAGATGTGTGATAATATAGGAGAAATAATAGATGTGTGAAAAGGAAATCAAACAAATTCTAGATGAATAGTTATCTCATTTTCATTCAAAACATCTATAATAGAAATTAGAGGGTTGTGATTTATTTTTATAAGGGTGATTTTCTTTGTCTATACCTTAGTGACTTGGTAAACTCTTCTTGTTTTAGAAGTGGAAGTAAAGACTAAATTTTAATTAGTGGGGTGCGAAATTTTAATGGCACATCCTCTAATGGAGGAATTGAACTTGGAAAGGAATGAGTCACATAATAAGTGGAACTTGATGGCTTAGATTTATGAGTTTTCAACAATTCATCCATAGATATAGAAGGATAACATTAGATTGCAGTATATGTATATCAAGAATTTGAATAATATTATATGGAGGGGGGTCTATGTTACTTAGGGTGATTGATTAGTTATTTGAGTTTATTTTAGTGGATCAAACCATTATAATGATTTAATTTTGAGGTGAATGTCTATATAAATTGATCCATAAAAATAAACTAGAGAAATTAGTCTTTCCTCTATCTCTTGAGTTTGAGCTTGACTAAGTGATGTAATTTCTTGTATCTCTTATTTTATTATTCACTTATGTTATGTAAAATTTCCATACCCATAATTTAAAACATGAAAATAGTACATTTATTCCATATTATGACATATGACATGACACTTAAAATTGCTCTAGTAGGTGGTATCTTGTTTTGAACACTTGACAATCATTTCTTGTGTACTTGTAATTGGATGTGATGTATGTTTATGTTATAATTTATATTATATTGATACTCATGTTTTAAGTTATAGTAAAAATAGGCTTTTAATAGGGACCCTCCATGGTGTAATGAAAAAACTAGATTGAACTAAAGTCTAAATTTACAATATAAATCCAAAACCAAGATCCAACATTAAAAAAGAACAAATAACAACAAATATACAAACAAAACATAACAACAAATTATGTAAAAAATATCTAACTATTAAGGTTCTTCCAACCTTTCATCATATCTACCAAATTATTCTTCATATTATTTAACATATCATCCATCATTTAAAGGGTTTAATGATCTTGATTATTCTCACTGATTCCTTTTTTCTTCTTATCCACTCTACCTTATGTAATCAAATCAGTCTTCTTCTTTGACACCATCTAAAGGCCCTCAATATTATATAGACAATTTTTCATTAAAGCAATGATGAACTCAACGATCATCTTGATATTTTCTCTAAGTTGCTCATTTTCCCACTCCATTCTATTCATTTTTTAAAAAATTCCCCTATTTTCTCTAAGAATTCATTTCTTGTATAATGCATACCGTCTTTTTTACTCAAATTATTGACAATTTATTTCATTTAAACATGTTACCTCATAAAATAATGGAGGAAATCCATATGTAACCCTATCTCATATTCCATTTCCATAAATTTATTCTTTTTTTTAAATGACACCATAAGATCCTTAAAATCCTTATTCTTATCATACTACTAGAAGAATCATTTATACCTTCTTCATAAATTTTCATCACGCAACTCTCCTGAAGCCTATGCATTCCTTCCACCACATCTTGAATATTTTCATCATCAAAATATTTTATATTCACCTCCACATTACCTCTCTAATAATATCTAAAATATAACTCCATCACACTAGTATTATCCCAACCTTCACTCATTAACATTAAACCTTGCCTCCATTTCCTCCATGTCCAAAGAAATGGGATCACTACATTGACCTTCCCTTCAAGCCTTCTTAGATGTTTTCATGGTGGAGCTTATTATTACCTTTTTGAGTTAAAATCCCTTTACCCATATTTTTCTTAGAATGAGGGACAATAGAGATAGGATTTATACCTTTAAAGTACTTAAAGATAAGGAAAATTACCACCTAGTGCATAGGATAGGGATTTTCCCCATTTTTAACATCAATCATAAAATTATCCAAAGAGTGTAAAATATAAAATGGAATTATTATGGGAATATGTCTCCTAAATTAATTCAAAATGGTAAAATGATAATAGTGAACCACCATGTAATGGCCTTCCAAAGTGACATACCTGATAATTTTCTATTCGACTTCATCATACGACACTAGGAAATCCTCATAAAGATAACCTCCTTGATACTAAATGATTTATTCACCCTCACTCAAAAAATTAGCTTTCTCCTTCAAATAATATGGGATGGATTTCATGTATTTGGTGTCTTCAATTTTTAACTTTTTAACCTAGGAAATAATCCCCTTATAAATTTCCACTGTAACATTATTGATTTACACCTTGTGGTCATTCCAACTATCCACAAACTATTTAAATAAATACTAATTATACCAATCTATGTTTTCCATAAACATATCAAGCCCACCATTTTGTAGAACACCCCAAAATCTAGCATTTCCTTTTACTTTCCCAATAGATAACATCTCAACCCTATGAAGACTACCACTTATCATGAGATAAAACATGAATAAAAAATTCCCAAAAAGACACCATATATAAAAAAAAATATGGAAAATGACATACATATCAAATAAATTAATCCAAAAGATAATAGCTCCTAGTTAGTTGGTTGAGTGTCATCATTTTTACACATTGGCTTACAAAGATTACCCAAATAATGATTCACATAAATAATTTCCCAAAGTACCAGCACATTAAATGAATAATTTATAAAATGTATCCAAAATTCACACAAATACAACACCACAACATCATTAGTTTTAATTTGCATTCTAGCACACAAAACCACCACTACACCATCATTACTATGAATCGTTATAAATTATCACTTAATAACCTTTCTCTCTCCATAATAATTTTAATTTTTAAGGGGAAAGAACCATATTTATACTAAAATCTTAAATAAGTATCCCCTAATCCCTATTATCCATACAATCATCCAAACCATTACCCTCTCTATAGATATGTTGAAAAGAGATAGACTTCAAAGAATAACCCAATGCCAAACTTTATTCAATGTTATAATTGATTCTATGATTAGGCTTGTTATTTATATTGAGATAATTAATCACATTAAAATATTCTCCTTAAAAAATTAAATTAACATAACTTATCTCTTGTTCCAAACAAATACACCATAAAACTACTAAAGCCTCTTCCATATGACTAATCCAGAACCCCAAAATACCTTCATATGTAGCTATGACAAGACTAGATTCATCTATAATATTCCCTCCTCCACCTAAAATCAAAGGATTCTATTTTTGAGATCCATTAAAATTAAATTTCATATAGCTAACAAATGGCTTCCTCCAAATAACATCTCTTCTAACATCAACATAACTATGACTAGAATAAAATGTTCTCCATAAAATTCTAGCTCTTAACAATCAATGTATCGTAATAATTAAAATATTGATTATTTATTTAATAAATAAGCTTCTAATTATACTTTAAAACATTAATAATCTTATCATAAACCACTTGAACAAAACCCTTAATATCCCTAAAAATTATATTCTTGTGCTCCTTCTAAATGCTCCATAGTATATGTGGAAAAACTAATATCCATAATATTCTCAAGGATTGATTCAAACAAGATAAACCTAGGCCAACTAATTAGCTTGAAAATAAACATTATAAACCCAAATAACCTAAAAATCTATAATAAAAACTCCCCAAAAACTAAAAATAAAAAGATAATCCATGATAAGATGATGAACCGATTCACTATCCATCTCACAAAGAAAATAATGATTCATTAAAGTTAGCCCTCTTTTGGTTAAATTTTATAAGGTAAGAATATTATTTTGAATAAAAATCCATAAAAAAATTTAGTCTCAGGAATAAAATCCTTATCCCATACTTTCAACCAAGGAAAAGATTCTTCATTTTCAGGCAACAAAGCTTCATAAACTAGACCTAACATTATAATTGCCATCATCATAATTGCTCATAAAAATCATATTAATTTTGTATATTAGGAATGTGAATAGCCCTTAACAAAAAATTTAGATCAAACATTAAATTTATCACTTCCTTATCAACATCTTCAATATAAATATGTTTCTAATGCTTTATGCCATTATGAACATGAATATTTTCTACCACTATGACTCCAACCAGATTTTTCATTTGATCACCAAGGCATTACCAAGGTTTAGAAACCATAAGTGGTTTACCTAATATCTAAGAATCTTACCAAAACTTTATAATGAGCCCATTTATAACCTTCCATCTATAACCATTTGTAATAATAACCCTATTTTTAATCTTAAAAGTTACATATACAATAACCTTTGCTAAAATCATCATCAACAAGGACAATATTGGCACTTCTATTATTTAGATATTTTTCCTTAAAAATATTAATCCATAGACCATTATCCTTAATAAATATCCATACTATCTTAGCAGTCAACACCTTATTCATCAATTTTAAGCTTATTAAACTGACACCACCATAGTGTTTAGGTAAACATGCCTTTTCCCAAGACACCAAAGGTAATCTTCGCTTATCCTTAGTCCTAGACCATAGAAATCTCTTTTAGATTCTTTCAAATCTTATCAAGGAAAATTTTAGGAATCTTAAAAAGGGTCATAAGAAATATTGGAAGACTTTACAAAACACTTTTAATTAAAATAACTTTATCAACTTAATAAACAAGTGTTCCCTTCCACCCAACAAGTTTACTTTGAATTATTTCAATCAAAAAGTTCCATTATTGAATTGGTAGCTTACTAATAAATAATGGCATTCCCAAATACTTATCATGAAAACATCCAATTTGACAACCCAAGATATGTGCAATTTTCTTATATATCAAAAGTAAATTCTTAAGAAGGAAAAGGAAGCTCTTATAAAAATTAATCACCTATTTGGAAACCACTTCATATGACTCTAAAATTTAGTCAACTCCTTTGCTTCCTTTAGACAAGCAATATCAAGGATAGTATCAACTTACTTAGCAGCCTTTAACCCCTTAAGATTATCATTTCCAATAGCTATAAAAATATTTATACTTAAATAATTAACCATACTAATGAACAAAAATAGAGATAATGGTCTCATTGCCTAATTACTCTTTTACTAACAAATAAACCCACATGTGTACCATTTATGAGAATAGAGAACATAGAGGTTGAGACATAAGTTTGAATCTAGATACAAATATGAGAATGGAAACCAAACTTATGAATCACTTTATCCAAAAACTACCAATCTACCCTATCATAAGCCTTGTTCATGTCTAATTTAAATACCATACCAAAAAGTTACTCTTATGCATAAAATGAATGGTTTCATGAATTGATATAAAACCATCATGAATTTATCTTTCATCCACAAAACCCTAATGTTTTTTAGAAATAATTTTCTCCATCAATGGTCGAATCCTTATAGACAAAATCTTAGTAAAGATCTTATAAATTAAACTACACATAATAATAGGCCTATAATTAGATAAGGATGAAACATCATTCCTTTTATGAATCAAAACAATGAAGGCATTATTGAATTCATGATAAATTTTACTAGATTTAAATAATTCATTAGCTACTACCACCACATCAAGATTTTTTTTATCCCAATAGATCTAAAAAATAGTATTGGGAATCCATTAGGATTTAAAGCCTTCTCATTTTTTAAATAGAAAACTATAGCCTCAACATCATCAACTGAAAGAAACTTTAATAAAATAACATTATCATTATTATAAATTAGGGAAAGAATGTATTCTATAGAATTATGAGAAAGATCATTATCCAATATTTCATTAGCATCAAAAAATTTTTGAAAATAAGATAAAGCTTCATTCTTAATAGTCTATTGATTTGAAGAAACAATTCCATTTGAACTTTTAATTTCATAAATTTTATTATGGCTCCTATGCTTAAGAGTAGACAAGTGGAAAAATGTTGAATTTATATCACCCTCTTTCAACCAAATGTCCCTTGATTTATGCTTCCAAAAATATTCCTCTAAAATCATAATATAATGATATTTACTCAAAATAAGCCTCTCCTCAATCAAATTTTTTGCTAAAATTCCATTCACCACACTATTTTTCTCCAATGCAACTAAAACCTTTCTAATACACTTATTTTGAGTGAAGATATTACCAAAAATATGTTTATTCTAGACTCTTACATTCCTCTTTACATTTTTAAGTTTGTAAACCAATTTAAACATAACCACCCCTTTAATATCTATATCCCACCATTCATTAATGTTATCCAACAAAAGAGGATGAGAATGGACCATCTTAATTCTTCATCCAAATTAATAAAAAGAGGATTATGATCAGAACCTATTCTTAGAAGAGAGGATAAGTAAATTTCAAGTTATATAAACCAATCAACTACAATCAAAATCTGATCAAGATGTGATTGAATAAAATTATTCCCAACACATCTATTTGACTAGGTAAAAGAAGAGCCTCTTATTTCAACATCCAAAATACCATTACTAGAAATGAAACTTGAAATATCATCCATGCTCTCATTATAATCTTGAATACCACCCAAATTTTCCCTAAAGGATGTATTTAAATCTCGAACCACCATCTAGTACATTTACTCATAATTAGATATAAATATAGCTAACTCATTCCATAATATACATCTATAAGTATAATTATTAGGTGCATGAACATTTGAAAGAATCCAATAAATTTTTTGAGAATGATAAAAAACATAATAGGTAAGTGATGATTATTTCTAATCAAAACTTCACCCTCTAGCAAAGAACCATTCCAAAAAGTAGCAATTCCTTTTGGAGCCCCTACAAAACTTTCACTTTCCACTTTAGCCTATTTAAAAATAATCCTCTTAGCATCTTTCACCATTTATTCATTCATAGTAATCTCTTGAATAGCTAAAACACAAGTCTTATTTTTTAAACATAAATCCTTCAACAATTTATGCTTATTAACATGACCCAGACCCCTAATATTTAAACTAATCATCTTCATTTACCATGATGAGAGGGTCCCTTACTCAATATAAGAGATAAGGTAATTTGTACACCATCAGAAATATCCTTCTCAGTCTTTTTTTACATGTTTTAAATTATTTTGGTTTACCCACATTTTTGGAAGAACCAACATCAGGAGATTTAAACAAACCTTTCTAATTAAATGGATTTAAATTCACTTCCTTTCATAATTACTTTATACTAGAATTTGGTGAAGATAAAACACCAAAAATCCTTTTAAAATACTTAGATATAATCTTATCTTGGAGCTTTTCATTTATGAAAGAATCTATCCCAAAAAATGATCTTTACACATTGTGTTTACTCCTTCAATAGGGAAATAACTCTATCTTCAATTTCATCTTTATTTAAATCCATCAGACTATTAAAATTATTTGAATCAATAACACACTCTTGAAGATCATTCAAACCCACACAAGGAGTCTTCTCTTTAACCAAGAGTTTAGAACCACCCACCCACCTAACTTCAAGAAACCCAAAATATAAAATCAACAATTCATTAAACACATTTGATTTAATATCCATTATAAAAAGCTTCCAACACTTTAAACCATCAACACCAATAAAACCAATAGTAACCTCTAAAATATCTTTACCACCCACTAAAGTGATACCTAGAACTTTAGATACTTGTTTTGAAGGACTGTTAATAACCACCATGGATATAATAAAATTAATCTTTGGAATTTGACCAACATCCACCTTTTTAATATTTGAGTTCCTAGTAATATCACTAATTGAAACCCCTTTAGATTTCATTTTCCAAGCCAAATTTTTAGTTATTGAAACATAAGAATTACCCCTTTTGACAAAATGAGGAAAATTTATAGTCATATGCCCCAACTTGTTACAAACATCACAATTCAATGTTGAATCTTCATATTCAATTTTTTAATACCCAATCACCCCTATTGGAATGAGGATAAACACAATAATTAAGCTGTTTATTCATAATATAATTAACATAAAATATTGCTTGTGATAGTCTAGCCCTTACCTTGGTAGCAACATCAAAATTTATAATATACCTAAATGTCTTACCTATACTTAGAAATAATCCTCTTCCTAACATTCCATTAGGAGACCAGGCAATCTTACCCAAATAGTCATAATACTTATGTTTTCTTTATTAGGATAAAAACCACATTTCTATTTATTCAATAACAACCCTAATCTTCTAAGAAACCATGGTCTTCTCACTAAAAATCTAGCACAATCATCAACATGATTAAAATGAATCAAAAATAACCCATTGATCATCACTGATATTTCAACATGAACTCTTGGAGCCCATTTCCTTACATCCCACTATCTAAATAGGTCTATATAAGGTTTGGAGTCTATAAACCTACCAAAAAGAGCCTTAGATATCTATGACAAAGTAGAATCAATAAGTGGATTAGGAACAACAATATTAAAACCCCTAGCATCCTTGCAAGTAGGGAGTTCTTGAAAAGAGTGAGTAGTCTCCTTTTTGTCTAAGTTTACTTTCAATATATCTTCCCAAGAAAATTTTCAATAAAAACCATCATTAAACAAAGACTTACTAGAAGAATTAGCCTCCTTTTCATTTTATTTCATATAATAAGATCTACCACCTATGTCCACTCCTAACACACACATCCGATCACCATCACCTTTAGTTATTTCCATGTCTTTTTCAAAAACTCCTCCTGTGTAACAACTAATCTTTACCATGCTCAAAATTGTAAACATTTTTTCCTTTCTTTCTCTCACCCTCTGCATCATTATTCATATTAAAAATTGAATGTTTTTGATAAAGTAAGGTGGAAAACCATGGGCCGAACCCTTAACAAACAAAAAAGACAAGAAGGCAAACAAGCAAAATATGCCTTTAGAGAGATGATGGCACAGCCGAGAACAATAGATAGAAACAAAACACAAGCAATAGAAAGACCAAATTCAGAGATGTCTCCCCTTACATAAATATTGATTTGATAAGATCATTAAGTTTCTCATTCTCTGTGTTGTCAGCATACCTAGTATTACCCACCACTTCCAGCATAGACATGTTTAATAGAATTGTATTCCAAAGCCCTTTGGTGAAAACCTTCTCCATCTTCTAAATACGGTCCTTCAAGGCCCCAATTTTAGTTTTCCAATCAATCTCATTCTCAATACCCTTACCAGCTTCCTCGACATACATTTTCCCATTATTGTCAATAGTTCCCATAGTGTCATCACCCTCTTCCTCAGTAACTTCAAAATCCCTAGTAGCCTACTTCCCTCTAGTGTCCTCCAAAATTTCCTAGATTTCCAGCTCCTTAGACTCTTCCTCCTAGGTTGCTTCTTTCAAATCACTTTCGAAGTAATCAATCAGTCTGGCCTTTAGGGTAGACCAGTAATATGCCCTGACCTTCATACTCTAGAGGGGAATCCTTATTAATTTTGGAAGGCTTGTGAGATTTTCCACCTTGGTCCCCATGGCCCTACCCAAATTCTTATGGGTCCCCTCCATAGTTTTTTTAATATTTTCTTCCTCTTCATCAACCTTTCTCTTCTTACCCTTCTTTCTCACAAAGAAGCTGGGGGTATCAGCAAGGGTCTTTTTAGGGGTGGAGAAAGAGACATATTTTGTTTTGGTAGGAGCAGGGGAAACCTAGGACTCATTAATAGCATCACTGGACACCAGGTTGGAAGGAATATCTCCACTATCAACTCTGATATTCTTGGTTAGCTCAAGGGCATGGTGAAAGTTGTATAAGCAAAAAATTAGCCCCTGGTGTATGGGAATAGGGTTTATATCTGACTTCTTAGCCATTTTAGCTCTCACCCTCAGGACAGAGCATTCCAAATAGGAGAGAAGGTAAAAAGGAAAGCTAATAATAACATTGTGCCTGAAATGATTTAACAAAGGAAGGTGGTAATTGTAGAGCATGGTAAATTGCCCATCAAGTGTGAATTACTTCATGAGAATGAATCACACTTCATCCCATGGCTCTGTAAGTTTAGCATGCTTGAACCCTCCTTGATATGGGATGAGTTCTTCTCCCTCACCCAGAAATAGTTTATGGCTAGCCATATCCATGATTTTGGTTTTCCTTTGAAGTTTTAAACCCTACATGGTCATTCTCATGGACATATAAATCACCTTTTCAAAGATTTGAAAACTAATTCCACCCACTGTGACCTGCCTATTAAACCAAGATCTCACAAACTATTCAAACAAGTTTTTGTCATAACCATTCAGCCTTTCTAGATATGGGCTGATACCCCCTTCTTTAAAATAGTGCCAAACCAATGGATTATCTTTAAATTCATAGTAGGAGATAGGTTTAGTTTGAATATGGTCTCCCCCCATTCTATATTTGTAGACCTAGATAGTGGAGTTCCTAAGTTCTGCCTTCAGCTTTGAATTGGTAGCTAACCCTTGCTTCTATTTATGCCATATGCAAATGTGATAGCTCATTTTATGAAATACCCTGTAGAGATGATGTTGTCTACTCCCATGCTTGAAAATAACTTTCCCTTGATTTTCATGATGAGACCCATGCACCTCAACCTCATGATATAATGAATTATGAATGATTACCAAAAAAGTACTAAGGTAATCAAGTTCTGAGATCCCCAATGGCCTTCTCCATGTGGACCACCTCCGAGAGCTATCCTTGTCATCAATGCACCTCATTCTTGACAAGTCATCTCCTTTTGAATGATATCCCTAATGTTTAAGGTAATATGAAAACCTTGTGCCATACCCTCTAACCTAAAAATTATTGACCAAGGTTGGCACAAGCATCAACGACCCTGTTTCCTTCTCTGTAGGTATGTGAAATTTGAACTTTGAAAAACTTTTATAAAATAAATTGGATATCAATAATGATGTATTTTAGCTTGATTCCCACATTTGATGCTTTATTAATGGAATCTATGACCATCTTAGAGTCTCCTTGTATATTCAAGTTCCTTATTTCTAGGGATATAGCTAACTTTAATCCCCATAGTAAAGCCATTGCTTCAGCATAGTTATTACTCTGGCATCCAATTCCACCAGCATAGACAGCAGACATCCATCCTTTATCATTCCTTATAATTCCTCCTCCACTAGCTTTACCATCCAACTTGGATGGCCCATCAAAGTTGAGTTTCATCTAGTTAGGTTTAGGGGGGATCCATTTAGTATTTAGTCTCTATAGCATTTTGGAGTTATTATACCCAGGGATCTGGTTTAAAACCTTCCATTTGGCTGTAATTTGGTTTTCAATTTGAGATAGGGGTTTCTCCACAACATGAATATGAGCTATTGTAACACTTTCCATAATGGTCTTAACAAAGGAGTTAAACACCTGAGAAGCATTTCTAGCAGTGTCCCTAAAAATTCTATGGTTGCGCTCTTTCCATAAAGTCCAACTCAAACATGATAGAGCTTGCTTCCATAATTCCATAAGCTAGGGATGTGTGAAGGTTGGGTTCTAGCTGAGAATTACTTCTTTAAGGTTAGAATTGTAGACCCATTCAATACCAAAGTTGTTAAGTATTGTGCCCCATAATTCTTGGGCAAAATCACAATGGATAAAGAGGTGTGAAATTGATTCCTCTTTTGAACCAAACAAGAAACATTTGTTAACCAGAGTAAACCATCTCTTTTGAAGGTTATCCTAAGGATTTTGTTATGAGCAGTAACCCACCAAAACATGTTAATTTTTGGAATAAGTTTATGATTCCAAACCTTTTTCCATACATCTTTATTCTGAGCTTCAGGAATGAGCAAAATGGTAAGCAGATTTGATAGAGAATGATCCATTCTTATCTGGCCACTAGTATTGTTCATCCTCTCAGGGGAAGAGAGGGATTCTAATTTCTTGAACACATTGCTAGATCTACCAAACTCTTGGGAAAAGCTCAGGCTAGTGAACACAACAATCCAAAAGATTTTTCCAGCTCCTCATCCCATTGTTATTTTCCATATAGTCACTAACCCTATCTCCAAAAAATTGGGTAGCCAAGTCAGCAATCTCTCCATAGTTTCCTTGTGTGATGAGAGGCTTGTCCTTTAGCTAGATATCATCCTAGAATTTAATATGCCAGCTATTTCCAAGTTTTCATCTAATTCCCTATTTAAAAAAGGATTATACTTTTTAGCATTTTATTCCATATCATAGATCCCTGGGGTAATCCTATTTGTTGAAGAAAGTTGGAATCATAAATTCTATGCATGTATTTGGCATACATTATTTCCCCCCAATCATTGTTTTTATGGATCAGGTTCCAACTAACTTTTGAGAGAAGGGCTTTGTTCATGTTCCTGATAGACCTAATATTGAGTCCACCATGAGATTTTGGACAACACACTTTTTTCCATCTGACTAAAGACATTTTGTTGTTTGTATTCCACTCCCATCCATAAAAATTTACTTTGGATCTATTCTAGTTTCTTAGCAATATATGTAGGAATTTTGAAAAGAGATAGGAAGTATGTAGGAATACCTTGTAGCGAAGCCCAAAGAAGTTGCAGTTTACCAACACTGCTGAGTAGTTTCCCCTTCCAACCAAGAAGTTTCCTCTACATTCTTTCCACAATTCCATTCCAAAAACTAGGAGATACCTCTTTGACTGAGAGTGGGAGACCCAGGTAGGTAGCTGGTAGGGCAGATTCAACACATTCTAATATATCAATGATTATATGTCTAAGTTCATTAGGAGTGTTGAAGAAATACACATTGCTTTTCTAGAAATTTATCCTTTGTCTCGACTCTCTAGTATAATTATTTAAGATATTCTTCCATCTTCTAGATTTAATCACTGATGAGATGCCAAAGAAAATGATATCATCCACAAACTATTGTACCACCATAGGATGAAGGGAGGAGGCAGGTTCGATGCCCACTAGCTTTTTTGAGGCTATATTTGCTTGTATGTATCTTCCTAGTGCCTCTACCATAATGATGAATAAGTATGGGGAGAGAGGGTCTCCCTGATGAATTCCTCTCGAGGAAGAGAAAAACCCTCTAGGAATGCTATTAACCAACACTGAGAATTTTGTAGAAGAGACCACATTCCATAACAAGCGAGACATTTTATCGTTAAACCCAAATTTTTTGATCACTTGGAACAGAAAGGTCCATGAGACTCTATCATAAGCTTTAGAAATATCTAGCTTGAGAGCCATCCTAGGGATTCTACTCTTATCCATGGAGTGAATAGTCTCATGTGTGGTGATCACAACATCAAGAATTTGCTTGTCCAAGATGACATCTTTTTGAGCAAGAGAAATAATTTTGTCTAGCAAAGGTTGAATCCTCATGACCAACATTTTAGTACATAACTTATAAATAGTGTTGCATAGACTAATGGGCCTAAAATTAGTGAGGTGTGAAGGTTCTGATTTTTTAGGAACAAGTACTATGAAGGTATTATTAACTTGTTTCAAAAGTTTACCTGATCTAAAAAATCATGAACAACAGCCTTGAGATCCACTCCTACTATCTCCCAATATTCCTGAAAGAATATAGGAGGAAAGCCATCAGGACCCAGGGATTTAAAATCACCCATGGAGAATAAAATAACATGGAATTCTTCCTTGGATATAGGCTTTAACATCTCTAGATTATCTTCTTCTGTTATCAAGTAGGGGATTTTATCAATGAATTGATTCATAAGACTATCAATTCTATCATTATTATTTTCTTTCATAAGCAGATTCTGAAAGAAAGCCCTAGCTTGTTCCCTTATTTCATTATCCTTGGTAATAATGTCAACATTATCTAGGATAAGCTTAGTTATTGAGTTGGCTTTCCTATGTTTCATAGCTGAGAGATGAAAAAAGGTAGTGTTCCTATCCCCCTCTTTAAACCACTAAACACGAGATTTCTATTTACAAAAAACATCTTCTCTTTCCATAAGATTCTTCCATTCTAAAGATAGGGAATTATCTTCTTCTAAAGTGTCCTCAGAGTCATGCCCTTGATCTATCAATTACTATATATCATTGAGTTTTCCCAATATATTTTTCTTTTGTTGGAAGACCTGCCCAAAGCTGTATCTATTCCATCCATAAACTTCTTGTTTAATGTGCTAAAGTTTCTTGACTATTCTAAACATAGGAATACCTTGAATATGAATTTTCCACCATTGGGCCACCATTTGTCTAAAGTCTTTGTGTTTGATCCACATAGCTTTGAAATGGAATGGGGAAAGTTTAGATTGTCCCTGTTTTCTCCAACTGAGGAAGATCGAGCAGTGGTCAGACATGGTTCTAGGGAAAGCCTGTGCCTGCATATTATGATAATCCTTCTAGTTGCTCAATATAATAAATCTATCTAATTTAATCTGAATCATTTGATCTCCTCTTCTTCTATTGGTCTAGGTAAAATTTTGGTTTTGTAGCTCTATGTCCAATAATCCCTAATCATTGATGAATTTGCCAAAGTCGAACATGCTATCTGAGTAATCCATAATTCCACCCTATTTTTTAGAAGGGTATAAAGGAGTGTTAAAATCTCCAGCTAATATCCATCTAATGTTCTAGGGATTATTTGTAAAATTGTCCAAGTCTATCCATAATTTCTATCTCAAAGCTTTGTTATTTGGTCCATAGACATTGATCAACAACCAGTTCAAAGATTTCATAGAGAAATTGGTAATCAAGAAGTGCTTATTATAAGCCATAAGAGACCACCTACATTTTATCACTATTCCACATAGTGACAATCCCCCCTGAAGCCCCTTCAGCTGGAATAATGCAAAAAGCCACCTTAGGCTATATATAGGCAGCAATTTTCATAAAACTCTCCTCATTCATCTTGACTTCTTGGAGTAATAAAATATCTAATTTATTATCTAAAATGCAGTTTTTAACCTCAAACTACTTTGAGGGACTGTTAAAGCCCCTCAGGTTCCAAGATAATATTCCCATTTAGAGGGTTTGGGGGGTTGGGTCTCTAGTGTTTTCTATTTACCACTAGCAATCTCCCTAGTAATCTCTCTTTGTCTTGTTTCTCTTAGGGTTGGTCTCCCTTGTTTGGGCTCAGTGCCAAAAACATTATAGTAATGCTTGATTTATTTAATGTGATTATCACTCTCTTCATAGTAACACCATTACATTTGACATAATATAATAATTATATGAAATCATAAGTAACTTGAAATGTAAATGTTCATATATCATACATTGGGAGTAATATGAATTGATAAGCTCATAATTTTTCATTGTGGCTCTTATTTTTTATTTTTCCATAGTTTGGATTCAACTTGGATTGGTTTATGATTAGTATTTATTATCATTTTTCTATAACTTGTGTAATAATAATTATAGATCTAATCATAGACATTGGTATTGAATACAAAACATTATCAATTTTACGTAATAATGATCACATTGATTGGAATCTTATATTTTTTTATAATTTTTTGAAATTATTTTTATATCTATATGATCATCATATTTTCACTTGTGATGTTCCAAATTTCATGTTTGCATAGATCACTTTGATTCACATGAATATATACTTAAAAAATAATGTAAAAGATTGTGATTTTGATTTAATACATAGTTTTAGATTAAGGTAAAAACAGGTTTTGAAGGGACCCCAAAACCTTGTACAAATAAAAAATGATAAGCATTACAAACCACCAAATAGGCAAACACACTAAAAAGTAGTTACAAACCCAGGTTTTACAAGGGCCTGGAACCTTGAAGATAAACCAGTTAAAGCACCCCATGTTTTACAAGGACCTGGAACCTAAACAAAACCAAGAATACAACCTGAAAACCAGCACCCCCCAAAACACATAGTCAAGGGACATGCTCACAAATGGCCACCTTTAAAGTATCCTTAGCAAGGCCTACCTACCTACCTTAGTGCCAAAATGATGAAGGTAGAACCGCCATACCCATCAAATTAATGAGCAGGGCTCCCCCACGGCTTAGGGTTTCTCTATCAATCCCCAAAAAGGGCACCATGGCTCAAACACAAACCACTAAGGGAACAGAGTTACCCCCAAACAAACATGCAATAAGAAGACCTCAGCATTTAAGCATTGTGTTCCAATGCACTGCCCAAACCAGACAACACCACCAGCAAAAAGACTACCCCAGACCCGTCACCACCACTGCCTAACCCATCCACCCAAAAATATGCAAAGATCTCCCCCTTTACATAGAGGAATCACCGCCATGGCATTCAATTTGCTCCAAAAAATCCTTGATCCACTCAGAACAGGGTAATGGTAAGCTCGACAACCACACAACAGAGATCCAAGGTAGAAAAATAGACCCACGCAATAAAAATAAACATTCTACGCCGTGCCCCAACACCGTTGATCTCGCCATCCACGGACAGAGATCTGGTCTCCAAAAAGAAGGAGGAGTGGGGAAGCATCCACAGAGGTTAGGGTTCAAGCCGCATCCACATCCGCGCTCCCCTCCCGTCCATGCTCCCCTCGTGTCCGCGCTCATATTACATAGTTGATTTAATACATAGTTGATACCTTATAAATGTTTAAATTAATAGGTGGTATATGACATTAATGTCATGACTATAGTATTTTATATTAGTGTTATCATGTTCATGGCCATCTATTTAAAGTTAACATGTTTGGGCATCATATGAGTTTGATGATTTGTTGTGGTATGTTATATGTTTAAGGATAAATAGAGTTAAATTTGAATTAAATTCAAGGGCACACTATATTTTGTAATGGGATTTTATATATTTTTTGAATTTATTAGCAACCTTAATTTTCACTTAGCATTAGGTATGAATTTGGAAAAAATATAGTGGAAGAGGAAAGTTGATAAGGAATATAATGTAAATTTGAAATAGTGGTTGAGGATTTACTTACTCAAATTTTAAATAGTGGTTAAAGATTTACTTACTCAAATTATAGGCAAAAATTTTCAATAGTGGTTGAAGATTTACTTACTCAAATTATAGGTAAATTTGGTAGATTTTATTTATGTTGTCTGATTTAAAAGTTTAGCCTAAATGTCAATCTTGTAGTATTAAATGTAGAGTTTCAATAAGGTGAGTTATGATAGGTAGTTATCTTTTCATTCATTATTTGGAAGACAAGGTTTGGCTGGAAGATGAGATATCAAATTTTGACAACTAAAAAGGTAAACTACAATAAGAAAATATTAAAAATCCAAACACATGGATTTTTATGAGTGTGAAAACTTTTTAGGAGTTATTTTTAGATGTATGTTTAGTTTCAATTCACTTTTTTTGATATATGCATAATTTTTCTAAAGTGAAGTATTTTTGAAGATATGTGTATGATTTTAATGGGTTGAATAATTTATAAGTTTATATTTTTACATGTATAAAATATATTTGAATGGTATAATAAAATAATGGCTTCAATATACTGAATCATTTTTTAAGAAAGAGTTACTTTTTTCATTTTTTAATATTTATTATTATTTTTTGAGTGAAATGATAATACAACATTACTTGGTTCTATTTTTTCCTAAAGTCAAATGAATTTATAATATTTTAGGGTTATCTCATTTAAGTTTAAAGTTTTTTGGTTATTAGTGATTTCTAGGTATTTACTATTGTGTGAATGTTTTGTGTAACCTTCAAGTTCATGTTGATGATTTAGTATATTATTCTAAAGACAATGGTGAGTTTAAATTTGTTTTGGTTTATTTATAATTATGTAAATCATGAAAGGTTTTGTTATTTTTTGGTTCAAATAATATTTCACTTTTTATATCTAAAGTAAATGACTTATAAACCTTAAAAAAATGGTTCTATTCATTTTGTATCTAAATATTGCATATGTGTAGTTTTTTCTATGTTTAAAAAAAAGTGGTCTTTAAAACTTGAACACTATGTCTCTATTGAAGTTTCATGATAATCTTTTTTGACATGTGGTGATATTAAGCATGCATATAAATATTGGCTATTATTTCATTCATAAGCATTTGATGAATATTCATTTGCATTCAAGTGTTTTATATTAAACATATGTTTTTTTGACATGCAAAGTGTACTTTTCTATGTTTCATTTTCAATACTAAAATTTCTTTAGTCTTCATTTTTATATGTTTAAAAACTATAATATGAATATGGCATATTCTTTATTGATTACGAGATTGAAAAATCATTATTTTCTAGTTATTTAGTATGTATCGAAACCATAAAATAAATAATGTTTTAAATATGATGATGCTAAGGTGAAATGCCCATTCAACTATGCAATAGTAGATTTTGTCAAGTGATTGGAATTTATGAAATCATAACTCCATTTGTATAATTACATTCATGATATTTTTAATTCATATTTTGAAACCTTAAGTTTACATTGAAAACTCAAAACTTACATTTTGGTTAATTTGTGTTAAATTTGAGAGAAGTGATAGGTGCAAAAATGTTAGATATTTGATAAGGCAATAAAATGGTGTGAAATAAAATGGTATGTAAATAGTTTCATGCAAATAAGTACATCTAGAGAATTTAGATAATTTTAGAAAGTTAAAAAAATAATGTAGTTTGTTATATCTTGACTTTATGATCATTTGAAGGTTTATTTATCTTTATGTCAATATAAATTAATATGTTTTGATCATATTGTGATAAGATTATTTTAGAGTTAAGTATAATATGTTATTTTATTTTTCACATTCTTCAATATGAGATATTGAATGATATGATTTTAAAGCTTCTCATTTGAATTTGTTCCAAATATAAAATCATGTCATGTTAATATCAAAATTCACATAACTTATATATAAATATATGGGGTAGGGATAATATGAATCAAAATAGTCAAACTCCTTCTTGAGGTAGTCATCAAGGTAGGCCCTTTTGGGGTTGTAGGTTTGTTAAAGCATTTTCATGTCCATTTCATCATGGAACCTAAGTATCTTTGTATTTTCATGTTAATGATCCAAATTTGTAGAATGTTCTAAATACCCTTCCATGTGATACTTTATCTCTACATGGAAATAAATTTCATAGATTTATGAGATGGGGAAATTGGTGATCTCATCATTTTTTATGTGGTACTCTAAGTGCTTCCTCTCAAGAGATCCACACTACACACAATAGTTTACCTAATGTTGTTCTTGTATTTCTCCATTCCAAAATTTTCCCTAAAATTAATATTAGTATTATTGATGCCACCCTCAAATTTTTTCCTAATAAGGTAATGTTGGATCCTAATAATATTGCTTCATCCAGTAGAAAATGAATCAATAGTCATATGTTTCAACCTATGGTAACTCACTTGATGAAAAAGGTGAAGATTTATGTTGATGATGGATTTGGTGGCACTGATATCATTAAGTTTTCAACTTAACCTCTTGAGTATGTAGAGTACACCCACTAATTGATTTAATATTAGATAATGATGATTCTAAGAAAGGGAATTAATGACACTATGAATTAATCTTCAATTTTGTTTTAGTAGTTTCTTTTTAAGGTTGGTAGTTTTTTTGAGATAATTTATTTTGTTCATCAGTGTGATACTTTTAAGATTTTAGTGTGGGTTTTTTCATATTTACATAGATAATTCATCGATTACTTTATCAAAATGGTCATTTTAGCTAAAGTATTTTTGTGATGAAATTTTCATTATAGTAGTTTTCACTATTTTGATCATATGGTTGTGTTAGAATATTCATTATATTGTTTTGCTAAGTGTTCATATATTTTTATGGTTATGTTTTATGTAATTTGATTAATTTCAAAAATTGATAAACATTAGGCATAGTTATATTAATCATTTAATTACTTGGGAAAATTATTAAGTTTTTTGTAAACAAGTAAAAATGGCCCTTGCCTGGTTGAAATTTTGTTTAGTATTTATTTTAATATATTTATGTCAAGTCTCATAATCTTATTTAATAAATTTCAAGTTATGAAATTTATAAAGTGGTTAGTAAATTAAACTTTTATTTTAAAATTTAATTAACTTGAAGACTAAATTTAACAAAGATTTAGTTGTAATTTTAAATTTGAAATACATCTAATGTGAAAGATTTATAAGGAGAATTAAAGGACATTACAAAGGGAGAAAATATAGATAGGTACAAAGCTCTCTAATTTAAAATATTTCACACTACACTTATTTTTTTGTAGCATATCTAAGATTGAATGTCACTTGTAGATGGAGCAAATAACACATTCTATGATAGTGAATAAAAGTGTTTTATATACGCATTCATATCTAGGTTTCTATTTTATTTTATAAACTAATAATCTGAATTCAATTAGGTATTAACTTTTTATTTTATTTTAGAAACATGTATTCACATGTGAAAAGAATAATCAGAGTCTACATATAACCAGAGCCAAACACAATAATTTAAACTCAAACAATAATAAAATTTATTCTCTCAATAATGCATACTCAAACCATTAAAAAATATGTTCAAGATGTTATTTCAACATAAGTGATTACAGTATTTAAGTGTATAATATCATTAATACAAGGAGTTAACATTGATCCATACCTCCATGATTCTCTCCTAGAGAATCTCTCAAACCTATCCCTTTATTTTCCCATCCTAATATATCTCTAGTGAGTTGTTAACTCACGTAAAATAATCTAATACAAATTGATATGAGATTGTCTTATCTATTATTATCACACACACTAATATTATTTTAATCCATAATGTGAGCACTAACTAGATATTCCTAACATTCCCCTCCTTATTACTAACATGGGGGAAATGTTATTTTGTATTGCAACTACTAACAACCTTGAATGATGGGTTTTCACTTGGCTAACCACCAACCTATAAACATTAGATGGTTTTACACTCGGTTTACCACCAACCTAAAAAACATAGTATTTTACACTTAGTTTACCACCAACCTAAAATCAAAGGATGGTTTAACATGTGGTTAACCAAAAACCAACACCACATGATGCTATAATACTCTTCTAGTTATCATCACTATCTTCCATCAAGGGATTACATAGAAAATCTTGCTCACAATACTTTAATAGGCATGTACTTCTAATCTTATTTAAATAAAGTAAATACATAACTTAAAAATAAGCCACAAATGCATTATGTGGCCCTATATATTGTGGTTGATGAGAGGTCATTATTTGACCTCCTTCCTCCATTGCCTCCTCCTCTAACATCATAAGCTATTTATTTATTTGATATGTCAATAAAGTTCATGCCATTTAAAATGGAATAGGGTTTCCCCCACAAGATTGACATATTCGACATTTGACTTAGGACATCGCATATAAGTGATAATGTGTCTTTTACAAGAATATATTTTTTTGACTTTACTCATTTGACATATTAAAATGACATATTGGACTTGATTTAAATATTTTGAATTTTTAACTTTTGATGACTTAATTTTTGATTTTGATTTTATTGAAAAAAATGACTTATAAACACATATTTACATGACTAATCCTAAGCTAATCATATGAATCAAATAAGACTATAATTGTGAGACTATGAATTTATTACTAGATAACTTAACATCATATTTTAATACGAAGCTTACGTAAGACATAAAAACTCAAAACTTTATAAAGTATGGTATTAACTCAACTAAAACTTTGAACTAATAAATTTTTTATGAAAATTTTATTTTATAATGACTTTATAATAATATATAAAATAACTAAATACAAGTTTCAATGAAAACCTAAGACACTTATCACAGACTTGAGGTAAAATGTTGGATTTAAACAATGAAAGGACAAAATGTCACATGCACCTTGTAAAGAGATAAATGCATTTAGTACACTAATATATCTTGAGAGCACATACATATTGATATAACTAATGCATATAATATCTAATAAATTGATGATGAAGAACTTGCAATACATTGATAGATTGAATGGAATACCAAATGAGTGAAATGATGCAATTGCCAAGAAACCAATACCAAGTCATTGGTAAGAAATGAATGAGTATTATATATATTGAAATGTCATGGATGGTATGAGAAATGGGAAAAAATAGTGGGCATGTATTTGAGTGGAGATATAGGTTAAGTGGTGAACAAAAGGGATAGAATATCCTCAAATCTATACTTACAAAAATACATAGGTTCTCATAGTTACATGGTATCTATTGGTAGACTCCAAGCTCACCATGTGTTATATTATCAAGCCATGTATTCATTACGAAATGGATACCTCTATAAATAAGAATGTAGATCTACAATATTGCACATGTATCTAGATGATTACACAATAGGTTTTGGCAGATAACATAGAGAGTAAAGTTGATCCATATTTAACAAATACCATTAACCAATCCTATTATGGTGGAAATTAGTTTGTTATAATCATGATGTGTGATGTTTAATAAGATGATCTTGAATATATGAATCCACACAACAATATTGGATTTACTGTTCTTTGAGCTAGTGATCAAAAAATTGCTCACAAATGATGACAACTAACAATTCTTAGATTATAAAATGTAAGAACAGTTCTATGCAATTTGTATAGATCAAAACATTTCATAATTTAGCTATTGGATTTAGATATAAACATGATTACATAGAATATTCACTTAAATCAAATCAAGGATTTGTTATTTAAAAACACATTCTTTTAATAGTTGGCTGCTCAGTGTTTTGTCCACCTTTAGGCATAATGACACTTTTATTTGTAAACTAAATCTCCAAATAGATTCATAGAAAATAAATCAAGCATATTAGTACTTTAACACATGAATTTTATGTTGACCAGTCATAAAAGAATTTGAATTTATTCAAAGGACTCTTGTTTTTACCTATTTTGATATGAGATGAAAAGAATAATCAGAGTCTACATACAACTAGAGCCAAACATATTAATTTAAACTCAAATAGTAATATATTTCATTCTTTCAATAATGAATAATAAAACCATTAAAAAATATGTTTGGGATGTTATTTCAACATAATATATTGAAATATATAAGTGCATGATCTCCTTAATAGGAGTCAGCATTGATCCATACCTCCAAGATTCTCTCCTAGAGAATCTCTCAAACCTATCCCTTTATTTTCTCATCCTAATATATCCCTTGTGAGTTATTAGATCATGTACAATAATCTAGTACAACTCAATATGAGATTTTATTATATATTATCTTCACATACACTAATATTATTCTAACCCATAATGTGATCACTAACTAGATATTCCTAACAATATGCATATGAATATTTTTTAATTTTCCTGAATATTGATGAATACATTACATCTCTTATGACAGATTATTGGGTTGTTATTATATAGTGATATCTATTACAAGAGTCATTTTTTAAAAATGGGGTAAGTTCATAAAGATGATGGAAAAAAGGGGCCTACTTGTGGACATGTTTCTCCTAAAATTTTTAATATATCAACTTCTATAGATTATTTGAGATGGCTACACTTAAAATTTGAATATGGTATAAGAACATGAATTATAAAATTTTGAGTCTAGTTTCTACAAAACTATTTTTTAAAAAATGGTTAGGTATAAGTATGTAAAACATAAAAAAATTGAAAATGAACTCATGATTTTTTTAAAAATAGAGTAGATAGTCATGTGTATGATGCAACTTTTTTATAACAAAGTTTAGTAGTTTTTGAAAACCTTTTATGAAAATTTAGATAAGACATCTAGTTTTTTACTTATATTTTATTTTAAAAATTAAAGAATATATATTTTTAATTAATTTTACAAGTAAATACATCCTAAAAAATAATAAAAATTGGGTAGATGGTTGTACAACCTCCATAACTACCTCAAAATTTTGATAAATCATTATTTTTGAATGCATATAGAATTAGGTCTAGTTTGTGACCATATAATTTTTTTAACATTTTGATCAACAAAAATAAAAAATAATTAAATGTATATAGGCATGTAGTGACCTAAAAAATCCATAGTTAGAAATCACCATAGATGGAAACATTTAAATAGTCCAAAAATTTAAAAAAGTGTATGTTTGGAAAGAGGAGAGTGTGCTTATCATCATGGTAATAATTTTATGAATTGAATCATTGAAATTCATAGTGTATTTGGTGATAGAAGTTAAATTTTATTATTTTCTATCAAAGATCTTGGATTCAACTGTGTGTTGACAAGTCCAAGCCTTTGCTTTGGGAATCCAAGCCATTTATGAGCCATAAGGATTGGTTTTTGAATTCAAACATAACATAGTACATTCACATTATATGCATTATGTTGACATTACACACAAAAATTAAAAAAATAATTGTTTATACATGTTTATGTTTATCTTTATTCACATTCATCATTTTATATTTTTATTTTTTAAGTGAAGTGTGTTAATATACACACTACCAAAAAAGGACATAATTGATATAATGATACAATTTTGGTGCATTTTCACCTAGGAATGTAATTTCAACTATTGAATATATGATTTACATTTCAGATAGGCTCAATTTAATTAAAATATAAATGAAATAGTTAATTTTTTCAATGGTGGAGGCAATTAGGGTCAATTGGGATCCCTTGCACATAATTGTGACTATAGGATATGATTTGGGATAAATTTGTTTAGATTTCCTATTAAATGTAGCGAATGAGTGAATTGGTGAAATAAATTATGTAATTTGAGTGAAATTGGGCCTTATGACCTAATTTTGACTATAAAAGATGTAATTTGGGACTCTTGACCACAATATGATAATAAAATAAACCAAATATTCCATTGGTTAAATTTGAAGACACTCAAAGGTAATTTGAGCCCCTTCAACCTAATTTTGACTATAAAATGTGATTTGGGATTTAATCAGCTCCAATTTCATTAGATAATGAAGTAAATAATAATTTAAGTCAATGATAGATGTAATTTTGACATGTATATGAATTAGTTTGAGTCTTAATAACTCAAATTTCATCATGTAATGAATGAAATAATAGATTGGTTAAATTTTGGAGGAAATTAGGTTCAATATGAGTCCCTCCAACCTAATTAATACTAAATAATGTGAATTGAGGCTAAATTGGCTTTGATTTCATCATAAATTGAGACAATCAGTCAAATTGTGTAATTAACGGCGTGATTCTTGAAAAAATGAGCCACATTCAAATTTAGTTTGAATTGTATATGATGTGATTTTGAGTGAAATTGACCCTAATGTCAACATATAATGAACCAAATAGTTGATTCATTTAATAAAGGAGGGAATTGAGGATAATTTTATCCCCTTAAACATAATTTCAAGAGTAGGACATGATTTGGGGATAAGTTATCTTTGATTCTATCATGAATTGAGCTAATGAGTCAATTGGTGTAGTTACAGACATGGTTTGTGAAAAATTGAGCCATATGGACCTAAATTATGGGTTATAATTTAGGATTTAGGGTTAAAACTATTTGATGTAAGTTGGATGAAATTTAACCCAATGAACCTAATTTTGAATATATAGTATGTAATTTGGGGGTCATTAGACCCCAATATCATAAGAACATAAAAAAAAATAGTCCACAAATTAAATCATGAAGGAAATTGGGATTATTTAACATTTTAAGACTTAGTGAATATAAATACTATGTTTTTAAAGAGTTATGTATAATAAATTAGGGTATAATTATGTAATAAATATAACCACTAATTTGTTATAGAATTGAACAAATTTGACCTTTCTAAAAATAAAAATAAATAATCTAAATGAGAACCTAGCTGAAAAGTTATTGAGACATATGATTTAGAGGCAAAAAACTAAGGTAGAGAATAGTTTGAGTGTCAAAAACAAGATACAAGTGTCAAACCCCCTTCTAAATAATAACACCCTAATTGGACAATAGTGTCATATGGTGCTAGTGTCCCTATTTTGGTCATACTATCATATATGCATGACTATTCTAAGATTTTAGGTGTACCTATGTTTGGGTCTATCAATCCTATTCCTACATGCATGCATTATAAAACCCTATATATGGCTTGTTTTGACTAATTTTATGAGAAAACCTAATCCTCCATATTTTTAGTACATATATTTGATACAAGTAAAAATGTGTATTTGTTAGTGGGGTAGGTTAGATGACTTCAAAACCCTATTGTGATAGATTTTGCCTACATATAAATAATCCAAAGAGGGATCAAGCTTGATGTAGTTATCCCCACCTAAGTGCTGGTGAAAGTGAAAGTGAAGATAGTATAATGGTTGACTTGAGTATTTTTAATGTGTTTAATACTAAAAATCTAAGTAATATGGATCAGGAATGTTGTACATGGTAGTATGCAAAAGTAAGGTAGAATTGGGATTGATAACCTTAATTATGCACAACTTATTCTAAGTTTATATGTGTGATTTACATCTAATTTCCATCGAGTGATTAGAGGGATAAAAGTAATGTATATATTGTTCTAGTGCTTATGTGTGTGCTAAAAGAGGTTTAGGCTAACCCCAAGAGGTCTAAGATTTGAAAAGATGTCCATTTGTGGAAACAAAGGGAAAGAATAGTAGCTCTAAAATTATGGAACTAGAACCAAATGGTACTATTGTCCCTATTAGGTGCTAGTGTCCAAGTGGTAAAAGTTTGGGCATAAAAGGCTCAGATATAAAAATGAGGGTCTAAGCATAATTTAAGGATTACTAGGGATGGTTATGGCCTACACAAAGGCTAGACAAGTGTGAAAATAGGACATAAGATTGGTCTAGGGATAAGCTAGGGATTGGTGCTCTCATGTAGCATTATTAGCACTCAAGTGTCATTTTTATGCGAATACATTTTTCCCTCCCCCACTTTACTCTATAAAAGTAGTAAAGTGAAATGACTATTATAAAGGAAAAAGAAGCATACATAGACTTACTTAAGAGGTGAAGTATATGAAGCTAGGTTTGAGTATGTGAAGAAATCTCTATTATGTGTCCTACAAGTTAAATATGCATAAATCATACCTTATTTAAGATATATCAAAAGCAAATAAAATTGAGTAAATAAGTGAAACTAAGTAAAACTAATTAAAGGGATAAGAGAGAAGAAAGTAATGGATATACCTCACTAGGTATGAACACTAATACATAAATATAGTGATAAACTAAGTGTGTGCATGTATATAGTGATCAATTTTTGAATATCTTGGACTGAGATAATGGATTTATATATCCTCATGTATAGGTGGCTTAATAACTTAATCCATTTTTTACTCCATCATTTCCCACTCCTACTTGGTGGATCATGACCTATGAATAACTTGGATTAGACTAATGGTGTGTCTAACCCTCTCATGTAGGTAGATCAATAACTGAAGTAGGATATGACACCATCATTAACTACCCATGTGTAGTAGATGCATCTTAAACTTAAACTATGTAATGTAACTAGAAATGTCTAACTAGAAATGTTAGATTTGTGGCAACTCATGTATATTAGATAGCTCTAGGCCACTCAATAATGCCAACCATTGTAGATGGAGTAAGGCATGAAACTAGTGTGTAACCTGAAATATGATGTCAAATGTATTCAACATAGATAATGACATGGAATTTGTCATTTCATCTGATTATGGATGTGTAAGTGAGCATATGGAAATAATGTGTCATGAACATGACCCTAAATTTGATATCTGAGCATATGGATTTTGGACTAAGTTGTAAAAATTTGTATCAAAATGGGAATGGTTGTGTCAAACATGATGCCCCCAATTTGAGAAAATTGGTATGAATATGAGCTAAGTTGGTATGAATCTAAGATAAATTGGTAAATCTATAATTAAACATATGCATACATAGACTATACCTATTATACTTTTCTATCCAATCTAGATTTTTTTTAAAGTTGAGATATTAGATAGTAATGCCATATCTTGGATAGAAGCACCATGTGGTGCTAGTGTCCCAATTTGGGTGATAATGTTTAACTATTTTGATTCATATGTAGCTATATAGATCTCTATGTCATGTTTTTCCACTATGTATACTTGAGTTTGATTTTTATAATTTGAACCTATGTGTTGAAAATTGTACTCTTAGTGCATTTAAAAAGTCTAATCTTTATTGAAAAATATACTATGAGTGCATTCTAAGATCATGATCTCTGTGACAAACCCATGTGAATGCCCCACTTTTGAGGGGAATTGTTAAAGCTACGTAATAAATACCATCAAAATAAAAATCTCTAAAAGATGTGTGTTAGCTAGATCATATATGTTATCTACATAATAATCTAATACAATGTGCATACATAACACCAAAATGTAAGATAATCTATGGATAAGTTTTTAATGTGTGATGTATGTTATATCTAGCATTCACAAGGCTATCAAGATAGATATAAAAATGTATGTAACAATAAATTTGAGTAATAACTAAGTAACTACGTAGGGAGATGGGGTATGATGTCCATCATGACACCCAAGTAATAAGGTTATATACATGAGGTCCCTCATGGCATCTAAAACTAAAGTGTGTAACAAGCAAGAGATAAGTGTCATGGTAATTATGGATATAAGAAATCATACATACAACACACATTAGGCATGTAATATAGGCCAAAGGGCCATAATACAAGGGACATGGGCAGATGTCACTAAATTTTAGAAAGCAAGACATGTTCAAATGTCCACATACACAAACAAAAATCAAGTTAGTTTAGATCCACTTAGAAGGACATTTTCAAATGTCTACATACATAATCAAGAAGGCACATGTAAGGACATGGGCACATGTCCAAGGCATACATACTCTGAAAATAAGTGGCATAGAGCTAAAGAGAAATGGCATATTCAAATGCCCTTGTATAAAAGAAGCATAGAGACACAATCAATTCTAAAATAATAGAGTTATAAATGAAAGTATGCATTAACATGTAATACAAATATATGTAAGAGATAAGAGGTATATATGTTGAGTCTAAAGAAGTAGTAGCTAGAAAAAAATATGAGTAAGTGTAGCATGGTCAATATCAAAATATAACAATGCTAAATATGTGATATAAAATTTAAAAATATGTAACCTAGCAATAGAAAGTGTGTATAGGGCTCCCCCAAATGGAAAATGTATCAAATTAAAAACTATGTATATGTGTAAATACCCCCAGTAGGTAGATAATAAAAAATATAGATCAGTGTAGTGGACCTAAGTCTTGTATAAAATCTAAAAGCACTCAATAAGAACAAGTGAAGCATGCATGTATGATAAACATAACTATACTAAGATAGTTAACATATGTAGTGTCTAGAAAATATAAGAAATGTAAACATGGAAATTCATACAATCTATAATTTATGTTTTCTTAGTAAAATATTTGAATGTTTTTGTATTTTTGAAATATTATATTATTTTTTTATTTTCTAGATATAAGCTATGTACAAGCAACATGAAAGTGAAACTATGTAGAAGGAGCAAGAGAGAAGTAAATTATGTAAAATAAGGGAGGAGTAATACTAACTGATGAGTCTCATGGGAGACTCACTATAAAAATGGCATGTGTCAAATAAAATAACAATGATTATGTATACTATATGAAAAAGTAAATATGGTTGCATAAAATTTTACACTGAGTGATATAAATAGTTGGCACTACATGTGAAGTGATGCTATGAATTCATGAAATTGACTATGGTGTCCTATGAATTGTAGGGGTCTTAGGGACCCATCATGTATAAGATGTCATATCTAGCATAGGTTACCTATGTAGAGAACCCTAAAAACTCAGTAATACTGATCTCATAAGAAACTAAGTAGAAGGAAGCCCTATAGAATTTATAATATATCTATGACATAGGGGTCTCTCTAATAATGGTCTCCCTAAGATATTATGCATACATGGAAAAATTTTAGGAATAAACCCCACATGTACTAGTGGCTCCATTTAACTATATGGTGTATTGATAGGAACTATGGTTGGAGTTGTAATTAGTAATTAAGTTGTTATTCAACCAAACCCAAAAATTTTATCCAATTTAGACTACCACATGTCAAGTTCCCATTAATCTATTTTTCACCTTCATGTTACACCACATCACTTGTGACACCACATCGAACCTTAGAAAACCATATTCTTGCATATGATGTCTATTTTACAAACTACAAATAACACCAAAAATCTCTCGATGAGTTCTACATTGTGCAATCACTTTGATTAGAATATGAAGACTTAAATGTTTAAAAAATTGAGAGATACACCTAGATCATTACCCTAATATATTTTTATGCCTGAGAGAACCCCTCCATATCATACATAAGTGAGGTTCCCCATACAACAACATAAACCAAAATGTCATTGACTAGGTTTATTTAGGGCTTGTGTTAAATAGTAGTTTTGGGTGTAGGAGAGGCACTCTCACTTTATATATGGGTTAGAATAACCTTCTTCTATAAAGTTTGTAATCTTAGGATAGAAATTAAATATATTTCAAGGATACTAGCATGTAATGGCTAGACTAATAGATAATTCTAGCACATGATCTAACAAACCTTCTTCAGAGGTTTATTACTTATGTGGGCATATTGGCCATTATGTTCAATATTTCCCACTAAACACAAGATTTAAATCTAGACAAATTAAGGTTGGACATGGTGGTTGGATTGAGAATGACTTTCCATTTGAATATCATCATGGTAAGTGCATTAAATCACTAGGAATAGGACCACAAAAACCCTGAAATTGGGTTGATTATGTGTGCCCAATTCTTTTTGTTTTTATTAGAGTATGATACTATAGTTATTTGTTTTGGGGCACAGAGTTCCAATGTTATAATTTTAAATATTAGATGGACATTTGACCATCATATGGTAAAATCTATTTTATAAATGAAAATTATCTACTTTAATTTATATGATTGTTCATAAATAATCACTTACCATGTCATTTTGAGATACTCTTTCATCAATAATAATAATAATAATAATAATAACAATAATAATAATAATAATAATAATAATAATAATAATAATAATAATAATAATAATAATAATAATAATAATAAGATCTTGTGATAAATATAACTTCGTATGATGTTTTTTTAATAAGGAAAATACACACTTGGAGTTTTGAAAAGAAGAGATATTTGGAACCAAGAACTAAGTATAAATTATAAATGAAAACAAAATTAATCTCAAGTGTTCAGAATACCTTTGATACTCCTTTGCCAAAGATACTTATGTGAGGTGTGAGGGGATTATCATATTTAGTTCTATACATTTATGGTTGGTGATGGATGATAGATATGTATGACCATGATGGTGATTCTTTTGAAATTAGCAGTGTTGGATGACATATATGATATGGAGGATGTTAGTATTGCTGATGTGGATGATGAGATGCCTTACCCTCTATGTGACACTAGTAAATTTTAAAATTATGTTGTGATTGTGAATCAATGTAAACAATTATCTCAAGACAAACATGTATGCCCTTAGCTTTTGTAGTTGTTATGTACTAGTGTAATTTTAACATATTACATAAACCCTCACATCATTTTATGTGTAACAAAACTCATAGACAATGGGGTCTCTTTGTGTAAACAAGATTGTTATGAAATCATAGAGTGTTTATGCCATGTTACTAGTATGATACTATGTTAAATTAAACCTAATTATTCCCTTGTGAATTTGAATATATTTTGAAGAACCTTAAGTGTAACTCCTATCATGAAAATGTGGTGTACATTATCTTTTGTTCATATAATCATATATTAGGTAAGTAGAAATTGTTATCATGTATTGAAGTATTGTGTTGTGTAACCATGCATTGTTGCTCTAATATTTGGGTACTAATGCAAGTATATGGTTTAAGGGAGGAGTATAACTATGTTTATATTAGTTTGGACTGGGTTATAGGATTGAAAGTGGAATTTTTCATAAGATGAAAACACACATTTCCCCTTTTGTATGAGGTAACTATATAATTATTTCAGGTGTGTGCACTTTGAGTGTCTTAGGCACCATGGTCTCTTTGCATATAATGTTCACTTTATAAATGATGTGTTCCTTCACCTTCCCCTTGGTGGTTATCAAAATAACAACCTTCATGAATTATATTTGGTATATCCTTGTCAATCTTTAAGAGACATATGAAGAGATTGATGTTTTACTCTTACCTCCAAGAGGTAATTGAGGCTTATATTATTCCTTCTCCCCTTGGGTGGATTTATTAGCCACATAGTGTTTTAATGGGTAATTTTGTGAGATTTTTATGCCCTATTTTATTTTGAGGGACTATTTTACGTTATTTTTTGAAACCAACACTTTTTTTCTCTTCAATCTAAAATTTCTTTTACACATATATTTAGATGGTTTTAAATTACTTTGATTGGAATTTCATTTTTTTAACAAACATTTGGATCTCATATTATTACATAATTATGTTGATTATGGATATTTATTTTTCTTGGTATGTCTATTTTTTAAGGTTGTGTAGCATTTAATTTTTTTATTGGATTAATTTGATGATGTTTTTGCTTCTATGTTTGAATGCTGGTTTCATGAGTATCATGATGTCAACTTTATATTCCTATTTCATGTATAAGGGAGAAGAATTAGCTTGGAATATAGTTAGAGGATGTGATGATCTATCTTGTGAGGTCAAGTCTTGGTCTATCCTCCCACCCACCAGATATGGTGGTTTTATAAAGGATTTAGCTAAAGCACTTGCTATCCTAATTTTTTTAGTGGTCTAAGGAGGAGGTATGATCTTATACATGATTTGACCATAACATATGATTCATTATTTATTGGGAGGTATAAATATATTATTGAAAGTCACAGTGATTGTTCATTATTTTAACATTATTATTATTATATTTCAATGGCAGTTGATATTATTGCTCAATGTTACTTGGTAATGTTCTATATGAATATGCCATGATTTGTTACTTGTTCATACTATTCTATGTTCACCATGGGATAGCACAACATGGTCTATATAACCTTACATGATATTGATACTTATAAACAAAATCATTCAAATGTTTTGACAACATCACTCTTGATATCAGTTGATCTATGACAGATAGTGGTTATTAGTACTAGATAGTATCGCTCAATGTTGCCCATTATTATTTAGGAAAGATTGGCTATGGAATGATAGTGATTTAAAATACCTTGGATCCCAATTGGTTGAATATATTTGGATAGTAGTATGATAGTTGGAAACTATGGGTTATGCCTTAAGGAGATTAATGCTAACTATTCACTTAAAACTTTCTTAATTAGAAGAAATCAATTCCACTATAATAAAATATGTTAATAATTATAAGACTTAAATAATATAAAATATTTAGAATAATTAAACAAGAATAAGGATATTAATAATCTATTGATGAGCTTATATAAATTGAAAACACATGTGATAATAGTTGTTATATCTATCATGACTTATGTTGCACTACTTGTAACTTAGTATGTCATATGAGGTGTGTGGTTATTCAACCCTTATGTTGGTTTGGTGCATTAAGGATGACACTTTTAAAATAGGGGAGAATGTAATATCCCTTATGTCAAACATTTTTACTTTAGCTATTTTGATCCATTTTTTATATGCGGCGACCCTTTATATGTGTAGAAAATTTGATGTGTGATATTTAATATTATCCTGATTGTATTATTATTTCATATTATATGTTTTGGTACATTTTTTGGTCTCAATGGATATATATGGCACTATATAGGAGTATCGATATGTACATTAATATCTAGTTTATTATACCTTAATTAAGTATGTGATTACTTAATGTGATTGCCTTGAGTAGATGTATGTTTTATTTGAATTTTGATGTTGAATAACATGATGATTATTTTCAAATTATAATTGATTATGTTGGAATAACCAAAAATTATGATTTAGTGTTGTGACATTATTATATTAAAAATTACGTGTGTGTGTGTGAATGCACATATTATTTAGATATTGATTATTTTATTGGATGTATTTGATATTGTATTGAGTGTGCATATTATAGTGGACCAAAGGTAGGATTAAAAGGGACTTAGTCATGCCTTGAAAGATAATATGCACCACTGAAATCACCCCAACCTTTGACCTTATACCACTCTTTTTTAAATTATTAATCAAATTATTTTTGTATCCTTTATTCCTACTTTTTATTAGTTTTAATTAGGGCGTTTTATCCTAAACCTCTTTCCTAGTTAAATTAACCTAAACCTATGCTAACCTCTATGAGGTTAATTAACCTTGACCATGGGTTGGGTTATCCCACAAACCCAACCCATGTGTCTAATCCATAAATTTACCTTACATCTACTTTTTACATTGAGTTTTGAATAAGTAAAGATTGTCTCATAAGTCCCTTTCAGGACCATACCCATAGTTATTGGGTAGGATGGTTTTCCAAGGACTTTTGACCACCTTTGGTCATAAAAAGGACTTCTTTTATGACCTATATTTATATTTTCCACAAACAATCTTATTTTGGTATCTATGTGTTTCAATTTTTTATTGTGTCAAAAAAACATCTATGTAGCTATGTAAGTACATTTATGATATTGTAAGAGACTTTTTGAAAGTTGGTCACATCCTTGGGATGAGGATGGATAAGTTTCATTTACCTATTGCATATTTATTGTGTTTCTTTCTCTCTTTTAATAAATTTTGCTGGTCTTTTTGGTTTTTTGCATTTTGGATGGATGAGAGCTTGGAACTAGGGAAAAAGCTTGGATAAAATTGTCAAGTAGAGTTTTGGTTGAGGTGGGTCTTTTACTTGTGTTTTTATTTGATTTTTAATGATCTCTCTCCATTCTATTGTTTCCTTTAAATAAATATCCATATGGAAAACATATTAGAGTTGATGAATTGAGGTCCTTGTAATAATATTTTGTTCTTAAGTTTCCCTATTGTATTGTTTCCATGATTACACTTCTTATTTTATTCTTCTTTGATTTTTTTTGAATGTTGGGTTATGTTAAGTCTAAGGAGGAATATGGATTATTGATAATATGGGTTATGCTAAGTGTTGAAAAAAATTTGAGTTGCATATTTTTTTATAAAATAGTTATCTCCTTAGTACCACCCCTCTCTTCCTTAATTATAATAAAGTACACACGTGTGCATGCACGCACGCACGCACGCACGCACACACACACACACACAAACACACACACACACACACACACACACACACACACACACACACACACACACACACACACACACACACACACACACAGAGTTTGTATAGTTTTTGATAAAATAGTTATCTCCTTAGTACCACCCCTTTCTTCCTTAATTATAATAAAGTACACACACACAAACACACACATGCATGCACACATGCACACACACATGCACACTCACACAGACACAAACACAAACACACACACACACACACACACACACACACACACACACACACACACACACACACACACACACACACACACACACACACACACACACACACACATTCTTGATTTACTACATATGTTATGCATGTTATTCATTATGTATTTCATATATAAAACAAATATGTATTTTTGGTGTGTGTGTGTGTGTGTGTATAACATGCATAACATATGTAGGAAATCAAGAATGTGTGTGTGTGTGTGTGTGTGTGTGTGTGTGTGTGTGTGTGTGTGTGTACATTCAATAAAAATAAAATTTAAATAAAGTGAAAATGCATTCCTATTGGAGCAGATTATCTTAAGCCTCCTTCATAGCTTGAACCTATAAACTTGTGAGAGAAAACAAAGAAAAAATGAGAAGTGGGTTTGATAAATAAATTTATAATTAGGCCATAAGGAAATTTAGGGATTTCCAAAGAATACCTAGATCCTAGGGTTTAGATTAGTTCAATCTAATGGCTCTTAATCACTCCACTTGTAATTGAGACCACTTGCAAGTGGGAAAAAACCTTTGACATTGAAATTCAAATTTAAAGTTCTTTAAATTTACTCATGTGTTACATTGGTTTAGATTTGTATTTAACTTTATAAATTAATCATTTTCTTTTGGGGCTTGTAAAAGTTAATAATATTTAAATAAAAGATGAAATGTAATTTATTTATTTTTAATGTTAGCACTCTTAAGCTAATAATTAAATAAATTATTTTTCCGTTATAACCCTTAAAGGCTTTATTTAATTTGTAGTTATGAATAATATTTAATTATTAGTGGTAGAAAATAATTTGTACATGAATTTTGGTAATTATATTACTTGTGGTTAATTTAAGTGGAGCAAATGTGTTTTGATTTTTATGTTAAATTCTGAATTAACTAATAATAGATTAGTTTATTACATCTATTTTTTGATTTACGTACTTATATTTATTTATCTAACTTCCATAGTTAAACCTTTTATAAGTTTAAATAATTATCCTTCTCCCTTGATTTTTATAAGTTGTCTTTTAATTATTTGTTTGGGAAGGATAATTATTAAAGACTACTTCAACATTTTATTGAAATAAACTTAACGATAGCTTAATAGTTGAATCAATGTATTGTAATGTATTTATTAGTAATATTTTTAAAGTAATATAAATAATACTAGAGGATTTGTAAATTATTCATATCAATTTCCTAGCATATCATTTTATGAAACCAGGTTTTCAATGTCAAATTAATTTATCTAATTGTTTAGTGAAACCTTAGTAGTAAAGTGAAACCTATTTAATTTAGTGGCATTTTCACTTAGCTTAGTTGTGTGAATAATTTAGTGTTAGTAGTTATTTTTATAAAATTATTAGAGTTTTTATGGGGTTTTATCTGGGTAAAATTTTGGGTGTTACAAATTCCACATGTAGGCTTATCAATAAGGCCAATTTTGTTCAGCTTCTACAATAGGATTTAGCAAGGTTCAAATAGAATTTTCAAGGAAATGCATTAGAATAAATAGAGATCAAGCTCAATTTTTCCAAAAAAAGGTCACGTAGGTTGAAATATTTGGAATTAACTTCAAAAACACAAATGTTGCACATGTAAAGCTCCTTGAATAAGCCACTAGAGTTCATAGATCTTTGTTTCTTAATATGGACATAATTAGATACTAACATGACATTGGAGACAAGCACTATCAAGTGTTGGAAACAAAGAAGTAAGTTGATTTTTCAATTTATAGTTTGGCACAAGCTATAAATTAAACACTCCAACAACCTATAACTCCATGCAAACACCCATTCAATCCTAAGTTAAAATATAATATTATTTATACATGTAGATAATACTTATTTTTGCACTTCTAGTCTACTTACACTCAACACGTAAATATAAAGTTGTATGAACTATATTTAAGTGTGTGTGTATTACATTACATCATATAGGTTAACTAATATTGACGTAGTTGTAATTAGATATGAGCATGCACACATGCAATTTTTATGATAAGATTAAAATTAAGTTAATGATTGTGTAATGTAAACATGATTTCACATGCACTTGCAGGATGAGGCCTCCCATCCCCAAGTCTATATATTCATGTAATTACACATTCTAAAGGCTTTGAAGTTTTATCAATACATTAAGAAATCAATTTTGATTGTCATTCAATTGTGTTACTATTTTTTCTTTCCATTTATGTGGTGTTAAGGTTTTAATTTCATTGTTGTGTTAATATAATAATTTGAAGTGTGTAAAAGCTATGGATAATTATGATTATTTTCACTATGTATGATAATATTAGATGTGTAAAATCTATTGAAAGTTAGTATTTTTAATTTAGTATTGAGAAATCAATCAAATTTGTGTTAATATTCCTATTATGTAGAATTGTTTTTATTCAGGTATAGTCTTCTATGTGTGTGTAATAGCTACCTTAGATGCCTTCTTAGTTTGAGATGTAATATCTCAGTTAAGTGTGTGAAATAGAAACTCAAAAGGGATAAACATTTATTTTAGGCCATTAAGTTTCCTATACCATTCCCTAGTCTTCCTAAATGTTCTTGACTAAGTGTCCAATAACTACAAACAACAAGCATTAGTTGTGGAAACACTTGTCTATAAATAAACCAATCTAGGGGGTGACCTATTGAGATCTATAACCTTATTTTCTGCTCTACCCTTCCATCCTTTTGAAGTTTATTTTATTGAGACCTACCCACTCTATATTGGGTACCACCCATCCATCCCACTCACTTAATTTTGATTTATTTACTAGGATTTATTTCACTATAATCAAACATGGTTAACAACATGCATGTTCTACTTACTATTCCACCATAATGTTTTTTAACCCATACTTGAAATTCATGCTCTAGAGTGGAGTTTACCACCATTGAGAACCTAAAATATTAGTGGTTACCTCATTCAATTTGGGTATGTGCACAAGACCCACATCAATATAAAAAGTTGACACTAAAAAGAGGTCCACTTGTGTGTCTTCTCTAGTGAGAGGTTATTATTGGCCATTTTTGGGCCTACATAGAAAGCTTTGAAGGACTGAAAAATGTTAGTAATTGAGATAAGGACCCAATAATAAAAGAGGGAGATCATATTACTCACAATGCTTTTGAAATATTTTAAATAAGCTTGTCTAACAGAGTAAATAGGGGATATAGATAAGTTTGCATAGGTAATCTTATAGTTCAGGTCATGGACAAATTTTCTTATGACTCAAGAAATCATTTGAGCTTCCAAAGATCAAGTAAAAAATCAAAACAACAAGTCTAGGGAGCTAGACTGTCATCAAGATGTCAATCAAAAATAGAATGGTTAACTTGTTTATGCATTTTATAAGTATACTCATAAATCCTTACAAGCCCTCAGGTCACATGGACATATTACTAATAGTACTTAGATCATCCCCTACAAGTTTCATGACTTCGTGCTTTTTCTATTTTGAGATCCAAGCCTTCAAAGTTTACCCAATAGAGTGAGACATTCATGTAGACATCAATTTTAAGCCCTTAAAAAAATCCATTGGTTTTTAAGGTTTGATGGTATTACACCTATCAATGATGTCCATGTGGATATATTTGATGGTCATGTGGATGTTAATTTTAACACATGGTAAAGAGCCATTATATTTCAAAAGCAAAGTATATCTAACAATCAACATTCAAATGTACAATCAGATCCAATGGAGTGAGGTAGATTGACAGTGTTAGTAGGTCCCCATAATATTAATGAAGTGAATTTAATCATACTTCAAGATTGATAGAGGGAGATAAGTCAAAAGGGTCATAGGATCTTGATGATGAATACAAAGAGGACAAGTGTCAGTGGGTCCTAGCAGAAGATTAATGACTCATGGGCATTCATACAAGGAAGATCAATGGTGCATAGAAAGGTTGAAAAAGTTAATAGGTCTAAGTCATAAGTTAAAAAGTAATGAATAAGGGAAAGCTCAAGAAGATTTTGATGGAAGTCAACAAGGCAATTTTTCAACATAGGAAGGAAAATACATAGAGAGCTAAGTGTAGATATGATCTAGGTGAAGCAAAATGATTATTTCAGGTTTGAAGGATGTCCTTAAGGTTTTTTTGGACCTTTGGTTCAAAGATATAGAACATATAGACTATGTTCATTATTTTTTAAAGGAGGTCATAATGTGTAGTGAGTTTCTAGATTCTAGTATGCATAGAGTTAAACTAGGTTTAAACTTAATATAGTTCAGAGTAAGAGTATGCAGCCTATGAGGTTTTTATAAATAGGGAAACTATAAGAGAACCAATAATATGATTGGTTTTCAATCTATAAGGATATCTATGCTCAGATATTGTGATACAAATAGGTACATATAGCCACTTGAAATAAACCAAACATCTCTATCAATTTCAAGTCATAAGGGATTTTTTCTCATGATAGATCAAGTAGAGGTGGCATGGAAACCTGAGATGAAGACCTGGTGGTTAAATAAAGATCATAGAGCATTAAATTATTTTGTAAAGCCTTTGAAATTAAGCCTCTTTGATAAGATCATGACTTATAATCTTTGAGAATGTTAATCCATTAAGATTAGTTAGACCTCATTCAAATGTTTTCTATCTGCTTAATTTATTCTCTCTCTCTCATCCTTTTTTATATAAATATAAGATTATAAGCCTTGAAAATAGCTTGGTAATCCCTCTCTTGGGCATGACTAGACTCTACCTAGATTTTATCTTTGTAACCTCTTGAGATAAATAAAGGACTCTTTTTAGATTTTATTATTCTGGTATAATGTGTCAATGTTAGATTAATTTGCATATGTGGTATAAAATTCTCCCTTGTCAAATCTTGAATCTCACCTAGCTACTAATTTATCTTATTGTGTAGTTCATGTTTAGTGTTTAATGTCATTTGATTGAATTTAGTAAGTGGATGTATTGAATGGTTATCACCTTGAATCAGGCCTCTCCATCACTTTTCTTAGGTTTTTGATCATTTGGCGAACCTATACATAAAATAATAAAGCATAAACAACCATTTAGAGTTGAAGATACTATCTTCTTAGTGATTTTTAGAAGTTTATATAGAGTGGACAGATATCACATTACTAGTGCATCACCTCCTTTACATGTTTTTATGTGTTATTACCATTTTATCTCTCCCTTTTCCCACTTAGAATTTAGTTTAGGTGATAGATCTAGAAGGATGTCAACCTTGTATAGAGGTTTAACCCTATGATAGGTGACCCAAAACCTAGGCTTAGTCCCATATTAGACTAGATTTGGGTAGAGGACTTGAACAATCCCCTTCTCAGCCAGGGTGCAAATCTAGAACACTAATAGTTTTGGCACACCTAGTAGGACCCATTGGAGCTTGTCTTGGTAAATTTATAGTTGTATTAGTGTTATTCATTAAGAATTTGGTGATTCTAGTCTCAAGAAATTGCTTCTAATAGTCTAGGCAATTTCCACATACGCCTAATTTCCATTACACTATCCTTATGTTGTTTCCATAGATGTGTATGAAGGAAATAGTTATAAAATATCTCCTATCAACCCTATGATGGATCATACCAGCCTTGTCATGATCAATATGAGCCTTTTTATGAGCCCAATCAGTATTACCAAGAATTTTTTCAAATCCAAGATGAGCCTTATCAAGTTTTCCATGATCCTTATTATCAAGAGCATGACTCTTAGCTTCCTTATGAACCATATCAATCTCAAGACCAGATTTCAAATTTTGCATGTGGATATGATGTTGCATATGAGTAGTCTTGTTTACAAGAAAAGATGGATGAGATAGAGTTCAAACTTATAGCATGTGTAATAAAAGTATTTTTAGATTCCTAGTATGAAGAAGTGAATGAATGGTTTTAAAATGTGTCTAATGATCTAAAAGAGAGGCATGATTTTTTTACCATTATATTAGAGAATATTAAGGCTTTAGAGAGGAAAAAGGTGAATTCAAATAGTTATCTCAAGAACCCTCTTGTATTCCTTACTAGTATTCTTGTGCTCCTTATTCTCATGAAGTTATTGATGAAGCCCAGTGTGTGTCAATGAAGATTCCTAGTTGGAGTCAAGAATCTATTCAAGATGATACTTATATGACAATTCAAGAACCTATTCAATAAGATATTCGTATTCTAATTAAATTACCTATTCAAGAGACTAAACCTTAATATAATCCCCTTTTTTCACCACTTACCCCTCAAGCTCAAGTTTTCCATGAGGACAAAAAGGTTTCAGACCTTGATGAAGTAATAAACAAGTAAAAAGAGTAGAATGTGGAGGTCTACACAATTTTCTCTTTTCTTCCTCTCCAAAAATCCTTAAATGATTCCATTGCCCTTAAGATCCCAAAATCTATTCATGATCAATATTCCATGCTTTATACTCCCTCTCAAGCAAATGAATTTCATCACCCTCCCACCATATCCCTTCTTCAAGAGGAGCATGTTTTATGGGAGATAATGAAAGAGATTATAGTTACAAGTCAATTCCTTAGATAACATGAAGAAGATGATATAATTATGTGTGACAAAGATTTTTTCATTGATACTTCATTTGAGGTTGTAGTTGGGAATGAGATTTCAATTGAGGATGAAAAGGATAGTCTTATTGTGGAACAACTCCATGAATAATTGGTAAAAGTTGAAGACATAAATAAGGTTGAGATATATCCACTTGAGAAGGATAAAGATACATTTTAAGATGATCTTATTTAGATTGATAAAAGTTAATATCAAAAAGATGATTGACAACTATATCTTGAATCTCTTCAAGAGATTGAATAACTTTGTGATGATTTATTACCCATTACAGAGCATGTTTATGAGAAGTTTGATCAAGAATCACCTATTCAAGATCATGATGTAGCTTTGGTTGACTATTTATAGCTCTTTAAAGAGCTTGATGAAATTTTAGTAGTTAATAAAAATGACAAGGTCATTCAAGGACAATGCATAAATGAAATATCACTTGATAGGGTTGTAGTTGACAAGTAGTGTGAAAAAGAGCTTGAAGTATAAGACAGTTTTGTATTTATTAGTGACTAGTTTACTATCAAAGACTAATTTCAAGAGATGTTAAGAGAAATAGTTGGTAAGAAGAGTGCCTCTTAAAATTTCATGTTCAGTAAACACCTTGATTTGTAACTTGTACCTTATCTTAGAATGAAAAAAATTCATGAATTTCCCTTTTGATCTAGGTGGATCATGTTTTGTCATGGTTAATTAGGTTAGTTTGTTTATATTTTTTCCTAAATAAGTACTTTATTTTTACATTTGAATTTTTAGGTTAGTTTTCCTACTTTATTTTATTTCTTTCCTTGTTTTGGTGGAGTTTTTTGTCTTTCTAAATCAAGAGGTTCCTTACAGTCATGAAACATATGTGTTATTTGTTATGTGTCAAAGGTCATGTACATGGTTTTAGTTTGAGCATAGAAGGCATGCTACCCAATTGAGTTACTAGAGATGTTGGCCATTTTTGGGCCTACATACAAATATTTGAAAGTTTGTGAAATGTTCCTAATTGAGAGGACACAATGATAAAAGAGGGAGATCATATTACTTGCAATACTTTTGAAATATTTTAATCAATATTATCTGATAGAGTAAATGGGGGATCCAAATAAGTTTTCATAAGCAATCTTATAGTTTAGGTAATGGACAAATTTGATTATGCCTTAGGATATCATTCAAGCTTCTAAAGATCAAGAAAAATCTCAAAATAACAAGTCTAGGGACTTAGACCATCATCATGATGTCACTAAAAAATTGACTAGTTATCTTGTTTGCACATTTTATAAGTATGATAAAAAATCCATGAAATCCCTTAGGTCATATGTACATGTTTCTCTTAGTACATATATCCTCCCCTATAAATTTCATGTCTTCATGCTTTTTCTACTTCGATATCCAAGCCTTCAAAGTTGACCTCACAGAGTGATACATTCACATAGATGTTACTTTTAAGCTTAGGTGAAAATCAATTAGTGTTTAAATTCTGATGATTCACACCTTTCAATTAAATCCACATGGATGTATTTGACATTTGCATAGATGTTAAAATAAATTTCAAGCAAAAGTCATGTAAGCTTAAATTTGATGGTCTGTGAGATGTCAAATACATCCATGCAAATGTAAGACTATGGGTCTGTAGATGTAAATTTTATGACATGATAAAGAGCTATTAGATTTTAGAATACAAGCATATGTGATGGTCAATGTTTGAATGTATAACTAGATCTAATGGAGTGAGTTATCCTGATAATGTCAATGGGTCCCCAAAAGATCAATGGAGCACATTTAATTGTACATCAAAATTGATGAAGAGAGATAATTCAAAAGGTTCAAAAGATATTGATGATGAATATAAAGAGGACAAGTGTCAAAATTCAATGGGTCCTAGTGAAAGATTGATAGCACATGATAATTCATACAAGGAAGATCAATGGTCTATAGAAATGTTGAAAAAGTCCATAGGTTTGAGTTGTAAGTCGATAGCCAATATATGAGGGAAAGCTCAAGAAGCTTTAAATAGAAATTTATAGATTAGGTTATTAGCATAGGTAGGTAAATACATAGAGAGCTGAGTCTAGATATGATCTGGGCAAAACTAGAATGATTATTTTATGTTTAAAGGGTATCCTTAAGGTTTAGTTTAGACCTCTAGTTAAAAGATCTAGAACATATGGACTAAATTAATTATTATTTAAAGGAGGCCATCATGTGCAATGAGTTATTGGCTTCCAATATGCATAGAGGTAGATTAGGTTTAAACTTAATATAGTTTAGATCAAGACTATGTGGCCTATGAACTTTCTTAAATAGTGAAACCATAGGAAAAACAATAATATGATTGGTTTTCACTCTATAAGGAGATATGTGCTCAGATATTGTGATACAAATAGGTATATCTAACCACTCAAAATAGGCTAAGCATATCTATTAATTTCAAGGCATAAAGGATTTGTTCTCATGACATATCAAGTAGAGGTGGCATGAAATCTTGAGATGAAGACCTAAAAATTGAATAAGGATTATAGAGCATTAAATTATTTTGTAAAGCCTTTGAAATTATGCCTCTTTGATAAGATCTTGACTCAACATCCTTGAGAATTTTAATCCATCAAGAGTAGTTGAACCTCATTCAAATGTTTTCTATCTTCTTAGTTCCTTCTCTCTCTCATCCATTTTCCAATAAATATAGGCTTCTAAGCCTTGAAAATAGCTTGGTAATCCCTCTCTTGGGCATGAATAGACTTTGCACAGATTTGATCTTTGTAAACTCTTTAGATACATAATAGAATATTTTTAGATTTTATTATGCTAGTATAGTGTCTCAATGTCATATTGATTTGCATATGTGGTATAAACTTCTTCCTTGTCAAATCCTAAATCTCACCTAGCTACTAGTTAATCTTGTTGTGTAGGTCATGTTTAGTGTTTAATGTCATTTGATTTAATCTATAAATTGGATACATTGAATGGTTAGAGACTTTAATTATGCCTCTCCATCACTTCCCTTAGTTTTTTGATCATTTGGTGAACTCGATATGAAATACTAATGCATAAACAACTATTTAGAGTTATAGATCTGATATCATTAGTGTTTTTTAGAAGTTTAGATAGAGTTAATGGATAATCACATCACTAGTACATCAGCTCATTTACATGTTTTTGTGTTATTTCCCATTTCTTTCTCTTTTTTTCCACTCAAAATTTAGTTTAGGTGATAGATCCAAAAGGAAGCCAACCTTCTCTAAAGGCCTGACCCTATGATAGGTAACCCATAGCCTAGGGTCAGTCCCATGTTGGATTAGATTTGAGTAGAGGACCGAAATAATCCCCTTCTCATCTAGGGAGAAAATCTAGAACACCAACAATTATATTTTGCATTGATTTGTGCTAGAGACACCTAATAGAGTTACTAGGTTGAAAGCCCAAACTAGTCCTCTGGTTTCCCCTTATTAGTACATTAAAGGCCTAAATCTATACTATTTGTTCCTAATAGACCTAGGTCTAGAAAAATATATTAAATAATAAATATCCATCCCATAAATCATCTTATGGCTAAAAAATAACGTTGATTATATGGATCTACCATACTATCCTAGGAGATGTGCACAATTTGGCTAGGAACCCAAAGAAATATATGTTTTCTTTCTCCCCTTGAGGAGGAAAAACTATAGAGTAACACATCAAATCTTTCAAGGCTGATTTAATATTAATTAATGTTACTAATTAATATGATTCATGTAATATTTTCCCATTTACCTTGGAATATTCTACCTATGATTGGTACCTCAACCTTCAAGATAACTTGATCACTTCCTATAATGTATGTCAAAGCAAGTTTCTTGCCCAATTCAAACAAGTTACTAGCCCTAGATTAGTGTATTAAAATTTTACCAGCATGAAGAGGTAGCCTAATGAGCCAATTTGAGCTTTCAATTCTAGATTTTAGAAGATGTACACTTGGCTTAATCTAAATTATAAACAAAATGGAGTAGTGGTATTAGAGATGTATAAAAATGCCTTGGACCTAGTCACAACATTGTTCTTACAAAGAGTTATTGATGCCACCACTCTAAATTTATCATATTAAGAGGTTATTAATATTTATAGACAACTAAATACTCAAATACTAGGCACTCCTAACATCAATGTTGGTTTTCCAGCATTGAATCTAGTCCTGCATGTTAATCAGAATGTTCTTATTTTCAACCAGAATGAATTATATGGACTTCTTCCTCTAATTTATCAAACAAAAAATTAGAATTATGGTAATATTAACCATTAGGTATAGATGAATAACCATCAACACAACTAAAATTCAATTCCCTTAATAGTATAGTTACACAAAGAATGAACTATACCAAAGCAAAAATGGATTCCATCTAGAGAATGGTCCAGAAATTGAGCAATGACTTCTTAAGGAATGTGGGTAACACCACTATCTAGAATAATAATGAAAATTATAGGTTTCAAAGATATAATATATCCTTCAATAGGCCTACATATAATATAAAATAGCAACCCAACAAGTTATCAGAGATCAACATAGTATAAATAACTCTACCTAATTGGTTTAGAGTCCATAATACATCATAACATGGTGAAATTAAATGTGTGGAACTATGTGTAGTTTTTGAGATCTTCTAGAGGGATTTGGTAAGGCAAGACTTGATGAATAATCCAACAGAGTCCATCCATAATCTGGGTCTTCAAACACTAAAATGGTATTTTAAATACATAATTCTATCTTCTTAGTAAAAGATGACAATAAACTAGAGGATAACTCCAATGAAGTACATGATTTCCAAAAATAATTAAATTGAAATTGTAATATGAGAAATAAGTATCCCTTCATAATGTCTACCCCTATAAACAACACTATTATTCCACTAAATCTAAGATCCCACAAAATCCACCTCCCCTAAAAAGGAATGAACAACTCCAAAATAAAGAGGAACGAGACAAGAGGGTATAAAATTATTGAAGACATGAAGAATATTAAATCCAATATTACTCTTCATGAATTGGATCATATCACTAAACAAAAGGAGTTCCTATGTAAGTCTATTATGGGTAATGCAATTACCAAGAAGACAAAGTCTACTTACGCCAATGTCATATAAAAAACCAAACCAAAAGTTCCACCTTTATTATTGACCATCTAAGTGTTTGGAAAGAATATCCATAATTACTTAGTTGATTCTAGAGATTTAGCCATGGTGATTATTACTTTAATTTTCCAAAAAATAGGTTTGACTCAAATCCCATCAAAGAGAACAATCTCACTATTGGATAAGACCATGGTCTTTGTAATAGGAGAGTTAAATGATGTATGCATCCAAGTAGCATTTGAACCATGGGTATAAATTATAGTTGGCATACTATTATGGGATATTATATAAGGATATAAAATAATTTTGAACCATGGGTATAAATGATAGTTGGCATACTATTATGGGATATTATATAAGGATATAAAATAATTAATAGAGATTGTTCCAAAATTTTGAATGGTTAAGTAGCAAAAAACTTCTCTCACATTTGGTTACCATGGAGAGGTATCCTAAGCCATATTTGAGTTGATTGAGAGCCAAGAATGAAGCAACCACTTACTGAATAAAATAGAAAGAATGAAGAAGTAAGTTATAAATATCCTAACATTGGGATACATACTTTTACTACAAAACATGAGGTATATGAACCAAAAATCCATGGATCTTCCTAGTTATGGACTCTCCACTTTGACAACGTGAGATCCATGTAAGGATCAAGGGTTGACATTAAATTAGTGGACCCAAAAAGAAAAAAATACCTAGCAACATATAGATTAAATTTCCTTTAAACTAATAAAAAATTGGAATATGAGGCACTAATTTTGGGATTACATTTTTCTCTAAAAAATAATGCTAAATAACTTTTAATTTATGGAGAATCAAAACTAGTAATCAATTAGATAAAAAATACTAGTGTAAGCTATCATATATAAAGAGGTACATATATAGATCCTAAGATTTGATTGAGTGTTTTAATGCCTTAAACATATTGGTTATGACTAAATAACAAAATCAAGATATTGATTCACTTGATGATTCAACTACCAATTTGACACCCCTACAAGAATCCAAGGTACAAAGATTCTCCATTGAGTTAGTGCCTTATCCATCTATTACAGACAATGTTGAAAATTTCCAAGTCTTTGATGATCACTAGGAAATCATATAGTTATTAACTAACTCAAGGAAATTTTATAATCAAATCATTGATGACAAGGAAATTATCTATCTATACCAATAGTAATTGGGGGAATAAGGAAATTTTTAGCCAAAGAAAAATTGCCTCCCTCTAGAAATGGTTTCCTTGGAAAGGACATTTAATTTGGATCCTCAAGTTCAAGAAGAATGGTAGCCAAAAATAAATGATTTTGATTTTAAAAAGATAATATATGAGATGATTATGACCCATATTATGTTAACATTGGTCTTAGTTGCACTCCAAAGGAAAGACAAAGGGTAAAGAATATACTCGTTGAATACAAGGATGTTATTACATGGAGATATGAATACCTGAAGGTTTTCAACCTAAAGATCATAACCCATATAATTCCACTTAATGTGGATCACGAACCATTAAATCAAAGGAAAATAATGGTAAATCATATCCTAAAACATCTTACTTAGAAGAAAGTGCAATGTTGTTTAGTGCATAAATAGTTTTTCCTATCAAACATTCTACTTGGGTGGATAATTTAGTTCTAGTCAAGAAAAAGAGTGGGGAGATTAGTCTTTATGTTGATTTCATAAATGTAATTTTTTTTTATAAAGATAATTATTTATTACCTTCCTTGGATTAGGTCATCTAGATAGTAAGTGGTTTAGGAATGATGTCCTTGGACATATTTTCAAGATATAACTAGGTGTTGGTAGAATCAAAAGATAAAATAAAGATAATATTCACCATGAAGTAGGGTACTTACACATATAAGAAGATGAAATTTATCCTAATTAATGTAGGTGCCACATTTCATCAAGCTATAGACCACATCTTCTAGAGGTTGATAGGTAAATTTATAAATATTTACATGGATGACCTCATAGTTTTCTTAAAATCAAGGACTAGTCATGTAGGTCACCTAAAATCAATCTTTGAAATATGTAAAAGGTTTGGAATTTAAATAAAACCTAAGAAGAGAATATTTGGAGTCACATAAGGTAAGATATTGAGTCACATCATCATTAAATATAGAATTATAATTGAACCAAATAGAATTCTAGGGATATCAAAAATTGCATTCTCAAATAACAAGAAGGAATTCAAATATTTATTTGGGAAGATAAACTTCAAAAAAAAATTTATATTGGGATTTGTAAAAATTGATAGATATTTAAATGTAATGCTCAAGAAAGATGCTAAAGTGGAATGTAAAATAGAGGCTTGAAAGTATTTTTGAGACATTAAAAATGAAATATCTCAAGCCTTTATACTGATAAATCTAGACTTCACTAAAGAACTATTGGATTTATTCACTTTAAAACATACTATTGCCACTATGCTCACCCAGAAGAAATATGAAAATGATAATCCTATTGCATTCATGAGCATAAACTTGAAAGAAATATAACTTACATATTTCTTGATAGATAATCAAATATTTACCTTGTCAAAGTGGTAAAGAACTTTTGACATTACATCCTGAGGAACAAGACCATCGTCATTGTGCTAGAAAATAAATTGGGAGAATGCAAAGGAAAATGGATGGAAAATTTATAATATATTGACATATAAATCAATCCTACCAAGATATTTAGAGCTTAGGGCATAATTCAACTCATGATTGAGCCTAACCCATACATCATCATTAAAGATTTTTATAAAAGCTAGGTATCTAAAGGAGACTAGTATACTGATATTATTCAATACTTACTCATAGGTACCTACTCCCTAGATCTCAAAAGAAAATAGAGGTGAGATTTAAGACTTAATTGGACAATAAAATGATAAAAAAGGGATATTATATAGAAGTAATTATGAAGGCATTTAACTTATATTTGTATCATGAGAAGAGGCTTGATAGATTTTAGAAAATTTGTACGAAAAGATAGGAAGTGGTCATCCTTCTGGAAATGCCATAGCCCATAAAATCCTCAGAATGGGTTATTATTGGCCAATAGTCTTCAATAATGCACATGTTCATATTAGAACATGTCATGAATGTAAAGTCCTTGTGAAAAGAGAAGTACATACAACAAATCTTATACAACTTGTGATTAAAGGAAGATCATTCTCTCAATCAGTCTTGGACTTCATTAGAGTCATTAATCCCATTTCTTCAAGTGGACATAAGTTTGTACTAACTACTATATACTATTGTACACATTAGATAAAATCTATAGATACAAGTCATTCAAGAACACAAGATGTGATCATCTTTGTAGAGGAAAATATCACAACTAGATTTGGTGCTCCCATCTCTCTAGTTTGTGACAACAAGATAGCATTCTAATAAACTAAATTTATTGATTAGGCCCATGACAATCAAATCACCATCAAGTCATCATCCAAAAATTATCCACAAGGAAATGGATAGGATAAATTAATAAATAAGAACCTAATTTATGCCATTAAAAATTTTACAGCAAACAAACCTTGATATTGGCATAATCTATTGAAGTATGCGCTATGGGATGATCAAACAAGATATAAGTAGGAACTCAAGGCTCACCTTACTTACTAGTCTATGAGAGACAACCTATTTTACAAATAATGCTTAAGTTTCCAACATATTAGTTTATGAAGGAGTACATGGATCCAAGATATAAGGTGGAGTCTTGATTACTATACATAATACAAATGGAAGACTCAAAGAATGAAGCGTTACAAAATTTTAGTAAACATTAGGACATAGTGAAAAGATGGTTCGACATATGAGAAAAATTCAAAGCATTTAAAATATCTAACTTGGTGCTTCTATGGGACAAATTCCATGAAAATAAATGATTCATGACAAGTTTACCCAATTGTGGATTAGACCTTATCAGATTTTAGAGATCTTAGGTAATAATGTTTTCTATTTGAGGGACCTCTAAGGAAATGAGATGACATATCCATTCAATGGATAGTTTTTGAAGCATTAGTTCATGGTTGTACTATGTCAGGATGTTCCTGAATAACAACATATGTAGTTATAATATTAGGATTATAGTATATTTATTGCTTTATTAGAATAATTATATTACTTTCATAGAGTAGTTTCCCCACTTTTTAGGTTAATTTTGTCTATTTTTAGCATTTTGTTTTATAGTTTAGCTTCCTCCTTTCTAGATCAAACATTTTACTTTGTCCCATGGTAATATGATTAAATTCTCATAGTATACTTAAAACAAGTATCCAAACAATTAGGACTTCCTAAAACATGTTCAAAAGCTAAAAGGATCTACATGTGGGAAAACACACAAAGAAAGGGTACACCAATTTATTTACTTGCAATATTTTACACCCTTACATTTCAAATTTTTAGAATTTAAATATGCAACAAAAAAATTAATCATGATCAAGATAAAATTGAATGCTTCAATAAGGAATATAAAGGCTATTGTCAATACTACATACAATTTTTATAAAGTCTTCTCACTTTTAATGGATCAAATGCATTTATCATGTTAATTCTTGTTTGAGGATATAATCATTGATATGGGTATAGCTATTAGGGACAATTTGATAAACTTACACTTTCATATATACCATCTCATTTCATCTCTCCCTCTTCCAAAAATATTCTACAAAAAAAAAAAAAATAAAAAAAATCAAGATCAAGTTATCCTTAAAATAGTGAACCAACAAACCTAAATAAAAATCCAAAGGTGATCAAAATATCAAATGATGAAATAAGTTTAATGTACCATGCATCATGTAAGAATATAGGATGGGGAAAGAGAAGGAACACATGGTACCTCTATTTGGGTTATGGATGCCTATTTGGTAGTAGAGTAATGCTAGAGATTCCCTAATTTTCAAAAAAAAATCTCAAAACAAAAATGAAACCTATAGTTATCCCAATTTTATGCTAAAGTACTCAAAATAAGGATAAAATGAAATCACTTCCTCACACATAGATCCAAGGTAAAGTAAAATGTAAGTATGTTGTATTTGGTTTTTAGGAGTATCTTTTATATTCCAATTTGATTATTCTTTGTGGAATTATCCATGTTTGATCTAAAATTTGTTAACCAAAGGTTTTGGGTTCTAAAATACTCAACAGTATTTCCCATGTGAGTCTCCATTTGTTTTACACAACATACCCCCATTCTTTTTTTAGTGTAGGGACCCATTATCTTTCAGAACATGGTTTAGCCTTATCTTGAAAATCTTCTAAAGGGGAAATATTTATGTATTGTAATAATTTAACTATTAGATATACCTTTGAAAATGATTTATTTTTGAACTAATTTATTGATGTTCTTTTAAATTTGTGCATCTATCACGTCTCAGATCATTTTTGTTTAGTGAAATTGTTTGGTGTATTTATTCATTAAACTCACTTAGAACTGTGCTTAGAAGGATTTGGTCTTCAAAACTTTTGTTCAAAATCCTAGCTTCAATAGTTTTCAACACTTTAAATTTATATGCACCTTTAAAACTTTATTTTCCTTATATCAAAGACTTTTGTATTTACTCTTCAAAACCTACTCTTTAGGAACTAGATTTTTGGATTTTTTACACTTCAACATATTTAGGTCTTTGGAGGATTTGTTTGGAAAAACCCTTTCATGAAAATTTTTGATGCAAAATTAGCCTTTGATTAAAGTTCATGGAACATTTATTCATTGATTTTATCCAATTAATCTAGGTATTTGGTTATTTTTTTCATAGAACTTGTTTGGTGAGAACATTTGACATTTTGGTCTTTGACAAAAGTGTTTAGATCACCAATGTCTTTAGTAAAAATTGTTCAATGATTTCTCTCTAACTCATTTGGGCTTCCATAAAAGTTTTTGGAACTTTGAAGACCTGTCTACCTCTCAAACACTATTATATCCCAACTCTCAAGTATCAATGGCCTCATGTCATGGTAAACCAAAGTGAAATAAATGATGAAATAACATTTGGAAAAATGAAAATATGTAGCTCTCTTACTAATCATCAACATTGCCAAGATGGTATACCCATCAAATGAAGTAGAAAATTTTAAATTTAAAAAACAAATCAAATTTGTTTATGTTGGACATTAATGGTGTACGAACTAGAAATGAATGCTGAATATATATCCAATCATTTCAAATAATAGCATACCCATTAATCTCAAGCTAACTTGTGAACTTAATTTTTCCCCTATAATCAAACCTTAACTACCAACTTTACAACCTAATAGTGTAATCAAGAGAGCCAAGCCTTTAACTTGAAAACTAGAATAATATCAACAAATTTGAATAACAATGGCATCCTCATCTAAATCATTGTAATGAAATATCTCCACATAAAAGTTTTCAAACATAGATTAAACCAAATACAAGGATATTTTATTCAAACTTGTATTATTTAACAATGACTATAATAATTACTCAATATTATTGGAGGTGATACACTAGGTTAACATGCATACACATGAAGAAAATTTGGCTCCATATCAATGATAATTGACTATAGATATCTTCCCATTCAAACATTAATGGTTACACTTTGAAACAATAAATCAAAAGGTCATGACATTCATTAACCTCCTAAAAAACTTATTATTTGTTGGGAAGCAAATTAGAGGAGCATTCTTGCACCATTTGGAGCATAAAACAATCATTGCATACATATGAGGTGATGAAATTAAAAGGTGCCTCACCTTCCAAATTATAGATGATACTTATAATTTATGTAGGGTAGTATCATGGAATAAATAAAAGTTAAATGAGAAGACACTCAATAGCTAGATGCTCCTAGGAGAGACTATCAACTTGAAGGATAAGCAACCAATGCTAGTGACCAAATTTAGGATGGTAATATGAAATGGAATGGCAACTTAAATATATTATTTGGTTATCTAAGAATAAAATTCCTCCAACATGAGTGGGTTTTATTTGTTGAATTACTAATGAACTCAAAGTTGACATTCATTTTTGGAGAAGTAGATAGTGTAAGGCTACAAGAGAAAATATTACACAAGGATAAGAGGCCTTAGGGAGTTTATTTATACATGATGGTATACCTCCTTGACACTATCCTCGACATATTCTATATTCATAATAGGTCATTATAGAGCCTAGATATAAACTGTATGAATAATTATATATGGTATTCCTATCATTTCATGCACGTATACATGTACACCTGAAACATTATATGCATTGCATAAGATGTCTACCCCTAGGTATGGATGGTTATCCATGAGTCCCCCTATCTAATTTATCCAAAAGTATTTCACATACCTATTTATTATGGGAGACTACTAGTTGTACCCAGATTACATTGTCATCATGGTTACAGGCCACAAAGTAACACATATACACATCCCAAAGTATGTCTACGATAAACTTGTAGAGTAAGAAATTACCTACTAGTTATGGTGGGATATTGATGAAGACATGCATAAGATTAGTAAAATATACTTTCATGGCTCCCACCTCATGATTGAGATAATGTGCTACATAAACTATAAGCACTTATATGGAGTAATTAGGTATAAAGAGTGTTATTCATTAGCTACATTATCATATAGGGATTAGGATCCCCATGGTTAGGTGAAGAAACATATCAAGGGGATTGGAATTGTTTATCATCTGATACCTATGACCATGATTTATTATTTCTTCATGATAATAATGATGACCAAGTCAAGTAAAAGGCACAATCAATCACTTTCAAAGAATACATCTTGAAAATTATTCAAGGGTAACCTTTTATTTCAATAAAAATGAATAGACTATACTCCCACCAATTGGGATATGGGATTAATAATAATTTAAGGTTAATAGGACCTCTTATCTAGAGAAGGATTAAAGAAAATCCTCATAGACACCATTTATAACACTCAAATTTTTAAAGAAAGATCCAGGGGTGCCTGATACCTCACTCAGGGGAGCACAAGATGAGCCTATTTATATTGACTCTTTAGACTTTGAGGGCCATAACTAGCCAAATGTTCCATCACTAAAATATGTTTTTGTTTTGGTTACATAAAACACATCCATATAAGATTCACTTTCCAAATCTACTAAGACAACCATTTTTTACAAGAGGAACTCGAGGGAACAACCCTCTCTATAGAGCTCAGTTATTGATACACTAGTTATTAAATCACCATTACAAGAGGAAGCTAGAGGTGAATTTGATGAAGAGGTATAAATTTAAAGAGCCAATATCTTGATCCTCTAGGACATAAATGGGAAAGATCCACTACATGTGTAGCCATCAAATGATCAAGCATCCCCCTTGATTTACACTACTACTATGTCTCATGTCTCTATTTTTACTATTAATACATTTGATTTTATTTCTCTTAGTCTTGGTGATATCCCTCCCATCTTATTCCCCAAGATGTATATTTTCTATACATAATAAATTTCACAATTAACCTTTCTTATTCTTGTTGTGGACCAAGATTGCACCCTAGCTGAGCAAAGGATTATTCAGGTCCCTTACTCAAATCTAGTCCAACATGGGAATGACCCCAGGCTATGATTTAGCTAATCTTGGGTTGACCTATAGGATTTTTAATGAGGCTAGATCTTTTGATGTATTTCTTAGATAATTTCCACTAAAACCTACTAATTTTTTAGGGAAAAAGAGAGGATGACAACTAAAAGGGAAATCTAAGCTAATGTTGGTGATGCACCTAAATTGATTGCTCATCCACTCCAATTGAACTTCAAGTCTTGAACTCACGTATCTAATAATTATCTTGTTATGAAGGTCATGTTTATTGTTTAATGTCATTTTATTAAAGCTATCATGTGGATATATTGACTGGTTAGTGCCTTGAATCAAGCCTCTCCATCACTTCCCTTAGGTTTTGATCACTTGGTAAACCTCTACATGAAATATTAATGCACAACAAACATTCTGAGTTTTAGATTTAGTATTTTTATTGTCTCATTAGTGTTTTTATAATTTCAAATGGAGCGGATGAGAAATCAATTTAGGTACATCACCAACATTAGCTTAGATTTCCCTTTCATTTATCTTCCTCTCCCTTTCCTCATAGTAATTAGTAGGTTTTAGTGAAAATGAACTAAGCGATACATCAAAGGAGATAGTCTCATTAAAAATCCTAGATGTATAACCCAAGATTAGGTAACCCAAAACATAAGGTCATTCCCATGTTGGAGTAGATTTGAGTAAAAGACCTAAACAATCTTTTACTTAGCTAGGGTGAAATTTAGGTCTATAATAATTATAAATATGGAGGATTTTACTCTACCTTTAATTTCCCCACTCCCCTAGTTAGTCTACCCCAAATTGCATCTTATATATCCATCCCTATTATTCTTACTATTTTTCCTTCGACTACTATCCCAACCCCTACAAAGACAAAAAAAGGTAACAAAGAAGGCTAGGGGAGAAGTAGCAAGTACTTAGCTCCATGTCTCATCTAATCATCTAGGTTTACTAGTGCCTAACCTAGTTAATCTTAATATATTATTGTGATAACAACAAACAAGGCTAAGAAGAAGAAGCTAATTTACACATTTCACCCACTATTTCAATATGGTGGAGTGGACTGGTCTTAAATTATCTAGACTTCACTTGTTAATCCATTACTATAAAAAACTTTGAATCAAATATAAAAAGATTTATTGGGTGAGACTATAGTTAAAGAAACTCCACCCATAGATTCAAGCAAGCTATTCCTCCCATAATGGGAAAAAAAATGCCATCAGATGCTTCTTATAGGCCTACTTTTGTAATTACGTAGTTTCTCACTATAAGTTACATATTTTAAAAATATATAGGGAATATGTAGAGGGTAAAGAAGAGGAAACTAGAAGATGATATCGAGAGAGAGCTCATACTAGAAAAGAGACAAGAAGTATTTACCTTGTCGAAAAGGAAAGACAAAATTTGTGAAGTCTCCATACATAGAAAATTTTGAATCCTATTTTGAAACTCATAAGGATGCTCTAGTGGAAATGCATGAAGGAAATGAAATGGAAAGAAAATATCTAGAGTAAGATATGGAATAAATAAGGTAATAATAACAAATTGTGCATGTTCTAGTAAATATAGAGATAAATGTAAATAACGTTGCATCTATGGTGTATAATATCCTTGAAGATATTGGTGCAATGAGTGTAGAATTGGGGGTAAAATTGGCACATCATATAGTATAAATAATAAGTTTGATCATTCTTTGAAATTGGATTAGAATAAATTTAAATTTATTATTCTTTATACTAAAATCATGGTATACATGCACCTAAACCTGATGGAACCACTAGAGGTTACCAATGCCCTCAATTTGGTAGTCATCAAGACACAAGAGGCTAGAGAGTGGATTATTGTAGCTAAGGCAATAATGCTTAAGTATGCAAAGAATAAAAATATTATTTTGTAGATTTTGAATGAACTTAAGATCTCACAAGCAAGGGCTTCCATAGGTAGGCTTATCAACAAGGCCAATTTTGATCAAATCCTATATTAGGCTTCAACAAGATTAAAAAATAATTTTTAAGAAAAGACATTAGAATAAATAGAATATAAGCTAAATTTTTCCAAAATAAAGGTCATAGAGGTTGGCATCTTTAGAACTAACTTTAGAAACACAAATACTGAGCATGCAAGGCTCTTTGAACAAGTCACTAGATTACATTGACCTCCATTTCTTAATATGGGCATAATCAAGTACTAACATGACCTTAGAGACAAACACTATCAAGTGTTGTAATTAAAAATAAAGCTGATGCTTTAACTTCTAGTTCGACACAAGCTATAATTTCAATTCCTCTAATAACTTTTAGTGTCACATAAACACCTAGTCAGCCTTAAATTAAAGGTTAATTTTATATGTATACATGCAAACAATTCTTCTTTTGGTACTTATAGTCTACTTACACTTAACACATAAATGAAAAGTTATCTGAACTATAAGTAAGCATGTAAACATTACATTTTATTGTACAAGATAACTGATCTTGTAATTAGATATGAGCACACACACATGCAATTTTGATGATAAAATTAGAACTAAGGTTCTAATTTCATAATGTAACCATGAGTTCACATGTACTTGGATGATAATTTGTCCCCTCCCCAAGTTTATACTTTTATGTAATCACACATTCCAAAGGGTTGGAAGTTTTATCAATAAAAGAAGAAATGAATGTTGATTTTTATGCAACTGCATTGGTGTTCTTTCCTTCCATTTTTGTGTTATTAATTTTTTGATTTTGTGGTTTTTTTAATATAATAATTTGAAGTGTGAAAAATTTATAGACAATTATGATTGTTTTCATTATTTTATGCTAATATTATATGTGCAAAAACTATTGAAAGATAATATATTTCATTAAGTATTGAGGAATTAGTTATAACTATGTTAATATTCTTAGTTTATAAGAGAGTTTTCTCTCAGGTATAATCTTATAAGTGTGTGCAAAAACTACCTTAGACAACTTCTTGGTCTGATCTGTAATCTCCCAATTAAGGGTGTACCATAGAAACTCTAAATGGAGAACCCTTCAGTCGAGGCCATTAAGTTTCCTTTATAATTCTCCAAACTTCCTAACTACACTTACCTATGAGTGTGAAACATCTAAAAATAACAAGTATTAGTTTTAGAAACACTTGTGCACCAAAAAATAGCCTAGGAGGTGATCTCTTGATATCCATAACCTTCTTTTATGATCTACCCTTACCTCCTTTTTAATTTTATTTGATTGAGACCTATCCACTCTATATTAGGTGCCACCCATCTCTCCCACTCAATTAGGTTATATTTTTTTACTAGGATTTATTTTACTATAAATAAACCTAGTTAACAACCTACATTCACTACTTACTATTCCACCACAAGGTTGTTAAACCCATACATACAAATCATGCCCTAGAGTGTATTTTACCTCCATTGAGATCTTAAAATAGTAGAGGATACCTCATTCAATTTAGGGATGTGCATAACACCCACATCAACAATATTATTAGATGTAAATTATTACAAAAATATAGAATTGTGTCCTAGTTATGATGGAAAATTTTATTCATATTTATAGCTTAACGTCTTATTGGTTTTATATTATTGATTAAACTTAGAAATTGATCTTAGTATTAACAATTTTTTAGATGTTCCTTATTTTTTAAACATTTAAATAGATTTAAAATATTATTGTTAGTTGGTTGTGATCTTGTTTATTGAATGTGATAACACTAGTTTGACATTATGCATATAAAAAATAGTGTATAGTAGACACACACACACACACACACACACACACACACACACACACACACACACACACACACACACACACACACACACACACACACACACACACACACACACACACACACACACACACACACACACACACACACACACAAATATTTGGGAATATGTTTTATTGTATCTTGATTAATTGGAACTTGAGCTGGCATGGTTGTAGGCTACTATATTGATAAAATTATTGCTCCAAAACAACTATATTATGTTCCATGATATTTGTTACATTTACTTGGGTGTTTTTGGAGTTGATTAATTTTGAATTTGAAATGGAGATTTAATTATCCTCTAATAAATTTGTAGGTGTGGATAAACCAAACCCACATCTTATAAGAGGATAATGCATTTAAAATTGATATCTTCATTGATTTTCTTTGATTTATATTTAAAAATTATGATTTTTTGTGAATATAATATTTGAATAGAATCCTTTAAAAAGTATTATTTTATTCATTATAAATAAAAACCTTTGATTTTACATTTACTAAACATACTTATAGAAGGGATTATATGATAGATGGTAGGGATAAGAATGCATAGATAGCATAATCTAGACATGTATTAAATTATTGGGTAGTAGTTATGATGTTGGTCTTGATGTTTTTTGGATAGGATTAGACATGGTTTAGGAATGAGTAATTATTTTGTTTTATCTAATTATTAGCAGATGTTCTTAGATTTCACTATAACATGCTAATTACATGGATAGGGTGTGCGAAGTGACATAGGGATATTGTAGAATGATTTAATAAAGAATTTGAATCCATATGCAAGGTTTATCATAGATAAATATGCTTGTTTAAAGGTTCAACACACAATGGGAAATACTTACATATAGAAATATTTATGCATTAGAGTAATATAATGAAGGAAACATTCATAAGAACATAGAAAAGTTTGTGTTTATACCAATAAAGAACACAAATACTTAGAATTCATATTAAAATATCTAATACTTGGGGTTACAACAGAGAAAAACTCATAGATTGATGTCCAATTTTATAAATACTCTATGTAAAATATTTCTAAGAATAACATTTACCATTCTATTTCTCACATACATGTCAAAATAAACATAATCATTAACCCTTTTATTACATTAATTATAGATACTTATAAGTATTAATTCCTATAGTTATAACTTCTAGATTTACCATGCTAAAAATCGGTCTCCATATCACATTCGGTGAAATCCTAACCAACATAGAGATTCCCGTAGCAACTCTTAACAACCTATAAAGAGAATATAGATGAAATTACCATAGGATTTTCTCTTCCATGTAAATGGTTTTATATTTACCACTAACACTTTCTTGGATTTAAAATGTTATCTCATCCAAAGATATGATCATAGAGGGAATCAATATAAAAACTAAGAAAGGAGACAAATAATAAAAGTACATAGGACTCATAGACTTTGCTTAAGGTGTCATTAAATTGGTTTTCACCCCTTGCACAATACTTATCCACCCTTTTAGGTTTTCAAAAAATCAACATAATAGTCTACTGCCCTTGTAGGTTTTCAATGGACTAGCTCTGCATAGTACTAGATAAACTTATAAATATAAAAGAAAGTGACCAAATTTTTAAAATTATTAAACTTACACAAGCATCAGTTATGTAGTGGAGGCATCTTCCTTCATTGGATAATCTCGTGTAGCAAGCTAGGTGGAATGATTTGAGTCTCATTTATGAATGGTTTAATTCTTTCATTGATGAGGATCAAATCATCCTTGTAATATTTATTGGAAATTTGAGAGTGTCATGAGTTGTCATTAATGCCAAATGTATAAACATAATGATAAAGTCATAGTGATGATGAACTTAAGAATTTTTTGCATTTCCAAATCAATTTGGGTTTGTCAAGTCCATGTACTTGTGGAATATTTTAGGTTTTTGAAATTCATGTACTAATACTTATAAAGGTTTATAAGTAAAGCTAGTTCAAGAACTTGACTGGGTCAAGATAGTGTGAATCAGGTTTGTTAGCTCAATGTGCTTATATTTATAGTGTTTTTAGAGTAAAGTAGCTTCAAGAACCTAAGTAGCTTAGGATGGAGTAATTCATGTTTGGGAACTTCATGTGATTCTACTTATAAAATTTCATAAGTAAAGCAATGTAGAGAACCCAACTAGGTGAAGTTAGAGTGAATCAAGTTTATCAAGTGACTTAACTTCTTTCATGGTTTATAAGTCAAGCAATGTAAAGAATCCAAATTTGTCTAGTGGAGTTGATCAAGTTTTTAGGACATCTTTACTTCTTTCATTTTTATAAGTAAAGCTTTAGGAAGAACCCATAGTGGAGAATTCTTTCAGAAAAATGGATTAAGTCTCAGTCAGAGAAAATGTCTACAACAAAATTTCTAAAGGGAAAGTCAACCCTTTGAAAAGTCCCAAAGGGTACCTTGAAAAAAGTCTGAAGGGAAAGTAAACCCTTACAAAATTCCTAAAAGGTACCTTGAAAAAAGTCTAAAGGGCAAGTGGACCATTCTAAAAATGTTAAAGGGATATTTTTAAGAAGTTTGAAGGGTAAGTGGACCATTTTAAAAAGCCAAAGGGATCATTTCAATAAAGCTAAAGGGCAAGTGGATCATTCAAAAATTTGAAGGGATCATTTCAAGAAATTCAAAAGGAAAGTGGACCATTTAATAATTCTAAAAGGATCATTTCAAAAAAATTAAAAGGTATGGGGACCATTCAAGACTTTTAAAGGGACTGTTACAAAAAACCTGAAGGGTATATGGACACTTGCAAAGTTTCCAAAATATCCTTGTGAAAAACTCCAAAGGGTATATACTAAAATTTCTAAATGAAATTTCATCAGGAAAGTTATCCCAAAGCATTTTGTCAAGAAAATTACCCTAAAGCATTTTGTCAATAAAATTATTCAAGACAAAAAACTCAAAATAATTATTTTGAAGGATATGATCTGAAGGGTATGTGCCACAAAACACAATTCTCAAAGGACCATTACAAGTCTCTAAAGGGTAACTTAGAAGAATATTTAAGGCAAGTTAAAATTTGAGAAAGTCTAAAGAGATCAAAGGAGTGAAATCATCTTAAAGAAGCTAAAAAAATGAGATGAGATCAATATGCCTAAGTTTAATGACCAAAGCCAAGATAAAGATTGTGCCTCTTCAAAGATCAAATGGCACATGGAAAGGATGACTAGAAAGATCCAATGAAGTGAGGTAGAGTTAGTAAATCAAAGGTGATTGATGGTTAAAAACACAATAAAAGGCTAAAGATTGAGCATATCTAAGATAATCAAACATAGTGAAAGCTTTCATGAGTGCAATAGAAAGTGAGATGAAATCAAATCTACCAAAGGTTAACATCTAACTTAGTTAAGTCATGTATCTTCAAGAACTTGATGAAGTAAGTCAGTTTAAAAAGTTTGGTGTGATGGTTGAAGGAATTGAAATTAGTTCTTATAAAAATAGTTATTATTTTTAGTCACCTATATATTTCATATACTATAAACAAAGTGAATTGATGAAAAATTTGAAAGTGATGAAGAACAGGGAAGACAAACTATCATATTAATTTTTGGAATGAGAGGAGTTTGAGCTATAGGTGTAGAAATATGAAACTCATCTAAGCATGGAGGATTAGTGTCAAATTGGAGAATACTTGAGAGTTGAATAAATAAATAAAGACATAGAGAAAGGGTGAAAGAAGAGTGAAGAATACACAAAAGTGTGTTGAAAGAGAAATGTGCAGTTGCAAATTAGACCTACAACAAAGAATAGAAACTTGGATTCTTTTATGAATCTAATTCATTAACTTGAATTTTAATTTAAGTATTTGATTGGTTGGTGCCTTCAAATTTAATTAGGTTGGTGCTTAGTATAGGAAGTGGGTGCTTCCTTAGAGTTTGTGCTCTTAAAGTCATGGGATTCATGCCTCCTTGGGATGGGTGTCCTTAAATGTAACTAGTGAGGTTCAATTAGTGAGACAAATTTTATGAGGCTATATTAGAATAGTATATTCTAGTAGCATTCTAACAATGGTTTTTCCCTTTGGGTTTCCATGTATAAATCATGTGCTATATGTTGTGATTTTATGAATGATATATATCTCTTTGATTTATTTAAGTTTTTTTAATTGTTTAACATTCATCTTGAAATTTGTAAGTAATATAGTTTTTGAGATCTACTAATTCACCCCCCCTCTTATTAGATAGGTTTGTTTAATAATATTTTCAATTAAGTAGAACTTCTTAAGCAATGCATAGTAGATCATGCAAGGGAGCTTGATTTGTCATTAGCTGGTAAATATTGGTGTCAACCATCTCAAGAAAAGTAGACTGCACCATGTTGACTTTAGTGGTGATTTTACCATGGAGTTGAGCTAGTTTATCTACATGTCATTGTGTTTACACACTAGTGAAAGAGTTGTGAATCATATAATCTACTAGGTTTTTATATTTTTCATGACAATATCCCTCACACCATGTTAGGTTTACAGTGTAACATCCATGGAAGTAGGAACTACATTTTTTGTTGTGATAGTAGCATGTGTGAAAGTAACTATGGAAAATTTGGGCTACACATTGGCCCAAATCATATCTAAATACTTCTTCTAATTAAGTAGATGAAGTGTAACGTACATAGCTTAAGTGCAAGCAATATCTATAGTGGTTTGATACTCATATAATAACTCATAGAGGACCTCATTTTTAGCTTTAATGGCTTTCCCCTTTCGAATGATGTGCACTTCATTGAATTTTTGCCAATTGATGGTAAGCTTATTGAGAAGAAGAGTAAGTTGGTCCTTATTTAAGAGTGAATGATCTATAATCAACTGGGTGTATAGATTAAGATAGGTATCCTTGATAGTCTTCCTTGCAATGCACAACTACTTTGTGACTACAAAATTTGTATCTTCAAGCTCATTAACCTATTACTCTAATACAACCACCTTTGATGAAATGGACTCTTATAATGTAATTACACCTTCATCTTCTTTGATAATAGTAGTTAGGAAATATCCAAGGATGATTTGGTGGTGGTAGGAGTTAAAGAAAGTTGTGTAATATATGTAATCATAGGTGCCATCTATAATGGAGTGATGGGTAGAGAAAAAATAGTACACCATGTAGAAGTGGGTAACACATCCCACAACCAAATGCTAGACTAGATTGAGGAAGCACTATCATCCTGCAAGGTAAATAGAGTGTCACATGATTATGTTTGGATTAGCTTATGAAGTGTATGCATTGTAGTGGAAATAGATGGATTTTTTGTTGGGACTTCATAGTAGCTTCTTTGGGTTTCTCAATTCTCTTATTCTCAAGATCCACCTTTTCCTACTTGGTAACATCTTCTTAGACCTTCTTGGCCACCTCTTCTTATGCTTTATTTTTTTCAACTTAATTTTTATTTTTATTGTCCTTTTCTACCTACACCTTGTTCTACCATGCTTGGTCCTTAGTATGCTTATGTGTTTGATATTACATAATCTTGTTCTTCATCATCTCTTTGATTGATTCCTTATATTTTCACTCTACTTCCAAGTCAACATCCTTTCTCTTTTGTTTGAATGTGTGCTATTTTTTTGAGGTTGTTTGATAGCTACAACTTCCTACTACATTTTTATCTTGTCTTCTTCCTCTTGTTTTTGTCAGAGTGATTCAATATCCTCAAATTGCTTATGAATCTTAGCTTCCTTGGCCTAGAATTGGGATTCTTCTTATCCATGTTAATCTACCTCTTCCTTTTATTTATACTTGGACTTAACATTACACTTTTATTCTTAGTATATGCAACACTTAGCTACTATCTATGCTTCCTCACATGTGGCTTGTTATTCATCGATAGTTTGAGTGTCTAGTGTGACTTAATATATGTCACTCATGTAATCTTTGGATTTGGATGGAGAAGAGCTAAGGATAGTAATTTTCACCTCCACCTAATAAACCTGTCCCTTTTGAACTAGGCATATTATGGTTTTTAGTTTTTGAACTTCTTGCACTTGTTATTCCATCATAGGTTCTCCAATGGAATACACAAGAAGATGTAAGGTGTCAACCCTAGATTTTTGAGGGATACATAGAGTCCTCCTCTACTAGAATAGTGGTACTGAGGGACTACTTTTTATGTCTCTTGACTTTGATGGACTTATAGTGGATCTGCTAACCTTAAACATTTGGTGAATTGACAATAATTTATCTTCTTTAGCCACTATATCAATGATTATAGAAGGTAATCATGGAGATAACTCAATCCAAAGATTTTTGGGCACTTTTATTTTCACTTAGATGGTGTGCATTTCTTTCCATAAAAAATACTCTTTTTCTTCCTCCTTCTCATAGAGGTTTTTGTCCATTTTGGCCATCATCATCTTGTATACCTACTTCTCATCAGTACCCAAATCTGGTAAGTCATAAAGCTTAGTGATTTTGATAATACTTGGGTCATCCAAACATGTGAGATAACTATGAGTCTTCCTCCTTAAAAGAGACATAGATCTTCTACCTTTAGGCACCTTACACTGCCCATAATATTATATTAGTGAAGCTATTATTGAAAGCTACATAGTTATAGTCATAGGATCTAGAATAGATGGTGGTACTATCTTTAATGTTATGGATCTCATAGCTAGTATTTCCTTTTGCTTAGCCACCTTTTTCTATGCCATCTACATGTTGATAAAGTATGGGAAGGGTATACCTCGAACCTTGGGTAGTTCATGAACTTAGATAATAATGCCCTTTGGTAGCTTTGTGACAACTGCATGTTGGCCTAAATATTACATGACATCAAGTGGTATGAGGGGTTTTACTATGATAATCTCAACCAAATCATTCCACCAAGTGGAAAAATTGTCTTGATGCCCAAAGTGGATGATCTTGTGGGTCCATGTGAGATCTAGAACTACAAATCTGGCCAGTAGTTAACATCAAGATGAATTTCACCCTAACAAGACTTACACTATGTAAACACCAATGGTAATACCAAATATTAGTACAATAAGGGTTTTTTTATCATTTCCATAATTTTATCTATGTTGGAAGTGAGTCAACTAACTAAAAAACACTATCTAGTTAAATTCCTCACTGTGATGGATCATTCGATGGGTAATATTATTGACCCATTTTGTATCATATTTGACATCCTTATTTATCTACTAGAATCTATGATAAATGAATTTTAATATAATGCACTCCAATACATCTTTAATATCTTCTAATGGAATTATTTTAAAATTGCAAGAGTACTTTTCCTAGATCTCTAGAAGGATGGGTGGAATTCTCAATTTATAATGCACTATCGATCTCCCTCTTGTAGTTAGTCTTGAAACCATAGCCATTAAATTAATATTGATGTGGATGGTTATATCTTAGGAAATATAAATCTTTCCCCCATCATATCAACCCAAAAAAACCTCCATTACATCACTTAGTTGCCCAAAATTAGGTAAGCAAATGAACTGATCCACATCTATATTATAAAACCTATGTCATTAAACTAATGTGGTTGGTTACATGCCCTTAACTTCATCTTAGACAAACATTCGTATCTCCACATTGCAAGCAAACTCATAACCATCTAGATCTATGAAGTGCATTTGGTATAACACTAAACTAGTGCCCATATCCTCTTTCTATGATTTTGTAAATCCTTTGATGAGTTGGGATCGATAAAACATAGTCATTATGCATCTCTCTATAAAAAAAGTTCATGTAAGATACAAATTATAGATTAGGAATCACTTAGAAATTATACAACACTTTGATATACTTAGTAATGAATTAGAATTGAAATGCCAAAGTGTATGATTTATAACATCTCATACCACCTTCAATGTTTTTATATCTTGATGAGTTAATTTGATACTCAATCATTTACATGTGAAACTTGAACGGAGAGAATCCTTCATTGCTGATGTGGCATTAATTTTATTGCAATGACATTAAAATGTGGTGGTGGTTGATGCATTTAGACTTATCACATTAACTAGGCTTTGATCATGCATTACTTATTCTATTTCTAACATAGACTCATCACTTTTATAAGAGATTTATCAATCTTACCTCATATTTAATCATTAAATACAATGGATTGAACATTAAACTATATTATCTTCTCAATATTCAGATGTACATGTCTTTATCAAACTTAATTGAGGTTTGTACACTACTCATTAGGGAAGCTTCTCTAAATTTATTCATAATAATGGAACCTTCAACTTTTCCATTGATCCTTATTATCACAAACTATACACATGCTTACATTTACCCACACATATTGAAATAAACATGCAAAACCCAAACTATCTTAAAATAACACTTTGTAAGTCTATCAACTATCTACTTGGTATGATATATCACCTTTATTCCATACTATTTTGAGTTAATGGTGGTAAGTCTTCAAATTATATCCATTTAATTGCCTAGGTAAGACATGTCCTAAAAAATCTTTTAGGACCATAGTTCTAGTCTATAAAATTTCATGGGTGATGTAAGGGCCCTTCCATCAAATGTTAATATTTTTAAATAAAGTTTTGAACTTGATATCATATATAATAATAATTTGATCTATCTAGAATTTATTTATTCATTGGTTTTTATCATGCCATGCCTTCTAGTTATGCTTGTTGATCTCTTGGGCCCATACTACCCTACATCTTACATCATCCATGTGATTCAAATCTAACAACCTATGAATCATCAACTACTTATCACTTATTTATAACACAATAATGACCCATATATTGGGAAGTACATATTCCATAGGTATAATATCCTCAAGCCCATAAACATGTTAGAATGGTGTAAACCCTGTTACACATTTATAGTTCATGTAATAAGCCCAAAACACTATTATAAGTCTATCTTCCTAGTCATCTCACTTCACATTTCATATTTTAGTGAGTATCTTACCGATCACCTTGTTCATAGCTTTGGCTTGGCCATTTGACTTTGGATGATAAGTGATGATTTTATAATGAGATATCATGAACTCATCTATGAGGGTCTTGATGGTCTTATTCACAAAATGAGTTCCTCTATCACTAACTAGTTTAAGAGGATAGCCAAACTTGGTAATGATTTTCTCATACTAGAACTTAATTATGTCATTTACACTATAACTTATAGTCGCATCAAATTATATCCATTTGGTAAAGTAATCTATCATAGTGGTTATGTAGCTTACCTTAATGCATTTACTTGGGGGATCGATTAACCCTATAAAGTCAATGCCCCATTATTTAGAGGGTTGTTATGATAACATGGGCTATAAAGGCATCTCATCTCACTAGTGTGGCTTACCCATATTTTGGCATATATCGCACTATTGTGCAACTCTCTATGTATCCTAAAATAGATAGGGTCACCAAATGCCACTTTGTAAAATTTTTGTCATAGTTTCATCTCATATGAAGTGACCTCCTATGATTCCCTAATGAATTTAATCCATGATATACACATGCTCATGCTCTAATACCACTCTACATATCACTTCTTCCTTACCTAAGTAATATAAAAATCCATTAATAAGACTATATAGAAGATCTATGGTGATTAACTATTTCTAATCTCTTTTTATATAGTGTTATTTAAAAAAACTATGATCTCCTGTATTTTCTCCATAATCATAGTTACCCTAAATAAGTGTGAATCTGGTGATGCATCTTGGAGTTCCTTAAATTCTTCACCATTACTTAGATAAATAAGATGGTCTATACCAACAGTATCCCATCCTAGTTTGAAATCAATCCAAAATTGAAATTCTTGGAAAATTGCTAGTGAGCATGATATTCATTCACCCAAAAATGACTTATTCATGAGGTATTATAGATATTAATGATAAGTAAACAATTTAAATAGTATGGCCAACAAGTAGTGCCTAAAATTTTGTAGTGTGAACATTATCACCAATGTTTCATGCTTAATTATTATATAATTCTTATTTATGGCCAATAGCTTTCGACTTATGAAGTGGATCAAATGATCTAATCCTCCTTTTCTTAGTTGTGTGAATATTTATCTAACTACAAGCCCTAAAATGTCCACATAAAAATGAAAAGGTTTACTCTAATCCAAGAAAACTAGGATCAGATCAGTCACTCGTTTCTATTTTAAATCAATAAATGTGACCTAACAATCTTCTATCCATATAAATTCAACTCATTTTTTTATTATCTCATCTAAAGGGGCTGATATAGAGGCATATCCCTTGATGATTTTTTGGTAGTAACCAGTGTGTCCCAAAAAGAACATACTTATATTGAAATCTTCGGTGGTGGCTTACTCGTAATGACTGTGATCTTAGCTTTGTCTATTAGTATTCCTTTAATACAAATTGCATGACCTAAAAAAACACCAAAAGGTGTGAAAAACAAACATTTATTCAAATTTAGCACTATTTTTAATGCTCTACATCTCTCTAACATTAACCTAAGTTTTGATAAATTTTCTCTAAATAAAGATAACATTCCCTAGTCATCCAAGTATACTTCTAGGAAGTCATGGATGAAATCCTTGAATGTAGTCAATATCTATAGAGAACACTATAGGTTAATTTTTGAGTCCAAATGTAATGATCATGTAAGAAAATAAACCCCATTCTATTGTGAATGTGGTCTTGGTCATGTCCTCTTCTAAGATGGGTATCTAATGGTAACCACTAAATCCATCTGTGAATGAGAACACTTCATGCCCTATGAAAAACACTAAAACTTCATCCATAAAAGGGAATGGGAAATATATCATTTACATAATAAATAATTTAGGATGTGATAGTCTCTAAAGATGCATATATTCCTAGTTTTATTTTTTTATACTACCATAGGGCTGACCTAGTCAGCTTTCTTGATCGGGAAGATAATGCCTACTTATAACATGTGATCAAGTTCAGATTTCACTTTCATATTCATGATCAAGTCTAACATATATGGTCTCTTATTGATTATCCAATATGCACTCCTTAAACTCTATGTGCATCTCCCCCAAAGAAGGATCAACACCTTCGACTTTAGTGAAAGTTGTGAAAAAGACATCTTGATAGTCTTAGAGCAACTCGAAAACTTCTAAGATATCTTTCTTCATCTAATAGTCTTTAGCATGTACCATTTTGGTCCCATCTTCTATGTAAATATTTTATATGTTTTATTTTAATGGCTTCTAGTACATCTTATGTTATTCCTCAAGAATGAAGTCATAGAGTATCTATTCTCCTTCATATTCTAGGAACTATATATGTCACAACTTTTCTTCCCTTGTTTCCTTAATGATTGGTTTTGGTAGAGGCTCTAACTCTCTCTATTTCAAAGAGATTCCCTATATCCATGTAATCCTAATTTTCTATCCCATAATATTGCTCATCCTTCTCATGTATCCTATGATAGTGTTGAATCCATGGTTGGGCCTCATCTAGGCTAATTTCCTAAATCTTTAGGATGTGAGTTGGGTTTTTCATGGAGACTTCATGTGAACTAGGTTCCTATGGCACTGGTAAATCTTTAACTCTATCATGTCATGTAAAAGTTTTCATCTTGTGTAAAGTGACTTGTACCTAAATATGATCACTTTAAAAAATGAATGTTTTAATTAAATTGGTTTGGATCCAAGCCCAATGTTTTGTTTCTCTTCTTTGCTCCTAATGGATGTACCATGATGTATGGAAAATACCTAGGGTATATATAAAACTATGTGGACAAAAGTTAGGAGTGATACCCTCTGGTATCCATACCTAAATACACTGATACACATGTAATTTTAGGAATTTGGCCTCCTGGTAGATAGGCCAATATTTTTTGATAGTCTTTGGTAACATAAACTGAGCTATTATCAACCCACACACTTCTTCCCATGGTAAATATGCATCCTTTTGGATAGCCCACTAAATTTAAAAAATCCACTTCATCACATAGTGAAGAGCACTAACCCTCTAGGTCTCATATGGTACATGCTACTAAAATCATGTGATGCATTTTACAACATCCTCCATAGTAAAATTATGGGGTAGTTATCACTCAGTCACAAATACCATTCACAATGGTTGTATCTAATGAGCTCATTTCACCCAGTTGAGTACATGGGTGTCCAAGTCTTCACTAGTTGAAGAATCTCTATCCCATAGGAAAGCACCTTATGGATTGGGTTCTATATAGTCTTTCTCAATACAAATCATTTGATATATAAAATCTATATCATATTATGTTGGAGATATTACCATAATTGATGTACATAATCCTCAAACTTTTGAGGGATCTCCAAGGTATTCAACCCCATCTTGTCTAAGAACCATTCTATGCTGAGAATATGAGTCTATAAAATAGTATTCTTGTAGAGAAAACTAAAATTGATTGCTCAAATATATTTTTGCTTATTATTTACTATGACCTTCATCTAGCTAGCATTGGCACTAGTATAAGGTGATTATAGATATTTTGGAATGTTATTAGTCCTAGAATCAGTCTTTTTTAGAGGAATGATAATGATCTTGTCATCTTGATGAGACGCTAATTGATTAATGATTATGTTAATAGTCATGCACCCATCATAGGCCCACTTCTTCTCTATCAAAGTAGTGTAGTGAGTCTAATTTATCTTCATATCAATAACTTCAAAATCACCTTGTAGGCTAAGTTCTATGACTTTGATTTCTACATCCTTTAAGTGACCAATAGGTTGAACCCTCACATAGTTTACAAGGTTGAGCATGATAGGACTATAACTCAATATAGGTCTTCCCAAGGCTTCCCAATTGGATTTGGGGATAATATTTATAGTGAGTCCAAAGTTAAATATAATTTTGGGTATGTCATATCTAGATAATTCTATGCCCATCCTTGCATCAATGTCCTAAGGTTTCTTGGTATTTACAAACCAAACCAATTTATCCATCTACTATTGGCCTTTTTGTGCATATTTTATAAGGTTATGGATCATGTTTGTGATTTTATAGGAGATATCATCATTGAATATCATACAATGAAGTTTTATCAAATAGATCATCTCAATGACAACCCCATCTTATCTTAGTATACACACTATCTTCCCATACATCTCCGTGTCAATCATGGCATCATCCCCTTCATTCATCCCTTTCTACTAGATTATCTTAAAAATTTATCTAGAACTTTTCATCAAGCCCTTTTTATTAGTAGGTTCAAGATATCATTATGGCCATGCCTTTTTAATACCCAAGTCTTTAGGGATTTCTAATGGAGGTAACCCATGTTATGGATGTTATTGTCTAGTTACTTCCTATAACGTGGCATCCTCCCTTAGTTGTGCATTGATAATTTTAAAATTTCTAATAGGTATCTCCCTCTATTATATTTTTAAGATTGAATAATATTTTATATTTTGTTACTTTATCACCCTACATTATGCATAATAAGGTTTCCTCTGAGGATTTTTAGGATAATTTATTTCCACATGGTTTATTTCTCCATATAGATAATAATGAATGGGTGGCCTAAGCCTATTGATGCCTTGGCCTCATTGCATATCCCCTTGATATCTTCCTCTATATCCTCTTTTTTACCGTTGAAATACCCATCCACCTTGGTGTCATTGTTACACAAAATTGCAAGTATTATGAGATGCATTCCATCCTTGATGTTGTGGATATTAATTAAATCTAGACACTTATGACTATGGTTGGTTTACGGCCCATCCTAATTATTTAACTTAAGTAATTGAAGGATTTCATGGAGCTTGATATGGGTAGGTCAAAGTTAGTTTTGGAAAGATTTGTAAGGCAATATTCCATTTTTATGTAGAAGGTAGGGGACCCACTAGTATTTGAGGTTGTTATTATGATTCAAGGACCTAAGGTATCATCAATGGATTCTGACATGGTATGATACTCCAAAATTTATTAGTAGCTTATGGAATAATTATGAATTTATATACATCAACCATGAATACTTTCTTAATTATATCCTCCTTCAATTCTTGGAGTGCATGGTAATCCTTGTCATCATGTGTAGGTGACTTACAGAATTTACAATACATGTTCTATGGAGTTTTTATGTACTACTATAAAACATGAAACTAAAAGTTTTTATGCATACCACTCTACATATATCATATAGCTCCATCTTAACCTTACAGAATTCATTTCTAGGATAACCTTATTGTCTACACTCTATGCACCATGTATCTATCTTGGGTATCTCAACCCTTCCTTAAAACTGATCCAATCTATTCAAAATAGTTTATAAGGTATTTTATACATTGTATGATGGTAAAAATACATACCCATACTCTTCAATCTAATCCACCTAAATATTAGTGGCTCTAGCGTCTTCTTTATCTCCAAACTAAGTTTGGGCCATGGAAAATCTAATCCTTAGTCATAAACCTTTTATAAACTAAGAAGATTTATTTTTTTCTTCGAAAATAAATTTTACTTTTTCATGATGTTAGAAAATATACAATCATAGTCACCAATATCAATCATAGTCACCAATAGTCTCATAGGGTCCTTAATGGATCTCCTTTAAATCATCGATTGTTTGGCTTGAACTCTTCTTAACCTTAAACTCTGTAATGAGCTAGTTCTTAACATCATCCATGGATGATTTTGGTGTATTTTTACTAAAAATTAACTCTAGTACACATCCACCTAAAGCATTAATTAATTCAAACTTATTTATATTATCATTGGTGATTTCTTTTGCCTAACATTTCATGTTGTAGGTAAGTAAGTACTATTGAGGGTTTACAAACCCATCATAGTGAGCTAGGTGTATAAAACCACCTAATTAAACTACAATAATAGGGTTTTATATAGATATCATAATTGATTATGTTTCAAATATCATTAGGGATGTTTGAGGTTTTAGAGACTTTTGCACACTTGGAGATGGTTACTAATTTTGTGGAAGTTATGATGTCTCCCATGGTTCAATAGATGTGGTGGTTAAAGATATATCTCCACCATTTCCTTCTTATTTTAAGATTTGAAGTTGTGTAATTAAATCCTTAGTCCAAGGATTAGAGTATTTATCTTTGTAGAAAGTAATATTATTATAATCTTCTTTTATTCATCTAAGAAACTCTGCACAACTTAATGATATGTAACCTTTTGTACTTCTAGAATTTTTATATGAACTTATTATGTAGTTGGTGATTGCCAAGTGTTATGTCTAAAATCATAGGGGAATTACTATAATTTTGAAAAATTATAGACTTGGGGAATGTTTGTTTCCTTCGAAGATGATCCTTACCTCCAAAATTTATCTCTCAAAACATGAACCTGTACTATGTCTACAAATATAAGGTAATCCTTGATGTTCTTTCTAGATTATCCTTTCTAGAAACTATGAAATTTTACCCATCTATTCTAATTCTTTACTACTACTTTCTTATTTTATCGATATTAAATCCTCATCACTTCCTCTCACTCTATCTCTACTTGGTTTGGGCTCCTCACTCTATTTCTCTTCACTATACCCTTTTCCTTATCATATTCTCACATCTAAATCATTAATGTTATTCCTCCTCCTATCTATAGTTTTCCAAAAATGCACTCTATCTATTCTATCTCCTATGTTTTCATAACTCTCTTTCTAACTCTAGAGTCTTTTTATGATCCTTTTCCTCTATATTCTCCATGTTAGATTCAAGTTCAAGCTCTATATTTTCATCTTCGATTCATTCTCCCCTATCTCACACACACCACCATATGTCTAAAGTGACTACGCCATAGTAGTAGGAGTGGGAACCATGGTCTTTTCTATAGGCAACATTTTGATCTATATCAGGAGTCATTACAAAAAAATTCCTTTGATTCCTCTTATAAATAGATCCTTCACTATATCAAAGGATAAATATCCTTTCACTACAAACTCAGTGATATATCTATTAATAGTGGCATCTATCCAATGATTAATTGTATGAGTCCAATTTATCTCCAAATTATCCAACTATTTTATCTTCCCCTTAGTACACATAATCATGTCACTTACTCATGGTCATAAATAATGATTTTCAAATTGAGCCAATCAATCAACTAGTAGGCTTTATAATTTGCACCAAAATAGCTCATAAATTTCATCATTGAGGTGTTATTGTATAATTTACAAGTACACCAAATTATTTGGTTTTTTATCTTTATGAATTCAATACTTTTCTAGTGTAATGAGATCTTCAACTCTCTTTAGATTGGTAACCATTGTAACATATCCATGCTCACCACACCATTGTTAACAGAGATTCCTAGGTTTCATCAAAACATGGTAATTACAAGGATAGGGTGTGGGAAGTGATATAAGGTTCTTGAGAAATGATTTAATAAAAACTTTTAATGCATAATAAATGTTTATCTTAGATAAATATACTTATTTAAAGGTTCAATGTATGATGGGAACTACGTACATATCAAAATATTTATGAATCAAAGCACTATAATGAAGGAACATTCATAAGAACATAAAAAACTATACATTTATACCAATAAATATCACAAATACTTATAATTCTTATTAAAATATCTAATACCAGGGATTATAATAAGGAAATACTTATAGATCAATATCTAGTTCTGTAAATACTCTCTGTGAAAGCTCTCTAAAAATAACATTTACCATTCTATTTATCACATACATGTCAAAATCAACATAATTGTCAACCCCTCTATTACATTCATTACAAATAATTATAGGTATTATTTCTTATAACTATAACTTCTAGATTTACCATTCTAAAAATAAGTCTTCATATCACATTTAATGGAATATTGACCAACATGGAGATTCCCATAACAACTCCTAACAACCTGTAAATATAATACAACTAGAATTACCATAATATATTCTCATACATACAAATAATATTACATTTACCATTTACCATCAACACAATTATATTTATGTAATAATAAATGAGGTTATACTATGATCATAATTTATTATGAGATAGTTAGAAACTATATCTTAAGATGCATAAATGAAATAAAGAAGAAATTTTGAGTTATGCTAAAATTAAGGATTAACTTATGATTTCTTTTATATATTGTATTAAGAACTCCACCTTGACATTTTGATTGTATTATCCCTATATGGACTAGTTGTGAGATAGTTTTTATGATTTATGTTGAGTTTAGTTTATAAAAAAACAATCATCCTTATTGTTAAGGGGTGATGAGTGATAGGTAGGGAGCCTAATTATAGTCACTCATCATCAATAAACAACATAGGATGACCTACACCATAGGGCCCAAGACCAAGTGCATGGGGTAAAAATGAGTATAGTTATGCAGATTGAATGCACATGGAGTATTCAGACAAAATAATTGAGCACACATTTATTAAAGTGTAAATCTTATTCACTAAAATGCAACTTGAATTCAATAACAAATAATAGGTAAAATAGGTACAATGTGTTATAGTGCATGTATTATAAGATAGATATGTAGAACATGTTATCTATGTTATACATGTGTGTTATATCAACCTCCTTGTATGCCTAAAGACAAATGCATATGTTACATATTTAACATGCATGATTACAAGGGAAGTTACAAATAAGTATTGTAGAGTACAATTAAGGTAGATTTGATAGGTCTCACCCTACTTGCATGCTGATGAAAAAGTTACCAAATGGGTAGTGACATATGATTCAATCATATGATTCCAAGTTGTTCACTAAAAATCATGTTCCTTAGAATCATAATTGATAACATATGATAATCAAACTTGAGATCTTGGGTTGATATAGGGCCACTAGTTGAGGCATCCACTTATGGTATTGTATCACATAATTATGTTAAAGTGGGGCTTGATAGAGCAGGCTAGTTTGTGAGTAAATGTTTGTGAGCCACATAGGACTATGAACTATGGAATGTGCAATGAGATTTATATGTTGTGATCCAATATTATCATTACAAGGGATTCTATGAGAAGTCATATGATTTATGTTTGGTAGTATGACCAAACTTCTCACAATGGAGTGTGTAGGATTATATGAGAGGTGTGAGCTCTATGAAGATAAATAAATGAGGAGTGTGTTCAATTGTATAGATCTTAGCATGAATCATTCACACTTTTTTAAAGAGAAATGGTATCCATTATATTAGTGTGTAGCTAAGGAAACTACACTCAAAGTTGTTGATAAGTGCACCATTTATCTTGATCATCATATTTCCCAACCTTGATCACTTATAAAATTTGATGTGTGCCATGGTAGTGTATGTGTCTATGATTTTGATGATCTGATCCTTTTATGTGGGACATAAGTGTTGAGATAGAAATTAAAATGATTTTGTGTAATTTTGGTTCAAGAAGTGGAAGAGTCTACTATATCCTAAGGAGTCTACTATCTCTTGCCATGCCCTCATAGGTATTTATACTCCTCAAACTCTTAAGGTGGTGGGTTTCATTAAGAAATAGAAGGTCATAGTGTTAATTGACTTAGGTAGTACACACAATTTCATCAAAATTAAGTTGGCTACTCATTAGAATTATTTCATTTACCCAAACTTAGAATTATTGCAAATGGTGGTACAATTAATTGTTATAGAAAATGCCATAGTATTAATTTAGAAATGGAGGACTATTTGATAGATTATCCTATGTTTTATATTACTATGGGTGGGACTAACATAATTTTAGGAGTACAATGGCTCACCACATTGGGTATTATTGAGATGAATTTCCATGAACTATTCATGTATTTTTATTCTGAAGGCAAACTAGTGGAACTACAAGGATTAAAATTTTAATATCCACAAGTGGTTAGTTCACATCATATGACCAAGATGATAAAAAAGGTGTTGAAGGATTTGTGGTTTTCTATTGATGTTCAAAAAATAAAGGATTTTACCCATCCTAAGTTACAATAAATATTGGAGGAGATTTCAGTTATTTTTGGACCCATGCCATATGGTCTTCCTCCTAGCCATACTCATGATCATGCCATCAAAATCATTCTTAGAAGTACACCACCCAACATTAGACCATATATATATCTTTATTCCCAAAAGAGTGAAATTAAAAAAAATGGTACAATATTTTTAGGCTAAAGTGGATATTCTTCTCCAGTAGTCATGGTGTGAAAGAAGGATGAAACTTGGAGGATGTGCCTAGATTATATAGAGCTCAACAAGTTCACTATCAAAGATAAATTTCCTATTACTATAATTGATGATTATTATATGAGTTACATGGTAATATTTATTTTACCAAATTAGATCTTTGATCTAGGTATCATAAAATTTAGATCAGTTAGGACATTCCTAATATAGCCTTCCATACTCATGAAGGCCATAATGAATTTTTAGTCATTCCTTTTGGTCTCACCAATGCACCAACCACCTTCCATAGTTTTATGAATATAGTTTTTATGAAATTTTTATGAATGTTTGTACTTGTTTTTTTATGACATCCTTATTTATAGCAAAAATTGGGAAGACCACTTGAATCATATGAAATAGGTACTCTTAGTTCTTAAGTAACATAAATTGTATGATAAAACATCCAAATGTGATTTTTGAGTTCATAAGTGGAATATTTGGGTCATATTGTATCACATGAGGGAGTTAAATTTGATCTTAAAAAAATCTAGGCCATCATGGAATGGTAGATTCCTAAGACACTTAAGCAACTAAGGGGATTTTAGGGATAACTAGTTGTTGTCATAGGTTTATCAAACCTATGATAGTATTACATCACCAATCAGTTAATTTTTGAAGAAAGACTCCTAGTGGATTGATATAGATACCAATGCATTTAAATGACTAAAAATGGCTCTGTGCACTACCCTAGTATTGGCTAATCTAGATTTTTCTAAAAATTTTGTGGTTGAATGTGATGCATTTGGATATGGTATGGGTTCAGTACTCATGCAAGAGGGTAGGCCCATTGCCTTTGAAAATCATAAATTGAAGGGTAAAAATCAGCTCAAACCCATCTATGAGAAAGAGATGATGGATATTCTACATGCATTCAAATAATAGAGACCTTATCTATTGGGTCATCACTTTCAAGAAAATACTAATCATGTTAGCCTTACATTTTTTTTGGAGCAATGGTTATCCTCTAAAGAATAATAAAAATGGGTGAAAAAAATTTTATGTTTTGATTTTGAAATAGTATACAAGAAAGGAAAATTAAATGTGGTGGCTGGTACACTATCTAGGTGAGATGAAGCAATTGAGGCATTATTATGTGTCATGAGCATTTGGTAGGTAGACTGGCTCAAAGAATCATGGGTAGAATGGGATCATGATATTACTACCCATGTATTGATTTATAATCTATATTAGGGTTTAGATGGGATTGAAAATTTTACATGGAAGGGGAATGAATTATGGTACAAAGATAGATTATAAATATGTTAGAATTCTATTCTTAAACAAAAAATTCTTCAAGAACTTCATGTGTCTCCACTTGGTGGTCACTTAAGGGTTTTTAAAACCTATCATAGAGTCAAGAAGGATTTTTTGGAAAGGACTCAATGGGGATGTATGTAAATATGTGGTTGAATGTATGGTTTTTTGGCAAAATAAATTTGAAACTATTAAAAACCTAGGTCTTTTGTAGCCCTTATCCATCCCTAATCAATGATGGGAAGAGGTATTTATGGATTTCATTACTAGGTTACCATGATCTAAAGGTAGAAATGTTATCATGGTTGTTATGGATAAAATCATAAAGTATTCTCAAATTTTTTATTTATCCCAACCATTGGTGGCTATTACAGTAGCTTTTGCCTTAATATAGTTCAAAAATTGCATGGTACTCCCAACATTATTATTAGTGATTAAGATCCCATATTCACTAGTAATTTTTAGACATAATTATTTGTATGTTTGGGAACCCTATTGGCTCATAGATCATCCTATAATCCTCAATCCTATGGAAAAACTAATGTAGTCAACAAATTTCTTGAAGGGTACCTTAGATGCTTTGTGTCAGATAAAAAAGATAAATGGGTTTAGTGGCTTCCCTTGGCTGAATGGTGGTATACTACTTTAGTGCATAGTTCATCCAAAATGTCTCATTTTATTGAATTATATGGATACCATCCTCCATACCTCACTTCACCCTTGAATACAAACCCAAAGGTGTGTGTATTTGAGCAACACCTTCAACATCAATAATAAGTCCTTGCTAGTTTGAGTGAAAATTTAGCTTTGGCCTAAAATTACATGAAGTAACAGGTAGATCAACACAGGAATAAGAGAAATTTTTTAATTGGGTATTGGGTCTTTTTTTTATTATATACATATAATAAAATTTCCTTGAATCAATAGAAAAAGGATAATAAGTTGTTTCGTAAGTATTATGACCCTTATCAAATCTTACAAAAAATTGGTAGTGTGGTCTACAAGCTAGAATTTCCTCCATCCACTTGCATTCATCTAATATTTCATGTATCTTGCGTTAATAAGGTCATTATACACATAGTTACCCCTCAAATTTAGTTACCAAAATTAGATGAGGAAGGGATGGTTATTCTTGTTCCTAAAATCTTGAAGTGATCACTTTAATTTTGGTTCAAGAAGTGACAGAGTGTAGGGCATGGTAGGAGATAGTAGGTTAAGAATATACATCTTTCAAAACCCTCACCAGATTCCTCCTCATTTTCTTCATCTTTGTTAACCCCTTAAATGTAAAATAACTTATTTTTAGCATCTCGATGAACTTTGCTCCATTCGTTGTCACAACCATAACACAACCCTTTAGTTGTTTCTCCTTAATTTATTATGGTGTCAATTTGGTAGGTTGAGGCTATGATGGAGTGGGGAAGGTGTGATCCCAACTAGTAGTGAAAGGATGATGTTTCATCATCTATTTTTATTCTTCCAAGCATAACCTTTTTATAGATTCAAATATAGTTGTGGGGTTAAACATATGAACCTCCAATTGAATACTATCTTTTAGTCCAGCTAGAAAAAGGTCAGTCAAATTTGTCTCAATGATATCCTCCACACATAAGGATAGATTTTGAAATTAATGAATATAATCCTTCACTATTCCTATTTTTTTAATAATTTGGCTAATTGGTTAAATTAGTTATTAGAAACATCATCCTAATAGTGAGATATCATTTCATCTAAGAATACTAACCATGTAATAGGAACACTAATTTTCTTATTTTGATCATAAAACCAATGATGCCAAATCAATGGCTTAGGTTCTAGATATAGAGATGCCACAACCAAATTTTGAGAGCTAGGATTTTGGTGTATACCAGATATAATTTTAATTTAAGTGATCCAAGTGAGTGGATCCTTACCATAAAACTTGTGTAAGTCTAATTTTGGCCACATCAATTTTTCCCCTATATTGGTGGTGTTAGTATTCAGAGGAGGAAGACCAAAAGGAAAAAGTGGAGGGTTTTTGAGTGGTAAATGAGATGAAATGGTATCCAATTGTGTCTTGATCTACTATAACTGATTGTTCATGCCATTAATATCCCCTTATATTTTTGATATTTGATTTTGGACTTACACATCCTTATGCATTAGGCCATGTAGATTTGACTAATTCTAGGAAATCATATCATATGATTTAGACTACATGTTATCCCCTAAAGGATTTTTAGGGATGTCTTGTCCTTTCCCCCATCTGTGGGTGTTAGGACCGACCATATGAAGGCTTGATGGTGAACCTTGTTTTCCCATATTGACCCAACTTTGACAATATGTTGGCCTCAAATCAAAAATATCAAAAAATATACCGAAACTAATTTATTCTAAGGATTCAAAAAATTTAAATAAATGTATAAAATTATAAAAATTGTGAGGATGAAGTGAATTTATGAAAAACCCTAAAATAATAATAAATTTTGAAAAATAGGTCCAAATGAGATGAAATTTTAATGGAAACTTACTTGAATGGTTTAGAAACTCCAATAAAAAATGCAAAGAGATTCATAACCATTTGTGAGATAAATCCAAATTTTAAGATCTAGGGTTTTTGACCTAATTATGGCTCAAATTGATGCTTTGATACCACTTTGAATTATATTAATTATCCAAATAATTAGACATACATAAATATATCACAATGATATGGAAATATATCATAAATTATGATTAATATATAAGCCAATTTGAGGAGGAAACCTAAAAATGCTTGTAATAAGAATAAATACTCAAATATGATAATGAATAAATAACCCTACCTCATACATATAGTCTAACAAGGCCATGTGACACCCATAGTCCATTCTCATAAGCATATGAATGCATAGAGGAATATAAAATAATATGCAAAAGGGTTATGAAAGACATAAGTCATCTACACATATCCCTAGACATGCTAATGGTTAAGGGCATAAAAGATTCCTATGTGATAAATGATGTAGCACAAGTTCTAGATCTATGCAACACCAAATGTACACTTTACTAAGTTGGATTATATCTTGTGTTGATGAAAGTTATGTAATGTTTATGAGATGTGCTCTAGATTTTTCTCCCAATTCTTACATCCACCCCAAATAATATGGCTTAGGGTTCATAGTAGTGGTAAAAACAAGGAAATGAGTGGTTAACTATGTAATGATGTTATTTTGACTACCACTAGCTATGATGGCATGAAGAGGAAGACCCTTCACTTATAACTTGGTATGGAAGAGATGTTCACACTCCTCATAGATGTATATCATGGGGTTTAGGTTCTTAGATAAGTGGAATATATTTCAATGTTTTCCATCAATGTGATTCATTATTTAGATTGTATGAGTAAGAATTTATTTACATAATGTTTAGAATTGTTATGAATGGATGAGAGATGATGATGGCACCACTTATCACTAGACTTATTCTTTCCTATGTATAAAGAAGAAAGTGTTAGAGACTTATAATATTGATCAATATTATAAGGCTAATCACATTTTTTAGAAGTGTTGGGATTTTGTATAGAATGATATGATGTGGAGTTCTATGAGGGATATCCATTACGTACTATGTTGGATGAAGAGGTGGGATGTTGTTTCATATTTACCTTGGCTTATATCTTGATGAAATTGTGATATGAATACCCCAAAGTGTCAAAAGTACATAAATTCATATTTTCATGGATATAAGATGAAATTCCATTAATTTACTTTAGTATCTTATGTTATTCACTCTATTTATTATCTAGGCATGCATAGTTGTCATAGAATACATTAGTGTAGTTTTTGACTCACTAATCCTTATAGTAATGCAATTTTTGAAACTTGATGTATTCATCTTCAAAATGTCATAGAGGGTAGTATTAATCCTTCAGCACATCAATAAAAGTCTTCCAGTATTATATTAGAACACACTCTTCTGCATGTTACATAATAAAAATATCCCACTAGTGAAACAACTAGAATGGAAATCTTAAATACTGTGAAGGTGATCTTCTTAGAATCAATGAAATAATTATATAAAATTATGCCTAGAATTTTTTAATCTAATAATCTAGTGCTTTGGCATCGATCTTGACTTCAAATAGAGGGATGTTGAGATTTACTTGTACTTTAAAGTGGGTTCGTTGCTAAAACTATTTTGGAGTGTACTGTAGAGATGGATGGGATGGTGTTTGGTTAAGATACATCCTTAATTCATACAAATGGATAATTATTTTAGTGTGTTATTCCTTTAATGCATCAATTATGAAATTTTTAAGTTTTGGGGCTACCTCAAGTTGTTTCTCAGTGTTAAACATCTTACTTTTACTATGGCATTTGTCTATAATTTATAAAATCAAACTAACTATTAAAATTACTCTCTCATTACACTCACATGGTCATAGGCATATAAAGGATAGATATATTCTTTGATAATATTTTTTTGAAGCACATAGCCTAGGACAAAGTGTGTGAGGGATAATCAAGTTTAATTGTGTAGAGTGAATGCATGTGGGAGTATTCAGATCGAATAATCAAACACACATTTAATGGAGTGGAAGTCTTATTCATAAAAATGCATCTTATATTCAATAGTAATGAATAGGTAACATAGGTAAAATGTGTTATAACTTACATACACAAAGTACTATATTTATTTTATGCTTGTGTGTTGCATTGATCTCCCTATCTATTGAAATATAGAAACATATGTTACATATTTCACATGCATGATTACAAGGGTAGTTAGAAACAACTAATTTATAATAAAATTATTTGAAATGTATCACCCTCCTTTAATTATAATAATGGATTTACCAACTAGGTAGTGACCAATGATTTAGTCACATTATTCTTTGTTTTTCACTAATGGTCATGACCTATGAATCCCAACTGATAACTAAAAACAATTAAAAATGGGAGTTTGGGATAATCTAGGGCCACTATTCTAGGCACACAATTAATTTATACCATCAAGTAGTTATGTTAAAGTTGGGACTGATGGAACAAGATAGTCCTCAAGTAAATTCTTATAAGTCATGTAAGACTATGAGATATGGAGTGCATAGTGAGATGCACCATCTATGATCTGAGATGATCATACCATGGGAGTCTACAGGTCGGAATGGGACTTATGCATAGACTTATGAGTAATATTATTACAATAGAGTGCATAGGATTACATGAGAGGTATGATATTTTTGTACATGAACAAATGAGGAGTGTGTTTCATTATGCATAGGATATGCATGGATCATAGGAAATATTATTAATATGTTATAGTAGAGAATATGTTTAATTTGTATTATGACATAGATTTTGAAATTTGATAATAATATAAAATGATTTGGCCAAATTAATTTTATAAATTATACATTGGTTGTCCACACTACTTTATAGTTGATGTGTTTGAGATCATAATAGATAAAGTCATACCTAGGGCTTGTATGACTAGCTTCACATAATATTAATTTAACTTTCACATGTTATTATTAGATAATTCTAGATATTTTCATCGTCATTATATTCCACTTAATGAATGTAATTTCCTCTCCCACTAAGGATTTGTATAGGAGATGATTAGTATATGGTTAGAGGTAAAACATCTAAATTATGCTCTCCATTTCTATAGTAATGAAATCCTTAGTTCAAGGATTAGAGGATATATCTTTTTAGAAATCAATTTTGTTATAATCTTCTTTTGTTGGTCTAATAAACTCTAAACAACTTCATGATATGAAACCTTTTGTACTTAAAGAATTTTTATATGAACTTATTCTATAATTGGTGCTTTCTAAGTGCTTTTATCTAAAATCATAGGGGAATTACTATAATTTTGAAAAATTATAGACTTGGGGGATGTTTCCCTCCTTCAAATATGATCCTTACCTCCAAAAATTTCTCTCTCAAAACTTGAACCTATACTGTGTCCATGCATATAAGGTAATCCTTGATGTTCTTTCTAGAATAGCCTTTTAGAAACTATGAAATTTTACTGATCTATTCTAATTCTTTCTACTACCTTCTTCTTTTATCCATGCTAAATCCTCATCACTTCCTCTCACTCTATCTCTACTTGTTCTAGGCTCCTTTCTCTATTTATCTTCACTATACCCTTCTCCTTGTTATATTATCTCATCTAAATCATCAATGTTATTCCTCCTTCTATCCATAGTTTCCTAAAATGCACTCTATCTATTCCACCTCTTATGTTGTCACAACTTTATTTCTAACTCTAGAGTATTTTTTTATCCTTATCCTCTAGATTCTCCATGTTGGATTCAAGTTCATCCTCTATTTTTCATCTTTGATTCATTCTCCCCTATCTTGCGCACACCCCCATATGCCCATAGTGGCTACTCCATATTAGCAAGAGTGGGCACAATGGTATTATCTATAGCCAACATTTTGATCAGTATCAAGAGTCATTGAAAAAAAATTCCTTTGATTCCTCTCAGAAATAGATCCTTCACTATGTCAAAGGATAAATATCCTTGCACTGCAAACTCAGTGATATATATGTCAATAGTGGCATCTATCCAATGATCAATTGTATGAGTCCAATTTATCTCTAGATTATTTAACTATATTATCTTTCCATTGGTACACATAATGGTTTCATTTACTCATGGTCATAAATAATGATTTTCAATTTGAGCCAACCAATCAGCTAGTAGGCTTGATAATTTACACCAAATTTTCTCATAATTTTCATCATAGAGGAGTTCTTGTATAATTTACCTTGAAGTACACCTAATTATTTTGATTTATTTCTTTATTAATTCAATACTTTTCTATTCTAAATATCTCTTCACCTCCCTTTGGGTTGGTAAACATCATAACATATCCATGCTCACCACACCATTGTTAACAGAGGTTCCTGGATTTCACCAAAACATGGTAATTACAAGGATAGGTGTGGGAAGTGATATAAGGTTCTTGAGAAACGATTTAATAAAGACTTTTAATGCTTAATAAATTTTTATCTTAGATAAATATACTTGTTTAAAGGTTCAATTCATGATGGGAACTACTTACATATCAAAATATTTATGCATCAAAGCAATATAATGAAGGAACATTCATAAGAACATAATTAACTCTACATTTATGCTAATAAATATCACAAATTCTTATAATTATTATTAAAATATCTAATACCAGGGATTATAATAAGGAAATCCTTATAGATTTATATCCAATTCTATAAATACTTTGTGCAAAAGCTCTCTGAGAATAAAATTTACCATTCTATTTATCACATACATGTCAAAATCAACATAATCTCCAATCCCTCTATTACATTCATTACAAATACTTATATGTCTTATTTCTTATAGTTTTAACTTCCAAATTTAGCATTCTAAAAATAAGTCTTCTTATCACATTTAGTGGAATCTTGACCAACATGGATATTCCCATAACTCCTAACAACCCACAAATAGAATATAAATAGAACTACCATAAGATGTTATTGTACAGACAAACAATTTTTCATTTACCCTTTACCACTAACACCAATTATATTTATGTAATAATAAATTAGGTTGTACTATTATCATGATTTATTATGAGATAGTTAGAAACTATATCTTAGGATGAATATATGAAATAAAGAAGAAATTTTGAGTTATGCTAAAATTAAGGATTAACTTATGAATTTTTATAAATATTGTATTAAGAAATCCACCTTGACATTTTGATTGTATTCTCCTTGTATGGACTAGTTGTGAGACATTTTTTATGATTTATGTTGAGTTTAGTTTGTAACCAAATAATCATCCTTTTGTTAAGGGGTGATGAGTGATAGGTAGGGAACCTAATTATAGTCACTCATTATCAATTAACAAGATAATATGACCTACATCATGGGGCCCAAGACCAAGTGCATGGGGGACAATGAGTAAAGTTATGAAGAGTGAATGCATAAGGAGTCTTCATACAAAATAATTGAGCACATATTCAATATAGTGGAAGTCTTATTCATAAAAATGCAACTTAAATTTAATAACAAAGAATAGGTAAAATAGGTACAATGTGTTATAGTGCATGTGTTATAGGATATATATGTAGAACATGTTATATGTGTTATGCATGTGTGTTACATCAACCTTCTTATATGTCTAAGGCCAAATTTATATGTTACAAATTTAACATTCATGATTATAAGGGACCTTATAAACAACTATTTAGAGTACAATGAAGGCAGAATTGATAGGTCTCACGCTACTTGCATACTGATGAAAAAGTTACCAAATTGATAGTGACCAATGATTCCATTATATAATTCCTAGTTTCTCACTAAAAATCATGATCCTTAGAATCCTAACTGAAAACATATGATAATAAAACTTGAGAGATTGGGTTGATTTAAGGACACTAGTCGAGTCATGTGTTTATGGTATCACATCACACAATTTTGTTGAAGTGTTGCTTGATGGAACAAGTTATTTTATGAGTAAATGTTTGTGAGCCACATATGACTATGAGTTATGGATTGTAAAATGGTATTATTAAGTTGTGACCTAATATTATCGTTTCATGAGAGTCTACGAGTATTCATATGACTTATGATTATTAGTACGAACAAACTTCTCACAATGGAGTGTGTAGGATTTTATGAGAGGTGTGAGCTCTATGAAGATAAATAAATGAGGAATGTGTTCAGTTGTATAAAGGCTATCATGAATCATTCACCATTTTTGAGTAGTAATGATATCCATTATGTTAGTGTGTATCTAGGGAAACTACACTCAAAGTTGTTGATAAGTGTACCACTTAACTTGATCATCATTTATCCCAACCTTGATCACTCAATTTTTTTAATGTGTGCCATGGTAGTACATGTGTCTATTATTTTGATGATCTATTCCTTTTATATTGGACACAAGTGTCGAGATACACATTAAAAATACGTGTTAATTTTGGTTCAAGAAGTGGTAGGGTCTAATATCTTCTAAGGAGTCTACTATCTCCTTCCATGCCCCCTTAAGTATTTCTACTCCTTAGACTCTTAAGGTGGTGGGTTTCATTAAGAAATAGAAGATCATAGTGTTAATTGACTTAGGTAGTACACATAATATCATCAATAGTAAATTAGCTACTCATTTGAATTATGTCATATACCTAGCCCTAGAATTTCAAGTCATGATTGTAGATGGTGGTATGGTTAATTGTTATAGAAAATTCCATAGTTTTAAGCTAGTAATAGGGGACTATTTGATAGATTATCCTATGTTTTATATTACTATGGGTAGGACTAACATTATTTTAGGAGCACAATGGCTCACCACATTGGGTACTATTGAGATGAATTTCCATGAACTGTTCATGTATTTTTATTTTGAATGAAAACTATTAGAACTACGGAAATTAAGATTTAAATATCCATAAGTGTTTAGTTCACATCAAATGACTGAAATGATAAAAAATAGTGTTGAAGGATTTGTGGTGTGTTTTTTTTCCATTAATCCTCAACAAGCTAAGGATTCTACCCATCCTAAGTTACAATAAATATTGTATGAGCATTCAATTCTTTTTGGACCCATGCCAAAAGGTCTTTTTCCTAGTCATACTCATGATCATGCCATCAGAATCAATCTTAGAAGTATGCCACCCAACATTAGACTATACAAATATCATTATGCCCAGAAGAGCGAAATTAAAAAAAATGTTACAAAATTTTTTGGAGGCAAGAACCATTTTATATAGCCAAATTGAATATTCTTCTCTAGTAGTCATGGTGTGAAAGAAGGATGAAACTTGGAGGATGTGCCTAGATTTTAAAGTGCTCAACAAATTCACTATCACAGATAATTTTATTATTCTTATAATTGATGATTTTTCATATGAATTACATGGTGCCATTTATTTTACCAAATTAGATCATTCCTCTATGTATCATCAAATTTGGATCCATTAGGACATTCCTAAAACAACCTTCCATACTCACGAAGGCCATTATGAATTTTTGGTAATTCCTTTTGGTCTCACCAATGCACCATCCACCTTTCATAGTTTTATGAATATATTTTTTAGGAAATTTTAAAGAAAATTTGTACCTTTTTTTATGACATCCTTATTTATAGCAAAATTTGGGAAGACCACTTGCATCATATGAAATAGGTACTCTTAATTCTTAAGCAACGTAAGTTGTATGATAAACCATCCAAATGTGATTTTGGAGTTTGTAAGTGGAATATTTAGGTCATATTGTATCACATGAGGGAGTAAAATTTTATCCTAAGAAAATACAAGCCATCATGGAGTGGTAGATTCCCAAGACACTTAAGAAACTAAGGGGATTTTGGGGCTAACTGGTTACTATTATAGATTTATCAAACACTATGATAATACTATAGCATCACTCACTTCCTTTTTGAATAAATAATCCTTATAGTGGATTGATATATCTATCAAGTAATTTGAACAAATAAAAATGGCTATATGAACCACCCTAATATTAGTTAATCCATATTTTTCCATAATTTTTGTGGTTGAATGCGATGCATTTTGATATGGTATGGGTTCAGTACTCATGCAAGAGAGTAGGCCCATTGCCTTTGAAAGTCATCAATTAAAGGATAAAAATTGGCTCAAACTCATATATGAGAAAGATATGATGGATATTATACATTCATTCAAACAATGGAGACCTTATCTATTGGGTCATCATTTTCAAGTAAATACTAATCATGATAGCCTTAAATATATTTTTGAAACAATGGTTATCCTCTAAAGAACAATAAAAATAGATGACAAAAATGTTAGGTTTTTATTTTGAAATAGTATAAAAGAAAGGAAAATAAAATGTGGTTTTCAATTCACTATCTAGGTGAGATGAACAAATTGAGGCATTGTTATGTGTCATGAGCATTTGGCAAGTAGATTGGCTCAAAAAATCACAAGTAGAATGGGAGAATGATAGTACTACCCATGCATTGATTTAGAATATACAGTAGGGTTTAGATGGGATTGAAAATTTTACATGGAAGGGGAATGCATTATGGTACAAAGATAGATTATATCTATATTAGAATTCTCTTCTTAAACAAAAAATTCATCAAGAACTTCATACATCTCAACTTGATGGTCACTCAGGGGTTTTGAAAACCTATCATAGAGTCAAGAAGGATTTTATTAGAAAGGAATCAAGGGGGATGTATAGAAATATGTGGTTGAATGTATGATTTATCAACAAAATAAAGGTGAAACTATTAAAAACCTAGGTCTTTATAGCCCTTATCCATCACTAGTCAATGATGGGAAGAGATATTTATGGATTTATTACTGAATTACCATGATCTAAAGGTAGAAATTTTATCATGATTATTGTGGATAGACTTACAAATTATGCTCAATTTTTTAATTTATCCTAAACATTATTGGCTAGTATAGTAGTTTCTACCTTCTTTAATATAGTTTAGAAATTTCATGGTACTCCAAAGATTATTATTAGTGATCAAGATCCCATATTCACTAGTAATTTTTGGACAAAATTATTTGCATGTTTAAAAACCCAATTGGCTCATAACTCATCCTATCATATTGAATATAATGGATTAAATAAGGTATTCAACAAGTTTCTCAAAGGGTACCTTTATTGATTTATGTCAAATAAAAAAGATAAATGGGTTCGATGGCTTCCCTTGGCTGAATGGTGGTATAATATATTAGTGCATAGTTCATCCAAAATGTCTCATTTTATGGCATTATATGGATACCATCCTCCATACCTCACTTCACCCTTGAATGCACACCCAAATGTGTGTAGTGGAGGAACACATTCAACATCAATAAGAATATTTTGTTAGTTTGTATGAAAATTTAGCTTTGGCCCAAAATTGCATGAAGCAACAAGTAGATCAACACAGGAGTGAGAGGCATTTTTAAATAGGGGATTGGGTCTTTGTTTACTTATATCCATATAATAAAATTTCATTGAAGTAATATAAAAAGGATAATAAGTTGTTTCCCAAGTATTATTCCCCTTATTAAATCTTGTAAAAAATTGGTAGTGTGGTCTATAAGCTATAATTTCCTCTATCCATTTGCATTCATCCAATATTTCATGTTTTTTACCTTAAGAAGGTCATTAGACATAAAGTTACCACTCAAATTTAGTTACCTAAATTAGATGAGGAAGGGAGGGTTATTCTTGATCCTAAAATCTTGAAGTTATCACTTTAATTTTGGTTCAAGAAGTGGTAGATTGTAGGGCATGGCAGGAGATAGTTGGTTGAGAATATACAACATCATCCTTGGGTATTTCAAAACCCTCACTAGATGCATCCTCATTTTCTTCATAATTTTTGTCCCATTCAATGTAAAATAACTTATTATTAACACATCAATGAACTTTATTCCATTTTCTATCACAACCATAACACAACCCTTTGGCATGCTTCTCCTCAATTTATTGTCGTGTCAATCTGGTAGGCTGAGGCCATGATGGAGTGGGGAAGGTGCATTCTCAACTAGTAGTGAAAGGATGATGTTTGATCATCTCTTTTTCTTCTTCCAACCATTCTCTTTGTATAGATTTGGATATAATTGTGGGGTTAAACATATGAACCTCCAATTAAATACTATCTTTTAGTCCACCTAGAAAAAGCTCAGTCAGATTTGTCTCAATGATATCCTCCACACATAAGGATAGATTTTGAAATTAATGAATATAATATTTCACTATTCTTATTTTTCATAGTCTAGACAATTGGTTAAATTAGTTATCAAAAACATTAACCTAATAGTGAGACATCATTTCATGAAAGAATACTGACCATATAAGAAGAACATGAGTCTTCTTCTTATTTTAAGCACAAAACCAATGATAACAAATGATTGGCTCAATTTATAGATATAGATATGCCACAAACACCTTTTGAGATCTATGAGTTTGGTGTATATCAAATATATTTTCAATTTGAGTGATCCAAGTGAGTGGATCCTTAACATAAAACTTGTGTAAGTCTACTTTTAAAAACATCAATTGTACCCCTGTATTGGTGGTGTTAGTATTGAGAGGATGAGGACCAAAATGAAAAAGTGGAGGGTTTTTGAGTGTTAAATGAGATGAAATGTTAGCCAATTATGTTATGATCTTTTTCAACTAATTATTCATGCCATTAAGCTCTCCTTGCATTGTTGATATTTGAGTTTGGAATTGCACATCCTTATGCATTAGGCCATGTATATTTGACAAATTTTGAGAAATCATATCAGATGATTTAGACTCCATGTCATCCCCTAAAGGATTTTAAGGGATGTCTTGCCCTTTCCCCCATCTGTGGGTGTTAGCACTAGCCATATGAAGACTTGATGGTGAACCTTGTTTTTACCTATTGACCCAACTTTAACAATATGTTGGCCTCAAATCAAAAATATCAAAAAATAGACCAAATCTAATTTTTTTCAAGGATTCCAAAAATGTAATTAAATTTGAAAAAATCTACGAATTGTGAGAGATGGAGTGAATTTATGAAAAACCCTAAAATGATAATAACTTTTGGAAAATAGATCTAAATGAGCTGAAATTTTAACGGAAACCTACGTGAATGATTTATAACTCTAATAAAAATTTATAAAGGTATTTTTAACCATTTGTGAGATATATACAAATTTCAAGATCTATGTTTTTTACCTGATTATGGCTCAAATCTATGCTCTAATATGACTTTTAATGATATTAATTAACAAAATAAGTAGAAATACAATAATATATCACAATGTTATTGAAATATATCATAAATTATGAATACTATATAAGCCACTTCAAGGAGACAACCTCAAAATTCTTGTAATAATAATGAATACTCAAATATGATGATGAATTACTAAACCTACCTCATACATATAGTCTAACAAGGCCATGTGCCACCCATAGGCCAATATAATAAGCATATGAATGCATAGATAAATATACAATAATATTCAAAAGGGTTATGTAAGCCATAATTCATCTACACATATCCCTAGACATACCAATGATTAAGAATGTAGAAGATTCCTATGTGATAAATGATGTAACCCAAGTTCTAAATCTATGCAACACCGAATGTACACTTTACTAAGTTAGATTGCATCTTATGTTGATGAAAGGTATGTAAGATGTATAAGATGTGCTCTAGATGTTCCTCCCAATTCTTATTTAAGATGAGAATGTCATCGAAGTAGATGATGATGAAGGTGTTGAGGAAAGGCATGAGTAGATCATCCATCAAGCACATGAAAGTGGTTGGAACATTGTTTAGGTTGAAATTGATGACCACCCATTTAAATAATCCTTATCATGTCTTAAATGATATATTCTAGATGTATTTAGGATGGACTAGAACTTGATGGTGACTTGACTACAATTTGATCTTGGTGAAGTATTGTGCATGTTGGAGATAGTCCAAAAGGTCATCAATGCATGGTATTAGGTACTAACTCTTCACCATTATTTTTTTGAGTGTGTGATAATATATGTTATTAAGACCCATATTTCTTTGTTATGAGAACTATCAAACTCCCAAAAGGAGAAGAGATATGCCTAATCTTACCATGATCAAGGAGCTTTTATATCTAGCATTAAATTTAGTCATTATTTGAAACTAATTTGTGATATAGGGAGATTTTTAGAAGAGGGGATGTAAGAACTAAATTGATGTGGTGTTTTATTTTTTTCTACATTAGAAGTCCATTAGGCTCTATGAAGACCTCACTATGCTACTCTAATAACTTATCAAGTTTTACTATTATGATGTTATATGATTGGTGTGTGCTACAAGAGTATGTTTTGTCATCTATGTAAGTGTATCAGGGAGAACCATGATCCACATGAACTTCTATGTATGAAAGAGAAGTTTAAAAAATTGTTTAATAGAGAGAAAGGTCACTTTGGTCTTTGGCACTAAATCAAAAATATTTTAGAAGTTATATTGTACATTAATAACCTAGTTTTTAGGCTTGGCTTGATATGCATCTTCTTAGTCATACATATACAATCTCCATAGTAAGATGTTTTAGACCTCTATAGGTGTGATGTCACAAGTGAAGTTATCCTTCATAAGCTTCAATTTTTACTAAAATTTGCATTGTCATTAGACATATATATATTTACCTTATTTTATCCACTAAAAATAATATGGATTAAGGTTCACAATAGTGGCAAAACCAAGGCATTGAATGGTTAGTTGTGTCATGATGTTCTTTTGACTACCACTATCTATGATGGCATGAAGAGGTAGACCCTTCACCTAGAACCTGGTATGGAAGAGATGTTCACACTCCTCATATATGTCTATCATGGTGGTGTTGCTAATTAGACAAGTGGAATCTATATAAATTTTGTCCATTGATATGATTCATTATTTAGATGCATGAGTATGTATTTATTTACATAATGTTTAGAATTTTTGTGAGTGGATGAGAGATGATGATGTCAACACTTATCACTAGACTTCTTGCCTATGTCCAAAGTAGAAAGTGTCAGAGGCTTAGATTATTGATCAATATTCTAGGTCTACTCACCTTTTTGAGAAGTGTTGTGATTTTTAATAAAATGATATGATGTGGAGTTATGTGAGGGATATCCATTGCACACTATGTTTAATGAAGAGGTGAGATGTTGTTTCATATTTGCCTTGGCTTATATCTTGATGAAATTGTGGTATTATTACCCCAAAGTGTCAAAAGTCAATAAATTAATATTTTCATGGATATAAGGTGATATTCCATTAATTTAATTTAGTACCATATGATATTCTCTCAATTTATTATGTAGGCATGTAGAATTACCATGGAATACATCAGTGTAGTTTTTCACTCACTAATCCTTGTAGTAATGTAGTTATTGAAACTTAATGTATTCATCTTCAAAATGTCATAGAGGGTAGTATTACTCCTTCAACACATCAACAACATTCTTCCAAGATTCTAAAGTAAAACACTCTTATGAATGTTACATACTAAAATTATGCCACTAGTGAAATGACTTGGATGGACATCTTAAATACTATGACGGTGATCTTCTTAGCATCAATGAAATAGTTCATAAACAAGTATGCCTTGAATTTTGAAATCTGATAATATATTTATTTGGCATTGATATTGACTTCAAACAAAGGGATGTTGATATTGACATGTAATTTAAAGGGGCTTTGTTGATAAACCTATTTTGGAGTGTATTGTGGAGATGGATGGGATGGTGTTTGGTTTATCTACATCCTTAATTCATGTGAATGGCCAAAAATTCTGGTGTGTTATGACTCCATTAAATAAAAAATGAAATTTTTAACTTTTGGGGATATCTCAAGTTATTTCTTAGTGTTTTAGATCATATTTTTACTATGGAATTCATCTAGAATTTATAAAATTGAACTAGTTATGAAACCTTCTCTCTCATTGCACTCACATGGTCATAGACATATAAAGGATAGATATATACTTTGATAATAATGTTTTGAACCATATGTCTAAGGACCAAGTATGTGAGGGATAAATAAGTTTAATTATGTAGAGTGAATGCATGGGGAGTATTTAGATAAAACAATTAGACACACATTTAATGTAGTGGAAGTCTTATTCATATAAATGCAACTTTTATTCAATAGTAATGAATAGGGAAAATAGGCACAATGTATTATTATGCATATGTTATAAAATATATACATAGAGAATTATATCTATTCATGTCTTATGTATTGCATCAACCTCCATGTCTATCTAAAGATAGATACATATGTTACACATTTACATGCATGATTATAAGGGTAGTTACAAACAACTAATTTAGAATAAAATGATTTGATATGTATCACCCTCCTTTTATGCTAAAAATGGATTTACCAACCAGGTAGTGACCAATTATTTAGTTTCATGATTCTTAGTTGTTAACTAATGGTCATGACCTAAGAATCCCAACTGATAACTAACAATAATCAAACATGGGAGATAAGGATAATCTAGGGACACTAGTCTAGGCACACAATTAAGTTAGACCATCAAGTATTTGTGTTAAATTGGGGACCAATAGAGCAAGCTAGTCTTCAATTAACTTCTCGCAAGGCATGAAATACTATGAGCTATGAAGCACATAGTGAGATGTGTAGGCTATGATCTTAGATGATCATACCATGGGAGTCTATGGGTAGGAATGGGACTTGTGCATATAAGTATGAGTAATATTATTACAAGAGAGTGCATAGGATTACATGATAGGTATGATATTTTTATAGATGAACAAATGAGGAGTATCTTCCACTAAGCATAGGATATGCATGAATCATAGGAAATGTTATTAATATGTTAAGTAGTTAATATGGTTAATGTGTAATATGACATAGATTTTTAAATTTGATAATAATATAAAATACTTTGGTCAAATTAATTTTATAAATTATACATTTTTAGTCCAAACTAATTTATAGTTGACATGTTGTTTGAGGTTATAATAGATAGGCATACTTAGGGCTTGTATGACTGGCTTCACATAATATTAGTTTAACTTTCACATGTTATTATCAAATGGTTCTATATATTTGCATCATCATTAGCTTCCCCTTAATGAATGTAATTTCCACTTCCACTGGAGAGGTGTGTAGGAGACCATTAGTCTATTGTTAGAGGTAAAAAACCTAAATCATGTTCTCTATTTCTATATTTGAATCTAAATTGATCAAAATACATAATAATGGATACTATAATGGTTTCTTGAGTAGATTTCATTAAATATCTATTTTACTATTGTACTTATGATATTATTGTATCTAATTATTCACATAATAATGGTTGTTAACAACCATGTATATACATTATTTATCATGTTATATCATATCAGTGGTTGTTTACATCCATTGATATTCATTATTTATCTTGTTATATCATATTAGTGGATATAGATTGTATGGTATATTTGAGATAGTATTTTCATTTGATGTTCATCTAAGAATAAATTATGCGTACTCATGATATTGTACTTGTTATATTTATTAGTTGAGATTGAGTCATAAATTTAGAAGCTAGGACTTTTTAAAATAACTAAGTCCCAAGAGGACTATGTGAGGTCTAAAACATAATTTAGTGGAACTAATGTTTAATCAATAGACTATCTATGTAAATGAAATTGCTTTATTTAGTTGTTTTCAGCTTATTGATAGTAGAGAAATGAGTTTGAATGGGTTATAAGCTATAAGATTATATTTCTAGTACATTAAGTGGATAAATATTAGATGGATGATATTAATTAATTTTAAAAAACCATGAATTTTATAAGTTAGACATACTAGGGTTTTAACATGATCACCATTTATGTTTACCCTAATTTAGTCTTACATAAAAAAGGAGTAATCTTTTTGTAAATAAGTAGATCTAAACATACAAAACTTAAATATATAATTCAAACCTACATAATATGTGTAAATATATAAATAATACCATGTTTCACAAATATAAAATAAAAAAATGTGATGAATTGAAAAAAAGGTTAGTAAACATATGCACCTTGACTAATCTGCAAGTATGAGTCTATATTTTGTCTGTGTTGACTATGTTTGACTTGATATTGCAATTTTAGATCTATATTGTTTCTTGCGATGAGATTATATATATATATATATATATATAATTATCCTACACATGAAAATTTATATAAATCCCAATGTTTTGATCATGTCCTGATGGATCTAATTTGTTTGTGTTTTTGGGCTTATCTTTGTAGGGTTTCATATTCTAGGATTTTTGGTGCATGTGTCATGCATCTTTCCAATTATGAATATACATTATTGTTATATATGTTTAGGTTAGAATATGTTTATTAGTAAGTATTAAATTTCACCTATCTTAATCTCTCAAAAACAAATAATAATAATGGAGTTGGGAAATCATTCAAGGATCATTGAAAATTATTTATCTGCATACTCAAAATTAGACCTTGACATAGTTCTATAGTGTGTGGATGGTATATATCAAGTAAAATTTTAAGTCTTATCTTCCAAATAATTTATAAATAGTTAAAATTTACTATGGACAACATTTTAGATAAGTATTGAGGTGCTTTCAAGGATCAATGGACCAAATAGAGACTCATGTGGAATTGGGCCATCCTAGAAATGGGTTAAAATGTACAAGTTTTCCAAATAAATAAAATTAGAAATAAAAAACATGAATAATGGTTTTTCGAAAAAAATAGGTGTTTAAAATATATAAATAATTAAATACTAATTATAAAAGTTACATCTAAATTAATTAGATAGAAAAATTTGACAAACAAAAGACATAAAATAGCATTGTAAAAAGACATCAAATGTGATTCATAAAATGAATATAAGAAAATATAAGATGTGAAATAAATGAAATAGAAAATAATAATATCTAATGTAAGTAGATAGATTAAATCTAAATCAAATAAGGTAAAATGTGACATCAATATTTTAAGGTAGTCTAATGGTCTCTACACTCCAATTGACCTCAAATATATCACGAGGCCAATAGTTTCATTTGATATTCATCTCATATAAGGGGAATGCCAGTGATAGAATCATGTATTTTTATGTTATTTATAATTTTAAAATATATTTTTTATTTTTTATTTTTTAATTTATTTTTCCCTTTCCTTTTTTATTTAATATATTGGCTTTTGATTCTTTTGACCTTTTTTGTCTTTCTTTTCCTTAAAAAATTATAAGACCAAAAATGGGTGTTAAGGATGAATAAAACAAGAGAGCTTAAACATAACCACTAAACAAGAGAACCTAGGGACAAAAAATCTTATATATTCTTATAATTTGACCTTAGAAAATAATTAAGTATTTTCTTTAACCCAAATGTCCCTCAAGTGAAATATAGGTAAGGAAAATATAGGGATCATGAGAGATCAAAAAAATGTAAGGGAATACAATAAAAATGTGTTATTATTTTATCACAATAAGGGATAATTTTACTTCATATATACTTTGAATAAAGGGATATATAAGTACACAATAATTTAATTTAAATCACAAAATAAGTTTATGAAAGATAGAATAAACATGCAAGGGGATGTGATATGAAGGAAGATATTAATGTAACTAGATAAGCCACATAATTAATAATATAAATTAAAAAATATATATCTATAAACCCCAAATAGGAAGAGGATAAACCTAAGAGATGAAAGATAGTAAAAATAATCCACCAAAGAGTCTAAAAATGGAGGTAATAGTCAAATAAAATGAAGAGGGAGAGACATGTAAACTAAAAATATCAAAGGGTCACAAAGGACACAATTGATGAATAAACATAAAATTAAAAGACATGAAAATAATATACCAAAGTATCCAAAAGGAGGAAATGGTTAAAATTACCAAAGAGGGAAAGAAGATCAGATGATCAAAATTAAATAGGACTAATGTAAAAGACAAGATATCTAATAAGTAAAGAGAGATAAATTATCAAATGTTCAAATATAATGAAATAATACCCAAGTAATGATGAAATATGAAGTATATAGTGATGAAATAGATGTCATGAATTAATCATGATATATTCTACTCTCTCTGAAATACACAAAATAACAACCTTTAAAATAACCTTGGCAGAGAAATTAAGTGTGATATAATGAGGACCAGGTTTATGCTTTGGTTGTGAATAAGGTAGAAGAAAAAGTAAATATTGTTTCCTAAGAGGACATTATAGCTATATGGGAGTTTGTTACTCTATCTTATGAAAAATATGTGACATTTTTGGAGGGGCTTGTTGGCCCCAAGTCTAAAAAAATAGATATTTTTATTATACACTCTTAAATAATATATGGAGTGAGTAAAAAACTCATGCCAAATATAATAATTCTCCCTTTTTTTAGGGATATATGAAATATTTATTTTTTTAGGTGGAACATATAGATGAGGATAATTATGTGGTGAATCATGATCAAAGTTCTAATTTTTTAATCAATAATCCCAATAATCCACCATAGAATTAGTAGTGGTACCATAAAAGTCAAAAAAATAAATAGGTTGTAAATATGAACATGGTTTTTGACTATCCACATGTGGAGCTTTCCCATTTTAACTATGTTTCTTTAATTGTCTCTTATATGTTATATAATTATAAAAAATATTCCCATGGGCATTTTGAAATGTATAAAATTATGTTATATCATTACATATTAACTCAACCATCAAAATACTTGGTGTTGGTGGGTGTGGTACCTAAGCCAACATTTAGGAAGGAAAAATATTATGCATATTGGGAGACCTAATGAAAATAACCAAATAAATATTAATATCATATTATATGCTAATATAAATATTTAAAGTAAATAAATCACCATGAATTATAAAAATGAAAGAGTAATCATATTAATCCTAGATTTTAAATATCTTATTCAAGTGAAAGTTCAAGGGATGACTAAGGGTAATCTAATGTATAACCATCACAATAATTTGTAGAGAGATCCACATTTATTAATTAAACACACACACACACACACACACACACACACACACACACACACACACACACACACACACACACACACACACACACACACACAAACACAAATTAAAAAAATATCATCCCTCTTAACATCAAATCTCAATTTCCTCTTACCTTGTGACCTTATTAGCATAATAATGAATTTGAAGAGATACCTTTAAAAACTATTAATTATAAGAGATATCCTATCATATATATATATATATATATATATATATATATATATATATATATATACACACACACATATATATAGGAGTAGTGATAGGATATCTCTTATAATTAATAGTTGTTAAAGGTATCTCTTCAAATTCATTTTTATTCTAATAGGGTCACAAGATAAGAGGAAATTGAGATTTGATGTTAAGAGGGAGGACATTTTTTTTTTTTTATGTTGATATCATCAATTTAACCATAATAAAAGTTTATACAGTTTGGTGGGATATTTACAACAAGCTTAGGGTGATGATTATAACTCTCAAATAATTGATGGGATTGTTAAAAAATTAATATTCATGAAAATGAATACTTTGAAAAGTTTCAAGGATATGGATTTTAAAGACACCAAATTGTTGAAATTTTTTATAACTACAAGGATTCATTTCACCTTGATTTTTTTATATAACTCTAAATTAGGGGAATTTAACACATTAGCATGTGGAATAGGCTATGGTACTTATGTGATGAGTCCAAGGATGGACAATTAAATTTTTAGAGGATGAGATAAAATAACCTTAACCCTAACCATATTAGAGGGTACTATGATAGGAATCCAAATCCATCCCATGGGAGGCATTTTCCTTCAGTCATATCCTTTGCACATATTATGGTGGTTAAAATATTTTCTATATAATACACAACAAATTTAATGAATTATAAATATTGGAAACAAGTAATTATCAATTCATTAATGATATATATTGAGCCAGACATTATTTTCCCCAAATTTCATCAACCTATGAAAGTTGAAAAAGTGTGTTGATTTGGACTTAATCATTTTCATAAAATAGGAATTAGTATTTGATGGTTGTAATGAAATCATTGGAAACTAAAAATTATGGTGTATTAATTATAACCCAATGCATATGGTATATCCCCCCACCTTGATTTATACCTCATTAATGAGGGATAAGACCTATGTGTGCTAGGGTCTCCTTGACCCACCCCCCACCACTATTTAATCTCTTCCTATTTATTCATTTTTACCACTCAAACTTTATTTTTAGATATTTTATTCTTTCTTTTCTCATTATTTATCAGTTTTTGATCATTCCTTAGCATTTGGAGGTCATTTTTATTAGTGAATTTCCTAGTTTCTTCATGATAGGTGCACCTACATTTTGGATTTATTTTGTAAGGTTTTTATTATAGGTTGATAATTTCCCTCTACCAATTTACTTTATGTTAATTTGTTTTCATATTTAAATATCTTATCATGTATCCTCACTATGTCACCATTAGAGTTATCTTACTGCACTGTATTCCTCAAACATGAATGCTAGACTTTTCACTCTTTCACACATCAGAGTTATCTAAATGCACTACATCCCTCAAACCTCACATTAGAGTTATCTAGCTACACTAAAACCCTCAAACCCTGATGTTAGAATTATTCAACTACATGATAGCCTTAAAAACTCAATGATTGAGTTATCATATTACATTGTAACTATCTGGTTCCACATCCACTCCTTCCACCTCTCTTTATCCCATTCACATTAAGTATCCATTTCTAAGATCTCAATTCTCTCATACTCATCATGAGTAGAAGATGTCTATAACACATAAGAAGAAAGGGGAAAGGAAAAAGTAAGCGAAATGAAGTATTTATTTAATGAGTTATTCCTCCACCAAACATTGATTCCTATATAGATAAGGCTAACTTATGGAATTGAGTTAACACACCATTTACTAATAATTAGACGTAAAGTATTTATGATAGTGGATTGTTTAAGGCTAATTCTTTTTAGTTTATGTGTAGTGTCTAGAATTGGTCATGACATTAGAAAATCACTATGATAGAGAAAATAGAGAATCAAAATCCCATAAAGAGATAATATTTTATAAGTTGGGATTGATGATATTGTGGAAATGTTGAGGATTTTAGACCATGAGGCCTTCATGGGGATTACCGTAGAGTCAATGTGGAAGTTTCATAAGAATAATAGGGATGATTATGTCAAGTCTTTGAATCAGCATTATATTGTTAACCCTAAATCTTCCTTATCTAGAGTCCCTAAGTTAATTGATCTCCATGATTTGAAGTTAAAAATCAATGATATTATCACTCTTATTAATAGATTGGTATGAAATCCTACAGTGAATGATTACCAATAATGGATGCTCTAATAGATCTAAATAAGACATGTTAATAACAAATATGTTAATTAGGTTGAGTTTATTAGTGAATCAATTCACAAGTAACTGTGTGTGGTAACCACCACCCATAAACTTACATGATGTCCTACCTAGTTTATACAGTTGAATAGAAGGGGTTATATAGTGGGTTCACTACCATTGGCTAAATGTTTGCATCACATGTATATGAATATATCCATAATTGACACTAAAGGAAAGTTCCAAAAATTTGTATAGACTCAATGATGCATTCCTTCAATTTGTCATTCAAATGTTTGGAAAGGATCCCTATAATCTAAATTTCTCTATTTTTTCTACTTTCATGATAGTGATATGGGATGGATGTACATAAATTTTCATAAATATTCCTAAATTAGGGTTTGTGTATTTGAGATGTATATTTATATGCTACTAAAGCTCATTGATGAAAAATGGGAACTCATGGAATTAATGAAAAACCTAATAGAGACTCATAATTTTTGGTCATAAATCATAAGTCTATTGGGGTCCACTTACCAATGACTATTCATAGGTATAATTTCACTACATTGCATAAGGCTAAATCTATTGAGTCATATATGGATCAAGTTAATCTTTGACCATTTCACAATCATCCCTCATTTGATGTAAGGGAAATGCTAGAGGTCATTTTGAGTGTTATGTTCAAGTATGTTCCCTATTTTAAGGATTTATAGATTGATTTAAATGATGAAATATAATTCAATATTATTGATTACTCTTTATTCACACTTGAATAGGTACTTAGGTTTAACATAGTATACATTCTTGAGGACATAGATATCAAAGATAATGAGGAGGTCATAATTCCCTCCTATTTCAATGATAATATCAAGGAATAAAATTTTCATATGGTTGAGTGGAGTAATAATGAACCAACATCCTTTGATTATTAGACATAAGTATTATTCCATAATACTCTTTCATGACTCTAGAATAAAGGGGTGGATATATAAGATGTTGAACTTATCCACCACTAGAAGCTATAGATATACTACCTATTAAGTTGATACATCAAAAGGGAGAGGATAATGTATCATCTTAGAGTGTTAAAATTATTTGTATAATCATCTAGGATGAGTTATTTTCAAGGTAAATTTCACCTCATCTATAAAATAGGACCTTGAAGTTCAATAACAAGAAGTCAACTAGTGAAAAGGTATTCCTGGGATACCAATTGTATTGCCTGAAACATCTTAAAAATTGGTGCATTCATAGGATTAATTAGGAATACCACCTTATATTTTTTGATAATATATACTCCCTTATTAACTCCCAAGGCTTATTCCTCAATAATGGATAATATTCCTCCTTATTTTGAACTACAAGATTTTCCTTCTTAGTTTATATATAAGGAAGGCATTGAATCTCTCCTAGTAGAAGTATAATCTCATCCAAAGACAAAGGAATATCTTATTATATTGGTATATCTACCACCTATAATCCCAAAAAAAGAATAAAATATATAAAAATAAATTAAAAAAAGGTTATATCTTCACATCAAATAGGAATAGATATGGGATCTATGATGGTTAAATATCTGGTAATTCTAGATTAGGTAAAAATGGAGCCTTCACCATTATAGAATGCCCTTGATATTAGAGTACTACAATGGTTAAATAAAGTGGTTAAAAATAGGAAAAATGTAGTTCCAACATTGGATATTGACTTGAGTGATCTCATCACATCAACTTATTAAGAATCAAAGAAACCTAAGAAGGGTTATCATGTAGTTAGAAGAGAACAAGGGGAGAAGTATGTCAAGGTTATTTTTATCCCTCTATAAAAATAAAAGGATGAAGTAATGGTTGTAAATTAAAAAGTTTGAATCTTACACTTGAGTATGGATACTCATGAGGATTTGAAATAATATGTTCAAATAACTATCATCTCTTTGACTATGAAATTTGATCAAGACAAGGTAACAAAGGATCAACTAAAGGAAAATGTGGAATAACGTACATTAGTGGTCCATAAATTTATTATCTTGGTTCAACATCAACTCTAGGAATATACCCCATATGATAGGACTTTAAGAACAACTAAAAGATGGTAAATATGGGGAGACCACTAAAGAGTGGTTATAAAAGGTTATTGAATAGGGAAATATGTTAATATCATTAATTTTTTATGTCTATACTTAAATTTAAAAATAAATCCAATATGCTTACAAGAATGATCATGTTTATAAAAAATAACTCAATAAGTTAAAACATTGATGGATTAGGTTTGATTCCTTTGATAGAGAAAATGAGGATAATCTAATCATTGAAGTGGTATTGACTAGAGAGGATCAAGTGGAATTTTGGGGATTAAAAAAATTTAAAATGAATACAATAGAAAAATCCCTATGCAAATTCGTTGAGTTCATAGTATTAAAAAATAATCCCTCATGTGATATATAGGAATTAATTATGAATAGTCTATGTTCATTCTTCAGAGATGGAGGGAAAATGGTCCCTATTGAAGATATACTAGAGGAATTCAAGATATTGATCTGGAAGGAACCTGATTCATCTTTTACATTCAATTTTAAATCAATCTAAATTTCATGTATTATTAGAATTATTTTAATATATTAGATAGATATTTTAAGGCATTCAAAATAATTCCTAAATAAATGATAAATCTTCAAGGAGAGGCTAAAATTCCATATCAACATTTGAAGGCCTAGATCATGAGAAGGTTGAGAGGATATTGAAAAGGTTTTAAGAATAAAAAAATAAAATTCAAAAGTATTTACAATCAAGGATGAGGAATAATAAGATAAATTTCTAGGTAAGATAGCCTTATTTATAGATATTAAGTGTATTTAGCATGATCTTATTTACAAGCTAAAGGCTGAATTTTGGTTTGAGGGCTTTTGTAGTTTTTGCATGTAGTTTGAACAAGTAAATGTGCACCTTAAAATGTGTAACTACTTATATTTTAAGAATTTATTTCCTAAGTCTTAGGAGTTTAATTTAATATAAATATTAGTATTTCATGCCTCTCTAAATGTTTTAAAATCAAGTGGAATTTTGGGGATTAAAAAAATTTAAAATCAATACAATAGAAAAATCCCTATGCAAATTCGTTGAGTTCATAGTATTAAAAAATAATCCCTCATGTGATATATAGGAATTAATTATGAATATTCCATGTTCATTCTTCAGAGATGGAGGGAAAATGGTCCCTATTGAAGATATACTAGAGGAATTCAAGATATTGATCTGGAAGGAACCTGATTTATCTTTTACATTCAATTTTAAATCAATCTAAATTTCATGTATTATTAGAATTATTTTAATATATTAGATAGATATTTTAAGGCATTCAAAATAATTCCTAAATAAATGATAAATCTTCAAGGAGAGGCTAAAATTCCATATCAACATTTGAAGGCCTAGATCATGAGAAGGTTGAGAGGATATTGAAAAGGTTTTAAGAATACAAAAATAAAATTCAAAAGTATTTACAATCAAGGATGAGGAATAATAATATAAATTTCTAGGTAAGATAGCCTTATTTATAGATATTAAGTGTATTTAGCATGATCTTATTTACAAGCTAAAGGCTGAATTTTGGTTTGAGGGCTTTTGTAGTTTTTGCATGTAGTTTGAACAAGTAAATGTGCACCTTAAAATGTGTAACTACTTATATTTTAAGAATTTATTTCCTAAGTCTTAGGAGTTTAATTTAATATAAATATTAGTATTTCATGCCTCTCTAAATGTTTTAAAATCAAGTGGAATTTTGGGGATTAAAAAAATTTAAAATCAATACAATAGAAAAATCCCTATGCAAATTCGTTGAGTTCATAGTATTAAAAAATAATCCCTCATGTGATATATAGGAATTAATTATGAATATTCCATGTTCATTCTTCAGAGATGGAGGGAAAATGGTCCCTATTGAAGATATACTAGAGGAATTCAAGATATTGATCTGGAAGGAACCTGATTTATCTTTTACATTCAATTTTAAATCAATCTAAATTTCATGTATTATTAGAATTATTTTAATATATTAGATAGATATTTTAAGGCATTCAAAATAATTCCTAAATAAATGATAAATCTTCAAGGAGAGGCTAAAATTCCATATCAACATTTGAAGGCCTAGATCATGAGAAGGTTGAGAGGATATTGAAAAGGCTTTAAGAATACAAAAATAAAATTCAAAAGTATTTACAATCAAGGATGAGGAATAATAATATAAATTTCTAGGTAAGATAGCCTTATTTATAGATATTAAGTGTATTTAGCATGATCTTATTTACAAGCTAAAGGCTGAATTTTGGTTTGAGGGCTTTTGTAGTTTTTGCATGTAGTTTGAACAAGTAAATGTGCACCTTAAAATGTGTAACTACTTATATTTTAAGAATTTATTTCCTAAGTCTTAGGAGTTTAATTTAATATAAATATTAGTATTTCATGCCTCTCTAAATGTTTTTAATTTTTTAATAGTTTTACAAGAAAATAACTTTTGAAATGAAGGAAAAGTGGAAAAAAAATTGTGTTTTTGTATAAATCAATAAAAACTATGTTGTTTTATGAATTTATGATTTTCCTTGGTTATGAATATATTTTATTATGTTCATTTATTCAAGGTATTTATTTCTTTAATCTCTCCATGATAAAATATCCTAATTTATAGAAATAATATTGAGTTAGTGAATGTGATATTTAGGTGAACTTTGCTTATCCTCACCTATTCACATTCTATCTTCTTAAGCTAAGGTTAATTTTTTATATTTTTTCTTATCTATTTTATCTATCATTTTTATTTTATCATAAATTAAATCCCCCCTAAAATAATTTACTATGGATATATCTAAATATTTTAGGTTTGTATTTTATTTTTCTTTTGAATAAAGGTAGCTTCACCTAAAAATATAAGAGGTAATTTATCCCATTATCCTATTGATTATGGCATACATTTTAAAGTGTTAAATAGCTTTTAAATCCAACAAACATAACCACTTTGAATTATAATGAAGAGAGGATGGTAATTTATATGAGTAATTTAACCTAAAACCACAACTTGGATTGGAAATTTTAAAGAAAGGGCTTGGTCTGTTGTCTTATCAACTTGGATAAATAAATCTCATCATTGTTGCAATACAATTTGTAAAAACTATATAATGTGTCTTATTTTCCCATAGGTGGTGATTGAATAACATTCATGTCAAAAATATGTTGCATTATGTTACTATTATACTTATGAGAGGTTCACTTAAGCTCAAGTAAAGGAATCTAGTTAGGGAGTTTAGATATTTATTTAATGGGATTCAATTATTCAAGGTGAAGGTGATTTGAACATGGATGGAACTAATAAATATTTGGATTTCATTAAATTTTATTTTAGGTGAATATGGACCTTAATTTTTTATAATATTTAATTTTTTAAATAGTATTGGCCTTATTAATGCAGTGGATTTAGTTATAAGTGATTGTATGGCACAATTTTAAATTTAGAATATTTTAATGGGCTTATCGATACACTTGAAATTTTATATAATTATATCAACACATGTGATATATTTGTATAAATATAATGTTTTATCATCTTAGTTGATATAGTGGAAATGCTATATTTTTTTTTCAATTTTATTAGCCTGGCCTAGTTCATCAAAATTTTCTAAGTTTTAAAATTATGATAACTCTAAGGGGTCAAATATTGAAATTTGACATGTGATATAGATTTGAATATTTATGTAAGATCTAGGAGGTTTTTTAGGCTAATGTCGAGTGTTTTGACAAGAATCAATATGAGTAATAATTCATTTAATGTCATTCATGTTAACTAACATTTCCATGTGAATTGACAAGTTAGGTATAATTGAAGTTTTAATGACATTAGTAGCTATAGCTGAATGTGGTTGGTTTTATATATGTGAAGACTTTTTATGCTCTCGAGGTTTAATGTTATTTATTTATGACTACAAAGGAAGAAGATTTTTTTATATATTAAGGTGAGAATACACTTGGTTAAGTACATCAAAATTGACCTTACCTTCTTGATATTTATAAACTTTCTCAAAAGATTTATAGAATTATATTATGATCAAGGTCAAATTTATTACCAAATATGATATCATATGTGTAACAATATGAATTTTATATTAGAATGACCCTAATTGGCATGGAATTGACAAAATATTTGGTGATCAGACTATTGATATTTTATTCATAAATCATTAGGGACTTTATGTTGAGGTCTAGGAAATAATATCCTAAGCTCAACATGTCTAATATGTTTATGAGTATGTCTTATTTATATTACTTAGGAGAGGAAAATTTTAGTCATGGATCTAAGTTAGTTTGAAAAATATTAAAGGTTTGATTTAGACATGTTATGCTTGGATTTTATAGCTATATATTTCTAATGTTTAATGAATCCATGATTAGCTCATTATCTACTTGTTTTTAATTGAAAAATCTACATATATTTTTTTGGGTAAGTCATGATATTGTAATTACTATACCAATGCATTCACTAATCCTACTAAGTTGGTGAGAAAGTTAGGCTTAAGTCGTTTTGATAATAATATTATATTGATCATATGATTCTTCCAATGAATTAGGAGAGAAGTGTATGCATGGGTTAGGATCACTAATAACAATCCTCTTTCAATAAATAAACTAGGATAAAAAAAGATAATAACAATAGAGATTTGTATACTTAAGTTAGTGGGTGGTGACCTATAATAGATTCAAACTTAGTATAGGGTAATCAAAAATCATATATCAAAAGGATTGGATTATTAATCTTATTCCTATGATACATGTTATATATTTCACTAAGCCTTAAGATGAAATAATGGTAATAAATAGGTCTATCAATGATACAAGAAGGATGTCACATGTAAGGAACTAACAAAAAAGGGTAACTTAAATCCAAGATAGATATAACATATCGAAATAATAAGAAAGTAAGTGTTTCAATGGTTAACTAATGGGTGGTCTATGAAACCTAAGGTGATAATGTCATTCCTAACCAAACCTATAGATATAATTTGGTATGTGGAGCATACATAATGAACAACAAACATTAACTATGGAAAGAAAAAAATAATTTATATTTAATTATTTAATAAATGAAATATATTAAGGATATAAATACTTAACTTTATATGGAATCTTCAGCACATCAGTACCCCCCTTAGGCTCAAGTGAATTTTTTCAAGAGATGTTGTAGGTTGAAGACCTAAAATTGTAATAAGAACACTTAGATATCCTTAGTTGGGGAATTTAATGGCTTGGAAACCTCCTCAATAAGACTCTTTGTATTAATATTCAAAGTCCTTTAAAAAATACTAAACCTCCAATAATAAGACATAAACCTCTAACTCATCATTTTACTACTTGAGTTTATAAAAATGAGTGTGAGTAAAGTAATTGAGTGTGTTTATATTTGGGAATGATAATATGAATGATATATACACAAATTTAATACCCAAAACTAAACTTTAACTCTAATTTTATGGTATAAACAAGTACATTATAGTTGAAAATATGTTATCTAACATAAAAGTTCATCATCCAAGCCTATATATTATAAATGATAGAGAAAATACTTAGAAATGTATCAACCATGTTTATATACTGCAAGGAAATACAAGAATGAGATAGACTATATCATCCTAGACAATATAATGGGAATATAGGGTGGCAAGGAACTATGTATGGAAAGTAGATGTAGAGGTAAGACATAAAGATAAATAGAGAAGGTCAGATTAATAATAATAAAGTTATGATGGAATAATATGTGAAAATCTATTGTAAAGTACCATGAACTGATCCCATCCCATTCATAATGTACCATATAAGACATGAAATAATGTATATTGATGTGCTAACAAGACCCTATAATAAAAACAATCATTATAGTGATATTGATGAAAAATATCAATTATATATGTATGACTTAAATGAACCTCATCATGTCACAATAGTGTAAAATGGAATGGTTCTTTGGGATAGATACATAGAAACACAAAAGAACATAATTGGATATATATTATAAAATAAATATTTAGAAATGAATAGTTGAAAGTAAAATATGCATACCTTGACTTCTATTTATGCATAAATGATGCATGCAAATACCATAGTCTTAATTATGGTAGCTGTAAAAATTGAATTTGGAAACCCTAATGATATAAGGCTAAAAGAATTAAATTATTTTGTGCATATTAAATATAGTTAATAAAATTATATCAATGAAAAAATATCACAAATAAATGAATAAGATTCAAAATTTTGGTAAGCCGATATCGATAAGGCTAAATCAAAACCAAAATATCCAAGGAAGCAAGTGATAACATATGAAAATTGGAAAGATATTAAATTGGGTCTATTATCATACTAAATAACCTAAGGGAAAATATAAAAAATAAAAAAATTAGTGATATATCAAGCTAGGGATACTACATGACCTAAAAATCCAATAGTGTAAGAAAATTAAAAATAGGATAGAGTTGACCGTCTAAAGGGTGAAACATGATAGCATGAAAAGGAGAAATAATATTTAATAGCCCCAAAAAGTTTAAAAAAAAAAAATCCAAGTATTAAACATAACTAAGAGAAATTTTAAAAAGTTAAGGTAATGACTAAAAGAGCATCTCACAATAGCTCAATGATGTAACTTCTATTCTAAGATGGAAAATTATAAAAAGTCTCATAATGATAACATATTTGAAAGAGATGTATAATAAGAAATAAATAAAATGTGATAGATTTATAAAACAAACTTCTTGTTAAATGATAAAAATGGATGGGGGGAAACTAGGGAATTACCAAGGTGAAAACATGGATTTTACTAAAAACAAGATAATCTAATCAGTTTTAAAGAATAAAAAATTTCAACATCAATGGAAAAGAGATCCATACTTTAAAAAAATAAGATTAAGTTGATTAAAATTTTATAAATGACATTCAATTAAAAATTATTTGCATGAAAAGTTAAAGGATCTTACCTTCCCATAATATGTTCCCCACTCCTCATAACCTTTATGAAGTCCTCAGTCTACTACGAATATTTTTACTTGTATGATAAATATATATCACCAAAATTTATGATATATAAAATTATGAAACCTCTTACTTAAGTATATTAACCTACCACACCTCAGTGGACTTCATCTCTATCATCAAACCAACTATAAATTTTGAGCATCAAATAGGATGGTGTATGTGAAGAAAAATCTCACATATTTTGATGTGATATGAATTTTAAAGATATATTTTTCATTTTAAAATTTCCTTTTCTTATGATAATTTTTATTTTTAATCTTTTGTATTTTTCTCCTTCAAAAAAATAATGATAGGAGATAAATATGACTAACACAAAAGAGCCTACACCTAGCTGCTAGAGAGAACCTAAAGACAAAGATTCCTAAATACTCTTAGACTTGTACTTAAGAAAATAATTAAATATTAAAATTGAAATTAGTGATCACAAAAGGAGAATGAAAAATAAGGAAGTCATGGAAGTGAGAATACAATGATTATGTTTCCCTAATCATTAAAAATTATATATATAAAGGGAGATGGTAAAATGACAAGTAGTTTGATATATCATCAGAGAAGGTCAAATGTGGATGAAATACATGTAAATAAACTAATATAGTTTTACCATAAGATAATATGACTAACTCTAAGTGATAAAATGATACTCTCAACCATTGATTTATCTTTCTAAGAATATACCTAGTTAGGTTTAGAAGTAAAATAAATCTAATAATCAATGTGAATAATGAATGGAAATTATGAGGATGGTCATGTTGATTCCACATGCCTTACCATGAAACTCAAAAATTGAAAAATTCAAGAGATGAAAGTAAAATAAATATTTGAATCATAGACAAATGTGAATTTGTGAAGCATAGAAAAGGTGTCAAAACCCACAAAGGTCTAATAAGGAAACTAAATAATGAAAAAAGAAAAAATGGATTAAAAAAAATATTAAAAGTGATGGGAATTTATGAGGATGGCTTGGTTGATTTACAATGTGTCAACATGCAATCCCAAAACTAAAAAACCAAGAGGTGTAAAAATGACAAAAGACCTAAGAACCAATAATAGGTACCAGGATTGATGTAAAATAACCTAGAAGTGAATGCAAATAAAGACTAAGATGCAACATAAAAGAGTCAAAATAGAGGTTGTAATAAATATTAACTAAATATAATATAAATTTAAAATAAAAATAAAATTAGTATGTACATGAAATGGAAAATAAAAAATAAAATAAAACGTAAGAATAACATAGATTAAGTAATATACTTACTAAATAACTAAGGATTGGTTGGTTTTTTTAGGACATGTCCTTCATTAGTGTATAATATATAATTTCTAGGTCTAAAGATGTACTTAGAAAGGAAGATAATAGAATTTAAAAACCCAAATGTGCTACCAAATATCCACATGGGAAGTTATGGCCAACTGTAACAATGATCACAGAAATATAAAATTTATTCTAATAAAGCAAAGTGTAGAAAAATAAAAAATCATGACATAAAACAATGAACAACATATATGTTATACATAATGTAACATTAAATTAGGACATTTGGAATGCAATTGTATATTAATCAGAAGGTTTATTAAATCTTAATTTATTTTTTAATAAGTGAAAGGTTATTGGTGTTTGACTCATTACAAGAATGAGGTATCAATAAGGCAATAAGAATATGATGCCCCAAAATCATTCATGAAAGTAAGGATGGTAATCATAATATGTCTCAAAGGATGCAATGTGAAAAGGGTGGGCATCACAAGATTCCCAAAAATTTATAGTAAGGAAAGGATAAGCACTAAAAGATGCCCAAAACTTGTGTAATAATAAATGGATAATCATCAAAATATGTCAAAACATATGGGATATAGGTGGAATAGAGTTAACCTAAAGATCAATAGGCCTAGTAATGATGTCAGCTTATGTGTAAATATTTTTTACATTAGGGAATATAGTGTCAAGGATAATTTCAAGATATTTAAGAGGTGTTATTAAATTTTGATAAATGATATCAACTTAGCCAATACAGTCTAAAGTAAAAAATGGATAAATTATATTGGGATGATGATTGATAAAATTTAGTTACTTTAGGTATTATTATTAGTAGGAAGAGATATTAATCTATATAAGGACACTATGTTTTTTATTATATATTTGGGTGAGATAGGAAAACAACATATCAATACATTTTGGGTCATGATTAGTGTCTTTGGATAAAACAAGAATACCAATATCATCACATTTTAGGTCATGTATAGTGTAGTGATTTGTAAAAAGAAGTAGAATTAGAATTGCATTAGTACATTATGTGTCTTGGATAATTTAATTTCCTGTAAAATTAATGCGATGTATAATTGTACATACATATTATATATAATGGTTTAATCAATTATTTTTAATAGGAGATATAATTATAACTATATTGGCACATTATTTATCATGACTAGTGCAATTTTTTTATAATAAGAGGTATAATTATAATTGTATCCACACATTTTGTGTCATGATGGTGAAATTATTTTTAACACAAGGTAAATTATAAATTTATATATACATTTTTTTTATGGTTGGTGTACTTGGATAAAGTAGGAAAAATGACTCAACACATTTTGGGTCATGGCCGAGGTATTGGATAAATAGGAAGAAATGTATCAACCCATTTTGGGTCATAACTAGTCTAGTTGGATGAAATAATAAAAATTATATAGACACATTTTGGTTCCTAAAAATTTTAGTTTATTTTAAGATTAATTTTATTTATAAATTCATCAATGGATTTTGTATCATGGCCAAAACAAATTTTTTTTATTGGTTGTAACTAAATAGTAACGAGTTGGCTAATACAATAATATTGAGTAGAATGCAATATAATTATATCAACATAACTAATAAATTTGTAAATAAGTGAGTACGAAAATTTATATGAATTAAAATAATTTGAAATTGAAATTTAAACTATATGATAGGTTCGATAGTCCTATAAGCAATAAGATAAGAAATAACTTGACCTAAAATGCATTTTGGAATAACCATTTGAACTAGGTTCTTTTCATAAGTTGAAGAGTTGATAAAAAAATTATATAGAATAATTTTATTAAATTTAATGATTCATACACATAATATATTCCAAGGGTGTGGGAGAGGGTGGGTACAAATTGATGAAATCATGTTCGTCATTTCTTGAGTTCTAGTGAGGGTTGGTAGAAATGATAAAATGATAGGAAGGTTTTTCTCCTTATTGTACTATTCATTAATGGGAATATATTATTATTTATCCTAACTATAATGATAATTGGGATCATAGGTTTAAATAACATTACAAACCATGTGAGAATCAAAACAAATTCATGGAGAATTTTGTCAATGTTAGAAGTGTCATCAATGAAAATATCCACTATAATGACAAGATCTTCACCTCTATTATAAGATTCATCATCATAAGTGGTAAAATTTTGAAATTGATTTTAAACCATTTGATAAGTGTAAAAGGTGGGATCATCATAAGTGGGAACTAATATCATGTTAGGTTCTTCACCTCTGTCATAGGTGTCATCGTCATAGATGGGGAGATTATATATTGGTTTTCAATCATTCTAGTAGTGTCAAAAGTGGGATAATCATATATGGGAAGATATTATAATATTATATTCAAATATTCTTAATGGATATTTATAGGGTTACTCGTAAACATGAAAACAATATTGGGGATATTTAGTCCCCACTATAGCTTTCATATTTTGGTTTATAATAGGGATTGCCATAAGAAGGAATATTGTCATGGGGATATTAAACCATGGTAAATGGAGTAAAATTATTACACAAGGAGTCAAATTCAATGTGTTCTTGGAAGGTATAAAATAATGACTCATGTAAAAGAGGAATGGGTTAAATCTTGCTAAATAGAACCTAATAGGGGACATCAGTGAAAAATGATGAAAATTTTATAAAGAATTTAGAAAAATAATGTTTTGGAAAGCAAGGTATATTTTAGAAATGGAACAAGATGGAAATGTAAAGAAAATAAAAAAAAACTTGTGATATGATTCACATTGGGTTTACCATAATGTAAGTGTGGGCTAAGATGACCAAAAAAAATTCCATTTCTCTCAATAAACTAAGATACAAAAAAATTAATTAAAATTGAACTTGCATATACTTATATTAATAGATAGAGACCTATAATAGTAGAATACCTTGTAAAGGGTGATCCACACTAAAATTTAAAGAGGATAGGTTTTTAAACCCTATGCCTATGATATAAGGTATGGATCTAACTAGGCCTAAAGATGTAACAACAATAAAAAATTGGGTGTATTAATGATATAATAAGGATACCACATGCAATTAACTAAAAAAAAAGGGTAACCTGGATAAAATATAGTTTTAACATACTAAACTACTAAAAAAACTTAAGTGGTGCAATGTTCAACCAATAGGTAGTCTATGTAACCTAAGGTAATAATGGCTAACCTAAATAACCTTATACATATTCCAACTTATTTAGTATAATAAGAGTCATAAGCAAGGATAAAAACACATATAAATTATAATAATAAATAAATAAATTATTTAAAATAATTAAAGAAATGAAAGAGATTAAGGATAAATATAGTTACCTCTATGTGGACTTTTAGGTGGATCAATCTCACCTTTTGGTTCAAGTGTAACTTTAAAAGATATGTTGTAGGTTAAAAACATTAAATGGTACAATAAATACCTAAAAATCCTTGGTTATAGAATTTAATTACTAGGACACCCCCTTAGCATGAATCCTCCTATTGAGATTCAAAGGTCTTAAAGAAATATTAAACCTCCAAGAATAAGACCTCAACCTCTAACTCTTCCTTTTACTACTTAAGAGTATAAATACAAGCACAATTAGGGCATATAAGTGTGTTTATGTTTATTAATGATAATATGAACCATATATATGGCTCTAATACTAAAGAATAACCCTTAAATCTACACTAATAGTATTGGCTATGTAGATATATTTAAAAATATGTTCAAGTGACACAAAAATATACTGTCCATGTTGGTACTTTATAACTAATTGAGACAAGACTCAGAAATGTATCAGCCAAAGTACATGTAAAGATAAGTATGAAATATATTGTATCATACCAGCCAATGCAAAATGAATATAGGGTTTCTATAAAATATGGATGGAAATTAGATGAAGAGGAAAGATGAAAAGAGATGTCTAAGAGGCCAGACTAATAATAATGAATGCATGAAAAATAGTATGACAACATCTCTCGTAAAGTACCGAGATATGATCTTGCACCATTCCTAATTCACTTATTATGTCATGCACTTAAGGAGAATTATGAAATCCCTTGCAAGATAAACCATTATTAAATTGATAAAGATTAAAATTATTAGGTGTATGTAATAAAGACCTTACTTTGTGTTATATTTATGGTTTGTAAAAATATTGAATAGGTTTTATTTAAACATGTTATGCTCAAATATGTTATCCATATATTTACAACATTTTTTTAAAATTAATGGTATTACTATCTTTGTACCAATGTCTCAATAATAATTATAAGTTTGTGAGATAGGCATGAGTTGATTGTACCATTCCAAAACCTAACTCATTAGGGCTTTGACAAGTAATTTGGTAGTTACATAGGTGTCAATTTTAAGCCACTCCTTATAAATATTAATAAAATATTTAAGTTTAAAAGTGGGATATGGGGAAATAAGCATTGTAATAGCTAAAGGATTAAAAAATTTCATTAATATCTATAATTGTAATATGGGGAACTAAGGGTTCATTTTGAAGATATTTACTGACTTTAATATGAACTAAAGGCTGAAATATTAGATTCCTAATAAAACCCACTTGAATTTAATTTATTGAATTGTATTCTTCATTTTTAATATTTTTTATATAATTTTCATGAATGTTTTGGATCTATTTGATTGCATATGATCCATTTTATTCAAAACATGCAACACCATTAGAGTAGTGTTAAGTAAAATTTGATTGTTTTGAGAATCCTAAGTTACATGTTGACTAGAATTGGAAGCTTAGGTAGATATAAATTTATGATAAAAATAGGTCTTTATAATAGTTATTTGAGTAGGGGAACTAAATTTATCATTACTTACTCTCATCATATGTCAATTATAGTAGATGAAGAAGGATTGTAGGAGTCATAAAATTACTTGCCCTACATCTTGTATAAAATTTATGCTTAGAATGGGTTTAAATAAAAGTATCTATCATGAAAACATGAATTTATTCATGGTATTTTATTTAGATAAAATTATATCTAATGGGAGTATACACTACAGTCTTCAATTTCACCCTCAAAATCGCATTCTTCATGGGGTTATTTTCTATCCCTATATCTTTGTGTTAACATTAGTATTAAGGTCAATAATATTTTTTGCATAAATATAAAAATTATTTTCTTGATAAATAAAATAATATGTATAATATTTTTTATCATTATTTCTAATGTCAATCATGGGTGTAGCAATTAGATTATAAGAATTGAACATTTGGTCAACTAGTCTTTGGTTATTTTTATTAATGGAATCCATTGTAGGAATGAAATGATAAAATTTAGGGATGTTAAAAAGAAATAGATTTATAAATAACACAAGTTTGGTCTTGATAGGATTCTTAAGATATGTGTTGAGGATGAGACAATGAAATCAAAGTTGGGTAAATGTTAACAAAAAAATCAATAGCAAGATAAATGCATATAATATCACCATGGAAACTTGAATATGATCATACTTAAAATGAATGAGAGTTGAATGGCAAAAAATTTAATGGCTTATTAGGAGGGAAAAAATTAGAGTAAAAGTTTGCTTCTATTAAGTAATAGATTTATAGGTTTTAGATAGTTTTTGGTTGAATGAATGATTGGTAGAATCTTTACAATATATTAGATGAATTTTACTAGATTAGAAGTTTTTCTTCCAAAAAGAGACATATTTATAGGTTTTGGTTGGTTTTTGGTGGAATGATAGACTGGTAGAAGATATTGAAAGAATATTATTAGTGATTTAGCTACCTTGACATGACCTAAGGATATTTTTATTGAATATTTAATTCACTATACTATTTATATATTTGGGTATAAGAGTTGTATAAATTTTAGGGTAACCAATGGTCGGGGTTGGGTTTGGTTGTATCTACATGTTACTCAAAAGTTTTGAGTCTTATGACTAGATTAACTATGTAATATGTTTTTAACATAAGATATTCAATATGGGTTGGTTTCTATTATTTTATCTCTATGTTATCTTGTAAAAATTGTTTTAATTTTATCTAAAACAAGGATGTAAGGATGGAAAATAATCTATTTTTTAAATTTTGGGAAAGAAAGAAAGGGAAGTATTTTAGTGTACCCCGAGTAGAAAATTCAAGGATGTTATATGATCCATGATTAGATGTTCTATATTATGATGGATGATCACTTTTTCATGTTATATATCTCTCTAAAGGAATCTTGGTACACCTCTTATCATTTGTTTCATCCTAAGGGGAGAGCACTTCATATGGAGGACTGGGGTTTTCTCTCTACAACTCTTTTAATATTGATACTCTCATTACATATTTGATTTTTATTATGGGAGATTTTTTTATTTTTTATGATGGTTGTGATATGTTTTTCCTCTCCCATGGGGGTGGGAGGAAAGATGGATACATTATTGGTTCTTGGTATTTGTTTGAAATTACTATTAGGAGGGATATTTCAACTTGACTTTTTCCTTACCCTATGCAATAGTTTCTATCTGTTAGCATATCTTATGTGACATATTTGTGCTTAATTCATACCATATGGTTGATTCATGGGTTATGGTTTCCCCTACAGTTACCCCAAGAATAATAATTATGGTATTCAAGTTATCATTGGTTTGTTTAATGTTGATGAAATGGTATTTCATGATAGGCTGGAGGTTGTTTCCCTATTCTAAGCTATTTTCATATTGTTGAAGAAATGTTTGTCTAACCTTGATCTTTGAATAGTTTACATTACATTCTTGCTCTACCATTGTCTTAATTTTGTTCCAAGCTCACTTCACATTAGTTTATAGATGTGTAAACTTGCTTTTTTGAGCATCACATTATTGAGGTTCAAAATATGCCTCATCAAAGGGATCCTTAAGGATGACCCTAGTTTAATTGGTATCCTTGTTTCAGGTCTGGACTTTGAAAACTAATTATCTATTTACTACCCTAAAACTATTTTGATGTTTTGGTTTCATTGGGTTGGTTCCATTTCTAATAACCCTAATAGGTTTTACTGGAATAAAGTATTTTCTTTAAATTAATTACACATATTCAACCTACAAATTTCACCATGAAAAATATAATTAAGTGATCTTTAACTAAATATTTGTTCTATTTATCCATAAGGTTTATGGCTAATCTACTTAGATAATGATCACCATGAAAATATATAAAAAATGTTGTCATGTCCCCTTCTAGTTGACATATTTTTGAGCAGATGATTAGCCTATTATGCGACCCTCGTAGGCTGATGGGATGGATAGAGGGTCTTGATGGAGATGGGTTTAGATTTCGTCCAGGCTCTGTCAGACATGAATTAAGGGAGATATTAACATTTGATTGATTCAATCAAATATTAATTATTTGGTCTAATTTTAAGATCCTAATTCTAATTTAAGAATTGGTCTAATTTTAAGACCGTAGTTCTAATTTAAGAAGCCCTAAGTCTAATTTAAGGGAATCTAATTTTAGCAAGCACCCCTTTGGAGGGGTATAAGAATTTATCATGGGAGAGAGTTTGTATTCATGATTATTATTGATATTGATTCTTGTTAATAAATTCTTCTATGAAGACTGAGCCAAGGGTTCCAGGATTCCATTTGCATTGAAGAATGCCAACTCTTCATTGTGTGCGATTCAGAGGTTGTGAGAGATCAACTGATCTATTGCCAAATTGAGAGATAACTTCACACAGAAGCTATCACAAGGGTTTACAGGTATTTCATTATTTTGGGTTTTGATTCAAGAATTATCTAGATATATATCTTTTGTATTAGCCCATAATTGTACAGATCAGGATCAAGCATACAGGGTGTGTTATATCAACGGCCGTACGAAGTTCGTATAGATCCATGAAAATCTGTATGCATCAATAGAAAGTTTAGACACCGACATCGGCGGGCAGAGACCTATAGAGACCGACATCGGTCGACATATCATCGACGTCGGTAGGTTAGCGACTCCAGGTCGACTGATGATGACAGTATAACCGACGTCGGTGACTGTGTTTTTTTTACACAGCAGGCCGAGATGAACCAGATCTAGATTTCTTTCCCAATTTGTAGAATATTTAGGCTGTTAAGGCCGTACTTTCAATATTCTTTGTATACTTGACATAGGACCTCTATTATAAGCATATGAGCAAATAAATAAGAGATTATACTGTGATTTATTTATCTATTTGAGGATATTTTGCAAAAATATAGATAAGCAATTCAAAGCTTTTGTTTTAGTATCCGAAGGGATATTACAGTGGTATCAAAGCTTTTGACAGAAAAAAGAGCCCCTAAGAAAGGGACATTACAGTGGTATCAGAGCTAAATCTTGCCATCCTGAGGGTTTGACAATCTCATGCAGCCACAAGAGTTGGGACCACACAATTATAACACACGCAATAGAGCCTTGCTTGAAGGTACCCAATTGTTAGAACAACAACCAATTATCATGAGTGATAGACGTGAGGGTAGCCCACCTAGGGGCCACTGACATAATGATGATCTAGGTACCAGAGAAACCTACTGTGAGATGACACAGGCACTACAGTCACTTACTTTTATGATAAGGAGGATGAATGCACCTGATAGACAAAATGCGGAACAAGGAGATAACAAGAGTGCTATAGTTAATCAGAGACCCCAATAGCCCCACTCCAGAATAGTGGATAGACCTACATGTCCTACATTTGTTCAAGAGGAACCAGAAGTTTCAGCAGAGGAGGAGGTAGGAGATTCCTCATTTGTAGATGTTTACATGGCTGCAAATGATGAGTGGGACTTATTACCTCCTCATGTTCAAGAGAGGATGTCCTTCGATCATTTTGTTAATCTGAAGAGAGAGCACTACAGATTGGTTAGATAGGATAGGAGACCTAGACACCAGAATAATGATCTTAAGCATGCTACGAGCAGGCTCACACTCGTGATGTTCGACGGTAGTGGCAAAGTTACAGTGCATGCCTGGATTAGTAAGTTAGACACCTTTCTCACATTGCATCTGATGGCTAAGGAAGATGCTATCAGATATGCAACACTACATCTTGAGGGAATAGCTCATGATTGGTGGTACCACGAGATGGTGACACTCCATCATGATCAGATCACATCTTATCAGGAGTTTGTGGATAGGTTGGTAGAGCATTTTGATAGGAGGGATCTAGAGTCCTATTTTTGAGAGTTGGCATAGTTGCGCCAAAGTGGTAGTTTAGAGTCTTACATTGGTGACTTACAGAAGTTACCAGTTATGGTTCTTGACATTTCAGAGAGGTGACTTGTAGTACTCTTCATGGAGGGATTGACAGAACCATTGAGAGGTTGGATCAAAGGCTTTGATCCTCCTTCATTATAGGAAGCTATGAAGAAGGCATGTAGTGTGGAGATGGCAGCCCCATCAAGTAGATCTAACTCCAGAGGTACTTCTTCATCCAGGGATAGTAAGGGCTTTAATAGGAATAGAGAAAGACCAGGCTTTAACATAGATAAATCAGGTGTTAAGAATGATTCAAAGGCCAACCCAGTAGCAACACCTTTGGATAGAGAGGCTCTTAATGATCTATGCAAGAAGAAGCTTTGTTTCTACTACAAAGGTCCATATGATGCTAATCACAATTGTCCCTTGAGGCCCAAGGCAAATTGGGTGATGTGGGCCTATTATGAGGAAGAGGAATCAAAAGATTTTGAACATCACGATTGTTCTGAGGAGCCAGAGGCTGAGGCTTCAGAGTCTAGGGTAGAGGTAGAGTCAGAGCTCCAGATTTAGGAGGCATGTCTATCTAGCATCCAACACGAGGGATCATTCAGACTTCGTGGAGTTTTGGCAGGATAGAGGGTCATCACCCTTCTTGACATGGGAACCACACATAATTTTATTGATACTAGATTTGTGGAGAAGCGTGGACTCACCACCAAAGAGTTTGGGGGCATTAGAGTTAAGGTAGCTGATGGTTACACCCTCAGGTGTCAGAGGATGATCAGAGATCTCCCATTGCGCTTGAACAACTATGAGTTTAAGGCTAATTATTATGTGGTCAACATGGGGGATATAGATTTGGTTTTGGGCATGAAGTGGCTTCATTCCCTTGAGGTAGTCACTCTTAGTCTTAAGGATATGGAGATCCATTTTGATGTTGATGGGAAGACTCACATTCTTAAGGCAATACGGGACGACAACATCAAAACTATTTCTTTACATCGGATGGAGAGGCTCATGCCACATGACATGGTAGAGTGGGCTGTCGAGTGCACATTAGAACCAATGTAGGAGGGACAACAGAAGACCGAGTATCATCCTAACATTTAGCAGTTGAGAGTCAAGCATGATAAGGTATTTAGTGACATTCCACTAGGGAGACCTCCAGATAGGGGCATTGAGCATATTATTGAGCTTTAGGAGGGCGCTAAGCCCATTATGATTACTCCTTATCAACATCCTAAGTAGTTAAAGGATGAGATCAAAAAAACAATTAAGGAGTTACTAGCTATGGGTCACATTCGGCCTAGCAAATCACCATTTGCTTCTTCAGTTGTTCTAGTGAAGAAGAAGGATGGCATCCTACGCATGTGCATTGACTACAGAGCCCTGAATAAGAGAACCATTAAGAATAGGTATCTTATACCTCATATTGATGAGCTTATTGATGAGCTCCATGGTGTACATTACTTCACGAAGATAGACTTAAGGTCAGGCTATCATTAGATCAGGGTTTGCGAGTAGGATGTGGAGAAGACAGCTTTCCGTTGCCATTATGGACACTATGAGTTTATAGTGATGCCATTCAGGCTCACTAATGCACTAGCAACATTTTAGTCCACCATGAATAGAGTCTTCCATTCACTACTGAGGAGGTTTGTACTTGTTTTTTTTATGACATTCTTATATATAGTAGGACTTGGCAGGAGCATTTAGCTCATCTGGAGACTGTACTCAGCATCTTGGAGAGGGAATCCTTGTATGCAAAGGAGTCCAAATGTGATTTGGGGATGATTGAATTGTTATACTTGGGTCATATTATCAATGCAAGGGGAGTGCAGATGGATCCTGAGAAGGTCCGTGCTATCATGGACTGGCCTATTCCAGCAAACCTAACATAGCTAAGGGGATTTCTAGGTTTGTGTGGATTTTATTATAGGTTCATGAATGGTTATTCATGACATGCTGCTCCTATGATAGATTTGACTAAAAAGGGTGCTTTTTGTTGGACACTTGAAGCATAGGAGTGTTTCGAAAGGTTTAAGGAGTTGATGACTACGTGCCCAGTTTTGGCACTACCTGATTTTTTGAAGCCTTTCGAGCTTCAGTGCGATGCTTCAGGTGAGGGCATTGGAGTGGTGCTTATGCAGGACAAGCGGCCCATAGTATATGAGAGCCATAAGCTTAGGGGGCCAGAGAGACTGTACAACATATATGATAAGGAGATGTTTGCTATCATGCATGCCTTGGCAAAATTTAGGCAATATCTCGTGGGCAGCAAATTTTGCATCAAAATGGGCCACAACAGTTTGAGACATTTCTTGGGGCAGTGAGACCTCAATGATCATCAATAGAAGTGGGTGAGTAAAATACATGCATATGACTTTGACATCTCTTTCATCAAGGGCACCCAAAATGTTGTGGCCGATGCTCTTTCACGCATACCGTATTTGAGTACCATGGTCCACATTATAGAGAATTGGTGACATATGATTGTGGAAAAGTATGCCAAGGATAGATGGGCATCCAAAATTATTGAGGGATCAGTGGTTGACACCAGATATACTCTTGTGAATGACTTGATCATTTACAAGAATAGGGTTTATTTGATCCCAGGATCATGAATGAAGAACATTATCATGTAAGCCTTTCATGATGTACCCACTGCAGGACATCCTAGATATTTTAAGACTTACAGACAGATTAGGGAGAGATTCACATGGAAAGGCCTCAAAGCAAATGTTCTTTAGAATGTGTGTGAGTGCCCTGTTCGTCAGCAGAACAAGCAGGAGAACACGTACCCAGTAGGATTGTTGCGGCCACTTCCAATTCTTGACAGGAAGTGGGAGTGTTTGTTGATGGATTTCATTAAAGGCTTGCCTAAAGTCCAAGGATGAAATTGCATATATGTAGTTGTGGATCGGTTAATGAAGTATGCCCACTTCTTTTTGATTACCACCACACACACAGCTACACAGGTATCAAAGGTTTTCTTTTGAGAGGTATTCTGACTGCATGGATTACCTCAGAGCATAGTGAGTGATAGGGATAGTCGGTTCCTGAGTCACTTTTGGTAGGAGGTGTTCTGACTCTATGGGATCGAGCTTACACCTAGCACCAGCTACCACCCACAGACTGATGGACAGATGGAGATAGTGAACAAATGGGTGGAGGGCTACCTCAGGAACTACATTATAGGGCAGCAAAAAGCTTGGGTCAAGTGGATTCATTTGTGCAAGTATTTCTATAACATGACTTTCCACATGACCATTCAGATGTCTCCTTTTATGGCATTGTACAGGTATGAGGCACCGAGTTTTCTAGATTTTCTACTGAGTGATAGTAGAGTGCCAAGTGCTAGAGACTTATTGCAAGAGAGTCAAGATACTATGAGGACTCTCAAGGAGAATATTGCTAAGGTGCAAAATTAGCAGTAGTATGTAGATCAGCAGAGGACTGAGAGATCTTTTGATGTGGGTGACATGGTCTATCTTATGCTACAGCCTTACTTTCAGTCTACTCTTAAGAAGAGTGGAGCAGAGAAGCTTAAGCCACATTACTACGGTCCTTTTAGGATCCTAAGACGTGTTGGAGAGATGGCTTATGAGCTAGAGCTTCTAACAGAGAGCAAAGTACACAATGTCTTTCATGTATCACGCCTCAAAAAGGCGTTAGGACATCGTGTGATACCTTCTACAACTTTACCTCCCTTAGATGATGAGGGAAAGTTGATTTTAGTACCTGAGTCCATCTTGGAATCTAGAGAGAGACAGTTGTGTAGGAGGACTATCAGGGAATATTTGGTAAAGTGGAAAGATTTGCCAGTGGAGGATGTGACATGGGAAAGCGAGGATATTCTACAGCATCCAGAGTTGAGATTGCTTGAGGACAAGCAATTTTAGGAGGGGTGGACTGTCATGTCCCCTTCTAGTTGACATCTTTTCGAGTGGATGATTAGCCTATTATGCGACCCTCGTAGGTTGATGGGATGGATAAAGGGTCTTGATGGAGATGGGTTTAGATTTCGTTCAGGCTCTTTCAGACATGAATTAAGGGAGATATTAACATTTGACTGATTTAATCAAATATTAATTATTTGGTCTAATTTTAAGATCCTAATTCTAATTTAAGAATTGGTCTAATTTTAAGACCCTAG
>JARHVA010004005.1:1037500-1092500 GCA_037957365.1 Torreya grandis
AGATGACAAATTCATTCAAATAGTCACATTAATAACCTTCATAGCTAATTAATGCAGTGATTACTAGATTAGTAAAATCTCACAATCAAATCATATGATCATATAATAAAAAAAGACTACATTAGACACGCATAGAAGAAATCAAAGCATAACACAACTAGGAATAATCACAAACATATTTTATTATACAATGATGTGTGGATGGGTTTTTGGTTATCCTTCTGTCACATCTGAATGTCTTGATCTATGACACCATATCTAATGATTCCCTCCTTTTGTCACACTCTGAGGGATGGATTTGTCCTATATTTACCTCACACATAATGAACATATTTAACTCAAATCATGATATATATCCATAATATAATGATGTGTAAACAATCATACATGATCATCACGTACAAATATGAAAATATAGCTAACTCATAGCTAACAAATCATGTAAATTAAGTGACATAGTACTATCCCATAATTAGTATATGACATAAAGCTTAATAAAATAATATTTAAATCAATTAACAACCATAATAATCCATAGATAATCATGTAAATCAACTTAGAGATAAATTAAGATGTGATATCCTTCCCTTTAAGGATGGTCATAATCTCGATGGCACTTATTCAAATAGAATTTATGAATTAAAAACATTATTTAGAAAGAAAAAACATAGTATTCAGTAGCAAATCAAATAAATAAATGTGGAAAATGCCTATAAAACTCATCATAATCCTCCCAAGTGGCACTATCTTCATAATATTGGTCCCACTAAACCTTGCATTATGACACTTCTCTATTTTGCAAACTAAGTTTGTGAGTGTCAATTATTTTGATTAGTTCTACCATGACCACCCCAAGATCCAAAACTTGTAAAGCATTCCAATCCCACAAGTGTTAAGGATCAATAACATACATTTTAAGATAAGACACATGGAATACATTATAGAAAAGAGATAAATATAGTGGAAATATAAGCCTATACACTACATGACACTTCTAAAACTTAGAAGGGTCCCACATATCTTAGTGAATGTTTTGTTAAATTCCTAAACTTAATCAAGATATTTTTAGGCTTAACCTATAGAAACACTTTATCACCTATAGAAAACTACCTTATTATTCTCTTTAGATTAACATAAATTCTCTATCTATCATTGGCCTAGGCCAATATCTGCCTGATTGTCCTAACTTGCTTTTTCATTTTCATAAGCATCTCAGGTCCAAAGACTACCATGTCCTCTAACCTATCCCAATTTATTAGTCCTCTACACATCCTGCCATATAATGCCTCAAATTGATCCATCTAAAAAGCTTATTGGTATGAGTTATTGAAGGCAAAATCAACCAATGGTAGGTACTCCTCCCACTTATATTTATAATACATGAAATACATACGAAGGAGATCTTTTACAACCTAGTTAACTCACTCTATCTATCCATCACTCTATAGGTGATTAGTACTGCTAAAATTTAATTACATACCCATTATTAAATTTAAAGTCAACTAAAATATTGAATTTATCCTTAGATCTTCATCTTAAATGATATTCTCTATAAAACCATCTAATCGATACACCTCTTTCATGAATCTCTTTGCAAGCATAGGTGCATCATCTATCAAGTTGATATGTATAAAGTGGGATACCTTGGTTAGTTTTTTAGCTATTACCAATATCATGTCATATTGATTTTTTGATAATGGAAACCCTCAGATAAATTCCATGCTAATCACCTACCATATCCACTCTGTTATATCATGTGGATATAACAACCCTACTTGATATACATGTTTAACTTTCACATGATGACATTCCAAGAAATGAGACATAAAATTATCTACATATTTATTCATTCCTTCCCATAAATAAATTGGCTTTATCAAAGCCATGATCCTAGTTACACTAGGATGTCTTGAATATGGGGCATTGTGCACTTCCTTTAGAAATGTGCTCCTTAGATTTTATCTATCAAGTACATACATCCTATCATTGTACCTTAAAATATCATTTTTATCTAACTTGAATCCTTCATACTTAGGATTTTGAGCATTCTATGTTAAGGCTTTCCTAAATTGATCATAGAATTCATCTCTTGGAAATAATTTAATTACATGAGCTTAGAAAGTTTTCTTGATAGTAGATACAAATTCTATATACCTCTTATATATTAGAGAATCAACAACTCTATTATCCTTCCCTTTGATGTAATTAATATCAAAATAATAATTAGTTAAGAACTCTAGCCATCATCTCTGATGAGTATTCAATTTTGGTTTGGTGAAGATATAATTGAGACCGAATTTATCAGACTTGAGCTCAAATAGGTTTACAGAAAGATAATGCCTTCAAACTTACAAGGCATACATAATTGCCACAAGTTCCAAATCATGAGGGGCATAATTTACCTTATTTGTCTTAAATTTCCTAGAATCATAGGCTATAACTAAGCCATCTTGCATAAGAATTCCTCTAATTCCATCCTCAGATGCACCCACAATCACTAAGAATTTACCATTTGGATTGGGAACTCTTAGCACTAGTGATAAAGTAAACTTCTTTTTCAATTCTTAAAAGGCTATTTGACACTTATAAAACTAGATGAAACTATTATTCTTCTATTGAAGATAGGTAATTGGATTAACTATCTTAGAGAAATTTGGAATAAATTTGTAGTAATAACCCACAAATCCCATGAAAATTCTTACCTCATGCACATTCTTGGTTTCCAAACACTCCATTATGGCTCTTAGTTTTGATTTTATGAGATAATATGACCTGAATACTTCAATGTTCTTTGGAAAAATGCACACTTATACAACTTGACATATAATCTATGCTTCTACAAATGTTGCAAAACCAGTTCTAGATGTTGTAAATGTTCTTCTTCATCCTTGGAATAAATGAAGATGTCATCTAAAAAAACCAAAACAATATAATCTAGGTAATATTTGAACACACTATTCATAAGATTCATAAATGTTGATGGATCATTTGCCAATCCAAATGGTAACATTATGAACTTATAGTGTCCATATCGAGTCCTAAATATTATTTTCAAAATTTCCTCTTCATGGATCCTCAACTGATGATATCCTACTCTAAGATCCATATTATAAAATATTTTTTGTCCTCTCATTTTATACATGGCAATAGATTTTTTTTCTTGATCATTGCTTTATTCAACATCTTGTAATCTATGCATAGGGGAATAATGTCATCCTTCTTCTCAATGAAGACAACTAGAGCACACCATAGTGACACACTTGGTCAAATCATCCCTTTCTACAACAAATCCTAGATTTGTTCCTTTAACTCAACTAATTTAGTTATTTTCATTATATATAGTTCCTTAGATTGTAGTTATGATCTAGGTATGATATCAATTGATAAATCAAACTCGTGCTTAGGTGGTAATCCTGATAATTCTTCTGGAAATACATCATAGAAGTTTCTTAGAAAAGGATAATATTTGATAAATGGTTATTTTTATTATTCCATCTCATTTATATTAACAATAAATTCCTATCATCCCCTCCTTTCAACTTTCTTGAGTTAAATTGCAGAAATCTACCTTAGCTTCAACTCCCTTCTCTCACCCTGAAGTTGTCTAATTTTTGAAATCATGTTGACACTCAACCTTGTTTAGAAAATATTCAACCTTTTATTTATTCTTCACAATCCAATTGAATCCTAGGATCACATCATATGATCCTAATGGTGTTTTAAAAAGATCTACTATCATAGTGAACTTGCGTAACCTAATCTATGCTTTGACTAAACACTTGTTAACTTTGACCTTTGACTAATTCCCATATTCTACCTACCATGAATTTTCCATAACTCCAAACTCATTAGACAATTTACTAAGCATTTTAGGAGTAATGAAATACTTTTTGGATTTTGTATCAATCAAAATAGGAACTAGATGATAAAAAAAATACCTAATAGTTATATGGGTGAATCTGGATGCTAAGTCTATCTATTATCAAAAACATCATGAATCTATTGTTGAATTATACCTTATTGAGAAGATACAACCTTTTTTTCTATTTTTTATTGAGGAAACTCTCAATCATAATGGCCACCTTTAAAAATGAAGTAACCTCTAACATGTCCTTTATTTTCAATCTATTGGTTTCCCTTGAAACCATTACCTTGTTTCTTGTTCCTTAAACCACTACTAAACTTTGTGTTCTAATTATTGAGTTGACTCTTAGAATCTCCACTCCTCTACTTCCATTTCCTTTTTTTTTGAAATTTGGTTTAAAACTTCCAAACTTATTGTTGAATTTATGACTTGGGTGAGTGATTTAAGCTTTTGTTCCTACTTGACTACCTTCTCAAACACCTCATCCATGGTAGATGGCCCATACACATCTACTTCACAACAAACTTAGGGTTTTAATCCCATTATGAATTTCTTGATCCTGAACCTCTCATTCACGTAATACTAAGGTACATTCTTAAGGAGCTTGGTGAATTGATCATAGTATTCACTCACTGATTGGTCTCCTTAAGATTATGGAAATTTGTAATCTCCTAATTGAAGTATAGATGTGGAATCCATTGTGACATAAATAGTGTCATAAATTATTCCCAATTGGTGGTGGTTGAGTTGAGGTTTATTTTGAGCTTCTTATTTGCCCACCAAGTTTTTGATTCACTAGCAAGCTGATACACTCCCTAGACTACCTTCATGACTTTAGAGTAATTTTGAATCTAAAAATATTTATTCATTTCTATAATCCATAATTAATCTCCATCTCCTAATATAGTTCCATCAAACTTGGGTGGATTTACCTTTTTCATGTTATGTGCCAACACTGTAGCTACTCAAGCTCTTAAATCCTGAGGTTCTTCCTCATGCCTCTACTCATGAAGATGTTATTTGTCAAGAAGATGCTCTTTAGGTTCCTCCTAAGTAATTTCCTCTTCATTTACATTCACTTCCTATTCTAAGGCCATGATTTGATCCCTAGTATTTTTCATGGTTGTGAGGATTAAGTCCAACTTTGCATCTTGCTCAATGGTAAATTGATTTAGATTAATAGGGTGATTAGTATTTGAATTACTCTAACCTTATAGTCTAGCACACACCATTTCTATTCCTATTTATTAATATAATAAGTTTACATTAGTGGATACATTCAATCCAAGAGTTTGAGCCTCAACAATAATACCACAATATAATAACCCCATTGGGTTTTAATATAATATAGTAATTTTTTTAAAATTAATTACACATATATAACCTATTGATTTTACCATGAGAAATATAATTAAGTGATGTTCAACTAAATTCATATTTTTTAAGTTAACCATAAGGTTTATAGATAATCCACTTAGCTAATGATCACCATGAATAGATATAACAAATCATGCACATTACTAAATAAATAATAAAGAATGCATTTAATTCATTAGTATAATAATACAATTTTAACCATGACTGATATAATATTATAGCCACTATTGTATAAATATAATAAATAATTATTATATTTTTAGCAATAAATAATATGTTAAATAATAATGCATTATATAAAGCTCCATAAAGCGTGAGTCTTCATGACTCAAGTATGAATCTATAATGTCAAGTGTAGTCACTAGGTGCAACACTATTGTGGGGAGAAAGATCATCATCCAAGCACTTTTCCACATAAACCATGGACCATAGATCCCCCACAATATCCCATATCAAATGGACCTCCCTTTAATGGATGGGTAGATAAAAATAGTGTAAGAATCTAGAGTGATAACTAGAACATGTATGCTATAAGATAATTAATACATGGTATCTACCATATAGAAATCCATTCTAACCTGATATCAAAAAAATATATGTAAACTATCTCAAACACATGAAATGACAATGTTTAACTATAAAAATTATTTAGCTAAAGTTTTTAAATAGTTAATTATCTTATGGATTAGTCAATTTAATACACACCACTTGATCAAATTACACTATCTCTATTGTATTATCAAAACTACATAAGTGAAGTCTATCTCATTTGCTTATATAGGGGCAGTAATACAAGATAAACATATAATAAATATAAACACATAAATTCAAACAAAATATTCCTATCAATAGATACAAAACTTGATAATCACATAAAATATAAATCCATACATTTAGTCCATCAAATATAACACAAGAATCTAGTAAATAATCTATTTATTACAGCATAATCAACATAAATAAAATAATCCCTAAAATAAACATACCAACTTGGTACAATTTATATATAAGTAGCTAGTTACTAATTATTAGAAAGTAACTTAAATATTATATTCATGATGAACAAACACATTGTTATAAGTTTACTTTATAACAATCTAACCATATATCAATTTAAAAGGAATTATATTTAAACAAATAATTTAATATTAAACTAACATTCATTATAATAATGTAACCATATACCTTGTTAATGACTACCTATACACAAGTTAAGTATATATAAATATGTATAGTATAACCAAATTGAGTTTAGTTATTAGAAACAATACATATAATGACTTATAGAATCATATTCACATAATTTATACATTATACTCTAAGTAGGCATCCACTACCTATAAACTTAGAGTATCTCACATACAATTAATATACATTCAGATCCTATCAAAATTTTCCAAAATATAACATCTCAAATCCTCATTAATTGTTTTTAGACTAAAACACATAGATTTTCAACGGTTTACTAATCAACATAGCCAAACAAGTATCCTCAAATTTCATTATTTCACAGTTATATAAATCATTTGATTCATAGTATCAAATGAATTGTTTTCACATGCAAATGATCAAGGATATACACTCAGCCAAATATATTCAAATTTATGAAATTTAATAAAAAATCAGAATCTTGACCCCATATATTCCTTCATACAAAATCATATGCCAAGCTAAATGCATAAATACATAGAATAAAATATTTATTCCAAATATAATTCTAACATTAACGTGTATATGATAAGTTTAATTATTTTAACTCATCTTTGTTATAATATATAGTCCAACTTGCATTTTTAAAGACTAATCCATCAACTTATGTATAAACTAGAATTATTCCTAAACCCTTATATATTTCAATGGGTATGCTATAAGATTTAGGGCAGACACATGAATCACATATAAACCCAATGAAATAAAATACATTTAAACATGATATTTATTTACTTCTATACATAAATTGGTTATAGCCTAATACACAAATTTATTTGAATGGCTGCAACCTTATATAGTATATATTGTTATATACATACATACATACATACATAGATACATACATACATACATACATATATATATATATATATATATGTATGTATATATATATATATATATGTATATATATATGTATATATATATGTATATATATATATATGTATATATATATATATGTATATATATATGTATATATATATATATATATATATATATATATGTACATGTGTGTGTGTGTGTGTGTATATGTATGTATGTTCAGATATATATACATTAAAACTCATATGTACAGTCATAAATAGAATTTACCATAATTATTTAAACATGTATGCTAAATTTTTTGAGACCAGTATAATATATAAAATCCATGTGAATAGAATTTACTAAAAGTTCATTTTTTACTAAATTATTTAAATGTATATCATAATTTGGTTATAACCCTATACGCATAGATTTATTCTAGAAGCCCAAACCTATGGGTATTGATTATGTATAAATATATGTACATACACACACACACACACACACACACACACACACACACACACACACACACACATCAAAATATAAATTCCTAGTTAAGGTTTTATGAAATAAAAATGCAAACTTAACTATATATATACATTAATTATATATCAATAAACAGTGATATGTGTATATACCCTAGGTCACTAAACACCTATAGGGTATATATACATACCCTCAAATATGTTTTTATATCCAATATATATATATACATATAATTAAACCATCATTTATGGATTAACTATTTAAATCCTAATATAGGTTTGACAAACACAACAGAGCCAAAAAAACTAACCTGACTTAATTCAAACACCCATTAAACAAAATAGCTAGGATTTAATTTTTTTATATGGTTTCAAATTTTAAAACACATAGTCCTTACCTTTATCATTTAGGTTTACCCTAGCTTAGATGTAGGGTTCTTTAGATGGCTGAGCCATCTACAGGGCCCTATCTTTATCCCTATTATTATTTATTTTTAAATTTTATAAACAATAAAAACCTGGTAACCCTTTTTATTATGTCCTTTGAAAATTCCACAAACATAATGACATAGGAATTTAAGTACATAACCAACCTATAAGAGTGAATATAATGCCAAGGAACTAGACTAATCTTTTTCCTTAGCTAGAAAACTCTTTCTCTTCTTTTTTCCTACTACCTCCAAGGATGTCATCCACTTCCTACTTCCCTCTTTTTCTCTTTATTCTTCTCCATTTCATCAATATTTCTCATAATTATTGGTAGACAAAAAACCCATGCATGGTGAGATATCCGAACAAAACTCCCATCATGCTACAATCCACCACCATACATCCAATTTTAAAATGAAAATAATGATTTTTCTAAATGATGCTCAATGGAATTCAATGAGGATAAAAACCCTAATTTTCCTAAAGCTTTGTTTTAATAATTAAACAATCATTATATAATCCTTATGAAATTTTCATTCCCAAAGACTTAAATCAAAACATGCCTCAACACTTTATTTTTATGCAAATTCAACTTAATGACTAGATCACACAAAGTGATATGGCATAGGCTATTAAAATGCCATCAAAATAACAAGTCATTAACTTCTTATAGCTCATGCAAATAACCAACAAGTCCAAAATCAAATATTATTCCATGCAAAGTCAACAACTAAGTAGTCCTATGACATGATAATAGTATGACAAGAAATATGTCAAAAGATTATTAAATGACTATTTAATGACAAGTCATTGACATTATAGTTTTCAGACAATAGTGTATTTTACATAAGGTTATTAACTAGTCTATCAACTTATAAAAGGTTTATCAAATAGCTTAAATTAATGTTAAATATATGACTAAATAATACTAAGTCATTAGTCAGTAGTCAATGTTACATGAGTTCAAATGTAAAAAAACACATATTTTATACATGTTGGCCAATAATCAAGCACCATGAAGTTCATATAGTTGCTAATAAAAGATATTATCTACACACTTTGCATAGTATTATTTTTATTATCTAAGCACCACTCATAAATGAATAACATTAATTTTATTATTCTATCTAATGTCATTCTCTGATGATCAAAAATAAAATCAAATACAACATACTATATTCGACTAAACATTTTACTATGATAAGTCACATTAACATGACAAATTCATTCAAACAATAATAACAATAACCTTCATAGAAAATTAATGTAGTAACTAGTAGATTAGTGAAATATCATAAGAAAATCATATGATCATATAAAAACAAAAGACCAAATCAAACATGCATAGCATAAATCAAAGAATAACACAACTATTAATAATTACAAACATATTTTATTCTACAATAATGTGTGCATAGTTTTGTGGTTATCCCTCTATTGCCTTCCAACATCTCAATCTACACCACCCTCTTTGATGATGCCCTCCCTCCATAACACTTTAAGGGATGAATATTTCATACATCCACCTCACACATAGATAAGGTAGTTATCTTGAATCATGATATATATATCCATAAAATACTGTTGTGTAAACAATCATACATAATCATCAAGTACAAATATGAAAATATAGATAACTCATAGCTAACAAATCATGTAAATTAAATAATATAATATTATCCCATAATCAACATATGACATAAATCTCAATAAAATAATAGTTAAATCAACTAACAACCATAATAGTCCATGGATAATTAGGTAGATAAATTTAGAGATAGATTAGGATGTGACACCATTGGTCATTTCATTGTTGACTATTTACTAATGTTTCAAAGATGTAGTTGGATTTGGTACTTTTTGGTTATTTTTTGTTACAACATTAAATTACATTATATAGGTTGGGGGACCTATTTTCAAAAACCTCTTTGTTTTAATATAAATTTTGTGTGACCTATCTTCAAAACCCTCTTTCTGTCTAGTTCATAGCTCTAGTTTACAAAAAGCATTTTTTATGTATATAATAATACATTTTTTGGAGGGATACAAAGGTAAGAAAAAAATTAGAAAATGACTGAACATAGTAGTGAGGTAATATTCATGTCATGTTCACTAGAACATTTTTAGTGAAAATTTGATAAAAATATAAATATAAGAAAATATCTGAAAAAACTAAAGAACACACTATATCCAACATATATATAACATGTTACATTAAAACGTGGGGCAAGGATATAAGTAAGATATTTTTGTAATAAGGGTATTAGGTATATAGTTAGGAAACATATGAAAGGAAATGATGATAAAATACTCATCTATATATAAGATTTAAAGGGATAAGTTAAAGATAGATAAATGTCACTATGTGGTAACAAAGAGGTATATAAACTAGTGATTATTACCAAGAGGTAGCTAGACAAGGGTTGTAATAACATGATAATATAACATACACAAAAAATAATAATCTAATATTATCATGGAAAACAAAAAAATAATCTATTATATGCACATATACTCACTCTAGATTGTTATTATAAAATTAACACTATCGAGAATAGTGTTATGTTAGCAAGGGAAGATATAGTTTTTAAGGTGATAAAACTAACACATTGGGTCCAAGATAGATGGTGTGGGAAATAGGAAATGATAATAATATTCTAGTCATGGAAAATATAATTGGAAATATAGGGGACACTATAGTGATAAATTGACATGGGTGAGTTATTACAAAGAATGCATGATACAAAGCAAAAGTGGTGAAAGAAAGAGGGTAAAAACATAGATAAGAATATGTTGATTAAATAACATTATAATGATATAAATAAGTCTAATATGTGATCATGTAGTAATTTCTCACAACGTATAATCATATATCCTACCTTATCTCAATGCACTCTAAAGCATGTGTGTGTGTGTGTGTGTGTGTGTGTGTGTGTGTGTGTGTGTGTGTGTGTGTGTGTGTGTGTGTGTGTGTGTGTGTGTGTGTGTGTGTGTGTGTGTGAAGGAGCCTTACAAAATAAATCATTGCTAACTAAAAAATATGGGTTTGTGTGTGTGTGTGTGTGTGTGTGTGTGTGTGTGTGTGTGAAGGAGCCTTAAAAAATAAATCATCGCTAACTAAGAACTATGGGTGTGTGTGTGTGTGTGTGTGTGTGTGTGTGTGTGTGTGTGTGTGTGTGTGTGTGTGTGTGTGTGTGTGTGTGTGTGTGTGTGTGTGTGCGCGCGCGCGGATGCACGTGCGTGTGTGTGTGTGCGTGTGTGTGTGTGTGTGTGTGTGTGTGAAGGATCCTTACAAAATAAATCATCACTAACTAAAAACTATGGGTTTATATAATAAGGACCTTAATTTTTATTTGTTTTATCAAATTTAGAATTAAAAAAGAGATTAAATTTTAACTAGATAAAATGTTACATAAAATTATAATGATAAATATGAATTAAATGGAACAAACTAATTTAGAATTTGTTAAATCAAGAAAGATGCTAAAATGAGAAAAATCTAGAAAGAAAAAAATTAGCTAGAAAATGGTAATTCATGACTATACTTGAAACTATAAAATTTATTGTGTGAGTATATAATGACACTATGAATCAAGGATAATGTTTCACTTAAATTTAAGATAGGGCCATTGTAATTGAACATGGGTAGCATATGTTGGTTTCCTTTTGTCACTATCCCATGATTGTTTTATCTCTATGATTGATATGGAAATTTCAATTCACTTATAATTTTTTATTGACTATGTAGGAGATATCAATATATTGGAAAAATCACTATGTGCCTTATTATTCACCTGTAACCTTATTACTATCCAATAACCCTAGGTTAATTAACTATAAATTATAGAAAAGAAAAACATAAAAAGGGGTTAATATTTGATTTTTTGCTAAATCTAAAAACCCCTTGTGTTAATCATTGTCTACAAACCTATATTCTGAAGAGGGATCAAACTTCATGTATTTATTCCATGCTCTGGTGTTGTTTATGAAATACTAGTGTAGAATGCTAAATGTTAGTGAAATATTGGTGTGATTAATTTATTCAATGATGACATGTGAGCTTGGAGGTATATACAGACTTAGGTCATGGCTACTAGGGTTGTGTGGACTTTGTATTGGAAAATAAGGTACCTTTCCCTCAATGTAAACTTACATTTTCTAGTTTTTTTCAAACATTTGACTTTGTAATGAAAAACGGATTGAAAATTTGGACTTCTATGGATCATTTAATAAATTATTCATATGGGTATATATAAGCTTGTAATACTACCCATTACATGAGTTTTTATTTAGTAAAAGAGTCATTATTTGGTGGGAGGAAATGATTGGGAAAATTGGGTAGAACTAAGGATTAGGATAGTTTATATGTAATGGCCTTATCTGGAGAGAGTAAATAGATAAACTATAAATGTGGGTTATGATGAAAGTAAGTTTAGGTTCTTTGTAATGTGTATTATTAATATTTTAAGATAATTAGTTTCTTGGAGAAAAAGGTCATCCACATAAAAGTGAATGAATGGTAGTCAAAAAACATGTGATGTGATATGAGCTAAGTATGTATAAATAATGGTCATAAATACATATTTTTAGTAATAAATTTTAATTTATGCATCTACATTTTTCCCCATTTTATTATAATAATGGATCAAAATTGAAAGTACAAGATTAAAAGGAAAAATGTGTACTTGAAATTACCTATGGAAAAAAGTCTTTAACATAGGCCACAACAATGAACTATGGATCACACAAAACCTATGATGAAAAATGTATTAAATCATTCCTTACTTAAGACCCAAATAAATAATTACATAAAATAAAATTTGTAGATCTAATAAAAATGAACAAATACACCTTGTTGGGTATATGAGTTGTTATGTTTTATAATGCAAAACTTATGAGTGTAGAGGGTAAGACACTTTGAAATTTATTCTTATTTAAAGTTATTAAATTGGATTGTGCAAGCCCCAATTCTCATTAAAAATATAATGTGATTAAATATTCAATTTGGCCTAAGGTAGGTAGAGTAGCTAGGAATCCCTATATGAATTCCAATAAATTGTTATAGTGCAAAAACTTGTGCAAAATTAGTGAAAAGGGTGAATACTCCACTAAGAATGGAATAAGGTTCATTTATAGTGTAAAAATGATGAAAAGGATTGATTTTTTTGTATACAACATAGATAATGATAAGTATTTCCACTCTATCTATGAAACTAGTGGAGTAGAAATAGTAATAATAGTGGTCTTTAGAGCCAGACTAGCATATTCTAGATCAAGACTAGTGGACTTTGGGGCCAAAATGGGTTCTTAAATACCTTTTATTAGTTCTTCCTGTATATAATTTATGTGGTACCTAACTACTACTATGGACAATAATAACATGCTATTATTATTTTTATTTATTTCATCTACCCATATGTGATCTTTAGAGTCTAGAAATAGCTTGGCAGGTGGGTACAAGGGAATTCATTTTGATTTTACCCAATTTGAAATGGTCATATCTCCTAACCTACAGTCTATAAGGGATGATAATATAGCTAGCCATGGTCTTCCTAATATCAATGGGTATCCTAGTTTATTAATCTTAGGATGGATTATCATGAGATATATAGGGTATTACCATGATTATACTATTACATAGATGTCTTATATGGTTCTTTTAGGTTTAATAATGGACTAGTTTTCCATATAAAAGACTATAGTGGTAGGTTACACCTATGTAAGGGATAATTCTTTTAAAAGTGTCTATTATTGTTACATTTATAGTATTTCCAAGGTCCACTAACACATTAGGTATTCATTTCCTTTCTATAGTCATAGTGATAAATAGACTTCCAGGGTCTCCATACTTCAATAAAAGTAATTTTCCTACTAATAAATTAGTAATTTTACCAACCACCTATGTAGTTTTAGGATATTCTCTTCTCCCCAGAGTTTTTATACAAAATCCTTTGATGACTTTATTTATTTATAGAATGTATCTTATGCATTGTAAAAATAATATTTCAATATTTAGTTTTCTCAACTCTTGGAATAGATCATATTCACTTTTAATTCCAACCTTTTAGATCCATTCTAGAAAAGGAATGGTTGGAGGAAATTTAATAGTTTATTGAGGCATTTCCTTTTCTCATTAATGTTTTTTACCCATTAGATTTTTCTTTGATTGGCTCAATAGGGAGATCTAGTTTTTCATTTAGGACCTTAATTATGATCATTGGAAGTCTATTCAATATTGTTCATGATATCAACTAGACATTTTTACAATCAATAGCATCAAATACTAAGGTTTCTTATTTCTTAGTCTCATAGATATGAGATGCATGTCTATTTATGGGATTTGTTATTAGTTGTGTAGTTAATTGGGGTTGAGTTACTTGTTTAGTCTGTGAAGGCTAATCGGTATGGGGAGGAATAAAAAAAAATTGTTATGTAATCCTCCTCTATCGATTAAGGTTTTTTTTGGGTACCCATTTTAGCTTTGCCCATGGTTTTTGATTAGGTTGAGGATTCCACATTTGTTAATCAGGCTAGGAAATCCATTATTGTAGTGTTTAAGTTGGTGGAACCAATGTTGGTAGACCTCATACCTATGGAGGTTATTGTCTAAGCCATGTAATAATCCATTATATAAAAGGAACTCTTGGAATTAAATAGTTCTAGTTTTGATTATGGGAAAACTGATTTCCCTATTTTTTTTATATAATTGATCTCTTTTATTTATTGGGTAACCTATTTTAGTTAGTTGTTGAGATCATGTAGGAGAGCATATTTTTTGGTATCATGATCATTTGTATCACAAATAACACACATGTTTGTCCTATCAAGAGGGAAATCTCAAAGTGCATGTTTCAATAAAATTTTAGAGAATACATAGCTCGTGATTTAGTAGTGGCATTAGATTCTTATTGTAAACCATTTAGTATGGTGTTTAATTGTATCAAAATGTTTATTTTAAGATTTGAAAAATCTTCCATTATTTTTCCTACATTATTGCTTCCGTTACCTATTTTTATTTTCCTGACACTAGCCTTTATTCTTGAATAATTCTTATATAGTTAAGTTATATCATTGAGATCATGTTTATTTATGTCTCTTATTCTCATTAGGTTCAAATGTTTACTATAATAATCACCTAGTCCTTTTAATAAAATTGTTTTGATATAATCTTCCTCTAAATCATACCCACATCTTCTATGTGCAAAGAGGAAGTGGTCAAGACAGTCTTCCATATTCTCATTTTTATTTTTTTATATGAAATAATTATTCTTTTCTATCCATTACTCTACAATAGTATTTATATTTATCAAATAATATATTTTCTATTTCATCCCATGTGTGAATGGAACTTGGTTGTAAACCCATATAAAATCTCATGGATGAATCCTTGACTATAGAAGGGAACAATTTTAGTTTGTGATTGTTAGTTTTGTAGTCATAATATTGACACAAAACATTAAATTCAAACATAAATTGATTAGGATATTTAGTATATAATCCCCTAAAGGTTGGAAATATGGATGGGGATATGTTATTAATTGCTAAATTTTCCTCTTGATCTAAGATAATGGGATAGGTGAATGTTCTTCTTGGTGGCTGAGCTCTACCTTTTCCAACCCTATTTAATAGATTGTTTCCCAAGTTATTCCCATGGTTTCCCAAAACATATTGTAAAGAGTTCTCCTTGGAGGTTTTGAGTCATTAGAATTGGTTGGAAGGCTAATTGTTTAATTTCAAAACTATGGATATGTTTTATCCTTAATTGATTCAATTGAAAGGATGAAACTAACTCTAGGGAATGACCCAAAAAATTAGGTGAGGCTATAAATGCTTCCTCCTCAACAATCTAAAGTTATTTTCCTAGAATGTCTTATAGGTCACTTTCTTCTTGTGTCTTACTAGTGCTTGAGCTCTATTTATGCATGTTTGGAATGTATCTTACCTTTGAATCACTTTGTCTATTCATATATCTATTTGATTGTTTAGGAATTTTTTCTTAATAAATTATTAGTTTTAATATTTAAAACATACTAAAACCTATAAAATCCATAGGAAAGGCACCAAAAATGATGAGTATCATTAATCTCTTCATTTGGATCAACTCAACTTGTTTGATGTCATCTCAAACTACGATTGATGTTTAATGAAAGTCAATAGTAAGGTGTCAAAGATAATAACTAAAAATTAGATATTATTTTTTTTTCAGGGGGGGCAGATATAGATCATTTATCCCTAAGGATATACTATAGTTTATTGAAATTAAATCTATCTAATTACTTGAAATGAAAACAATGTGATACAAAATTAAAATGATTGATAAGAGAAGTAAACCCACTTGCATTGAAAATAAACAACTTGCTTTGAAAAGAAGCATAATTTACTTATCAAGGAAATTATTTGGAAATGAACACACTTGTTAATAAAGGAAAACACACCTTAATCTATTTTATAAATTGAAAGTGTTTTGAAGGTAAATACTTAGGAATTTATAAATGTTGGATTTCAAAATAGAAAAAATGTCTTACAATAGAAACACACACATAAGAACCTGTAGGTTATATCAATTCACACTTTTAACACAAAAATATATAATATTAATTAATATTCATATAAAACATAAAATACCATAAATAATTATAATTCCTTAGTTGAGTGGGTCTTTTCTCTCCCTTGAAATAAGATGTAAATCACACCTAGTCCTTAAGAAACACAAATCTTCATTTACTAAATAAAATGCTTACAAATTTGGAAAATAGCAGATCTACTTAATATTAATGTCTCATTAATTAATAATAGCTACTAATAGACAAGGAAATTTTGGTTATATTTCCCAACATGTTTACAAAAATTGACCAGAATAGTTATTCCTTAACAATATTCCTAACTACATCTAATTTATTTTCAAAACAAAAAAGAAGTTACAACCTCCTTTCATAATTTAAGAATGAATGGTGTAATGATTGTGTAGGTTTTCATGTAGACACCTTTTGACTATTGATAATTACAATATATTTAGTTACAATTATGTATGATTTAGTAACCAATTCATTCAATATTCATAGTGATGCCTTTAGGAAACATTACTATGAATACAATTTTTATAAATAAGAATACTATATTTAGTAAGTATTATTATGAATATTAAATTGACTCAAAAATGGCTTAGAAGGTTCTTGATTAAAAATGCAAAATTACAAAATATCCTCCAATGAGCTTTGTGTCTTGTCGAGTGACTTTAGAGCTAGACTAACACACTCTGGAGCCAAACTAGTGGAATCTAGAACTAGACTGATAGACTTTGGATCCAAACTAGTAGAGTATAGATACATATTAGTAGACTTTGAACTCATACTATTAGACTTTAGAGATAGACTAACAGACTCTAAATCTAGATAAGTATACTTTGGAGCCATACTGATAGACTTTGGATCTAGTTTGAGTTATTGTTTAATGGTCTTTAAATGGCCTACTTGTTTTCCAAAATCATAGTATTTGATTATACTTACTTCATTGTTTGAATTAGGCATGCAATCAAGTGTAACAGAGTCCCAATTTATGCTAATTTTTTTAAATTAGGTTTTCATGGATCATTTAGTCCCAATTAAGCATCTAATTAGACCAAATTTTTTATTGATTCAATTAACTACATAATTTGAGCAATTGATTCCTAATTTAAACTAATTGGTTGTGATTAGGCTAACATGAATTAAATATCAAAACTAGCATATTTTATTTAATCAATTACTTAATGAATGACAATTAGTCACATCACCTTAAGACAAACACATCCCATTAATATAGTCACATCCCCTTAATAAGGTTTTCATATTGTGGTTCATTAATACTCAATGTATAATAATTGTGTAACCTATACATATAAAATTTATGACTTTTCCATATAAAGGGTTAGAATATAGTGGTAGAAAAAGAAATATTGACTCACACATACTATCCAAATTAAACATATTCATTTTCTACTTAAAATTAGAAATAATTTATAAAATGCACATTCAAATCCATCAAGATTGATTAGTAGGGGACAAACAAGGTCATTACTTGGATATAATGAGCCATTATATGGACTCATTGGGATGTAGGTGTATTTTATGGAATACCTCTTGAAACAAGACTCACCAAATTGGATGTTTCTAGGGTTTTCATCACCTTTTCTCTAGTTTATTCATATCTAGGCCATGGACTATCACTCCTTTTCAAATAGAAAACCCTAGTTTTTCCTCCTCATAGTAGCTATGGGAAAATTGGGTTAGTGGGCACATGGATTCAAGCTAACCTAAATAATACTATTTAAAAATCACTACCTACATAGATAATACTCTAAAGAGGGCCTTAGACTTATGTATTTCTACTATGTGTGTTGGTTTGTATGTGGATCATGCAATATGTGAAACAAAAGTATAATAATGACCTAGCTTGTAACTTGGTAAATTAGGATCTTATGATGCTCCTTCAATAATTTAAACCTATGCATGAGATGTTCCTATAATTTATATGAGAATAGTATAAAATATGAATTTTATTTATTTATTGAGTGTTTTATTGAATGCTTTTGATAAGTTGCCTTGGTTTATGCTAGGTTAGTAATGAAAGAGGGTTGATCTTATATTTATGACCATACCTTTAGAGAATAACTCACATTAAATAAATTAGGTTTACCATTAGGATATTTTTTATTTGAAAATTAAATGACTTTAGGGCATTGAGCACTTGCATCAAATTAGGACACATATGTCAATGTAGGTGTGTATCCAAGACTCAGTGTCAAAGGAGGAATAAAATAGGTACAGTCATAAAACTTTCCAAGACATAATATAAGAAAGTTTTAAGTATTTTGGGCAATATATAAGTACTGGTTTATCAATATAGTATTTTTTATACTAAGAGGTAGGACAAGGATCACAAGAGAGAGTAGATGCAAAATTTACAAAAGCAAGAAAGGTCTATAACTAAGAGGAACAACCAAGATGTGAATTTACCAAATGTACAAGATGAGGTACTATATAATTTTGAAAACATGTCTACAATAGTATCAAGTTTAAAATTTCAATTAAAACCAATCTAATCATAATAATAAACAATGTCATAATTTTAATGAAGGATTCAACTAATATAATTAAAACCAAATACCAAGGGATTATGATTCCAATGTATATTTTTTATTTCATAGATTAATTTATTATGATACTAAAATATGGGAGTATAGGTAAATTCATTTAAATACTAACATAAGATCAATGACATCTATTTATTGATATGTTCTTAGGTATCTCTAACCTTCCCATATGATTCATATGTGCCTCAAAATGCTGATATATGTATATATCATAACTATTTTCCTAATCAATAACCAAAAATGACTATGACACACCTAAATATAGTCCTACCAACCAACCCATACAAGCTATAACTCATGATGAATTAGACTCAACATTTGAAAAATCATGATGTCTCCCCTTACCTTGGTTCATAGGGAAAATATAGATTTATGAATTAGTAGAGTTAATAACTAACAAAGAAACTTGCATCATAATTAAAATTAGTATATGACAATTATATATTCCCCCTCTGAAATGTTTTATAGAAGTAGACATTAAAGGAACACCTAAACTTGTCATGAACTACATTCTTGTTGTTGACCTTAGGAATACTTACTTTCACATCTCCTTCATGTATTTACTCAATAAATTTTGTGCCCATCACATAAAAATTATTGATACCTTTGGTCTTGGCCACTTGCCTAGTTTGACCCCACCTCATGAAGCAAAAATAATCACATCAACCTAAACATGTACCACCTAAGCATAATTTTAAGGATGTTGGGTAATTATTTAACCTTATATTATTACTTTATAATGATGATATGTCTAAGTGAGGATATATATACCTAAAAAAATTAATTTTGAATGATTTGGTTGTGGAAAATGTAATCCAATTCTCTATTATATGATATTTGGGATATGGAGAGATAAACTGTTAGAAAACTAGGAACATCATACAAGTCTATGATAGCCATGCATAATATTATTATCAGTACTATAGTTATGACTATCAATCTAGGACCCCAAATATGCTTACATATTTATACATCATTGACATGGATACCAAAAATAATATGATTCTAAGGTGGCATGGACCTAAAGGTTATCCCTTCCAATTTATTTTAATAAATAAGATTTTTACACCTTGTAAAGGTTTTAATTTCCAAGGTGACCCAAAGTTGATTGATGACCATTTATAAAAATTAAATAAAATACATGGTATTCATATATGTTATAATTTTCATGAAAATAAAATAATAAAACCTTCCCCTCTTATAAGTGAAAAGGATCATATTATGACAACCAAGTGGGCCCTAAGATTGAGTTTAAAAAATTTTGTGTTAGGAATACGTGTCCTACCCTTATCTTTTCATTATTAGTGTATTAATCACTATAGATGAATATTATTTGTAATTTATCACTTTAACATATTATAATTATCCCACACATATAAGAATTAGCAGTTGTTAAAATAGATTTAGTATTTAAGTGTTGAGGCCCATTGAAGACAACCACAAATATTATTGTATTGAGATTGATCAAAGGAGGTTTAACCATTGAAGTGGCTTATGATCTAAAGGTTATTTTGATTTATTTTCCAAAGTTAATTTTATTATTCATTTATTTTTTGTAGTTCATAAATCTATGCAAAAAGTTACATCTAGTATCAGAGCACTTTCTCAACTTGTGGTTAGGTTTTAGAGAATTGTGTTCAGCAATGGATTTCCAAGTGCTATGACATTTATTAAAATACTTTCCTTTCCTTTATTTTATACATCTTCATTTTAGGTTTAGATAAGGGTAAATACCCTTCTGCATAACTATGTGAAGTAATTAGGCACAAACCCTAAAACTCATTATTATGATTAACACATGAACCCCAAAGTAGATGGACCAGTGAGAGGACCTACCGGTAAAAAGGTTAAAAACCCCATATTTATTCATTATTTTACACCTATGAGGTAAACCAAGAGTTATCACTTAAGGTTAAATCTATGGCTAGAAATTTTTTGGAGAGCAATACTCATTTAGACATGGGTGGCTAGAGAGACTCCTTAAAATCCTTACAGTGATTATATCCAACATGATAGTTTCAAAATACCATCAATAGAGTGATTATAATTGAGTATAGTTGGTAACTTCACATTTGCTGATAGACTTTTGGTAGGAGCAACCAAACATAAATTAGTTTTTTCTCCATATATCTCCATCTATAGTTTTTTTGACTCTAAAAATTTCCTAGAACACTTGAAATTCCATTTTACACATTTTATTCCTTGAGGGTCCATATCTAAACTCCACTTATATTAGCCACACATCTCATTTTTTGAGTTTTTTGGGTTTTGCCATAACTTATTTAGTTTTTTCCCCTTGCTTCAAAACCTTCCCACATTATTTTGTTCCCTTTTCTACTCATTTTCTCTCTTGGAATTTGTTTCTAGTTTTTCTATTACAATTATAAAATTTCCCTTGAATTTGTCAATCCTAACTAGGAAGTGCCTAAAAATATAGTGAAAGTACATTTACCAATTTTGATTGAGTCTAAATTAAAAAAAATTCCTTACTAGCTATGTCTTAAAACATGTTTTTCTATCCCTTGAAAATAAAAACAACAATAATAACATTTTTATGGTAACCACCTATGTAGGCACAAAGATCATGGAGGAAGAAATCACAATAATGAAAACCCAAGTCACTAAGTTAATCAATATGATGCTTGGACTAAATAAGTAGAATAGTGTTTTGCTCAAAAAATTATAGGAGCCTTCTTCAAATAATAGGTTATCTTCTCCCCAAACATCATGTGGGACCAAGTTGGACTTTCCATGGTTTAATGATACATATATTATAGGATGGATATATTGAGTTGATCAATTATTCAACCTTCATAATACTTATTATTTCAAAAAAGTCTTAATTGCTTCTTTCCACTTAGAACAAGAAACACTCCAATGGTACCATCAATATCTCAAGTCATATGATAAACTTGATTGGAAAACATTTGCATCCTTAATTTTGGGTAGGTTTGGTCCCTTGACATTTGAATACTTTACACGATCTTTCTCCAAACTCTACCAAACATGCACCATTCATTATTATCAAATTGAATTTGAGACACTGACTAATCACACTGAAGGGTTATCAGATGGCTTCTTCAAGAGTTATTTTATTAGTGGCCTCAAAGATATAATGCACTCAGAAGTGAAAAAATTTCATCCCAACAACATGATGTACACCTTAGGTCTAGCTATGTTAGTAGAACATAAACTCTTAGCATAGCATTAACATCCCACTTTCCCACCCATAAAGAACACAACAAACTAACAACCTACCATAACCACACCAATCAAGCACCTTACTAAGGCAAAGATGTGGGATCATAAGGAGAAATTATTATGTTATAATTGTGATGAAAAATTAGTTAAGGGTCATTATTGAATCAAAAAAAATCTCCAATTTCTATATGTGGAATCATCACCATAATAGGAAATCAAGCTTGATATCCAAGAATTCTAGGATACTCAAGAAGAATAAAGCCCCTCTAAAGACTTAATGGCTCAAGCGACTCAACCCAAGATATATATACATGAAATATAAGGTGTTACCACCCATAAAACCATGAAATTCAAGGGGTTATTTAATAATATCCCTCTCACAATCCTCATTGACTCTGGTAGCACACATAATTTCATTGATACCTGCATTGCTAAGCAGGTAGACTAATTTTTACCCCCTTATTCTAGATTTGAATTCATGATTACTAATGGGGGAACATTTCCATATAAAAGGGAAGTGTCAAAATATGTGTATCATGATAGGTGATTACACATTTAACTTAGATATGTTTTCCCTACCCTTAGTGGGATGTGATGTGGTCTTACGGGCATAATGGCTTTGCACATTAGGACCTATTCTATGGGACTTATCTGAACTTTGGATGCAGTTCATAGATAGTGTCCATAAACACATCTTAAAAGGGTTATTGCATATATATTATAACATCATTAGTTCCCATTTCATGTAAAATATTTTGAATAAAGGATCATATGGGGCTATTGCCCAATTGCACTCCATCCAATTTTAACTTACCACTGTTACGAACTACCCTATTAATTTACAAGTTATCCTTGAAAAATATGCAACCATTTTTATAGATCTAGTGGGTTTGTTCCTTTACCTTGAACATCATTGCATCTTGGTCCTTATATGAAGCAACCCACCTAACATTTGACCATACCACTATCCTCATCTACAAAAGACTGAGATTAAATAGTCATAATGGAAACTTCTCAAGTTTGGAGTTATTCACCCTAGCACAAACCCATACTCCTCCCCAATGATTCTTGTCCAAAAAAAAAGATGGGTTATGTAACCTCTACATTGAATTGTATGCCCTTAACCACCTCACTATCAAAGTTAAATTCCCAATTCTGGTCACTGATGAGCTCTATGGTGAATTTTTTTTCCAAATTATATTTTCATTCAAGCTATCATTGAATCTACATACATGCTGATGACATTCTAAAGTTAGCCTTTCACACATGATAGTCACTATGAAATCTTGGTCATGTCATCTAGACATACAAATTTCCCTTTAACATTTCATGCCCTAATGAATAAAATCTTTCATCCTTTCCTCCATCAATTTTATTTGGTTTTTTCTATGATATTTTGATCTATAGCTACACATAAGTTGATCATCTTGATATGACATTTAAAATTATATAAAACACTCAATTATGTGCCAAATAGTCCAAGTGTTCCTTTACTCAGATAGAATTTGAATATCTAGGGCATATTGTTTTAGCCAATGGGGTTCACGTGGATCCAAAAAAATTAGTGCCATGAAACATTAGCCTCTACCAACAACCCTAAAGAGCATTCATGACTTCCTAGGCCTTATAAGATAATAATACAAGTTTTTCAAGAATTATGGAAATATTATGTCTCCCTTGACTTCCTTATTGAATAAGGATGCATTCACATGGGATGTTGTAACTGACCATGAATTCATGGCACTCAAGTAGGTTATGTGTATCACAACAATTTTGTTCAATCTAGATATTACCAAAACTTTCACCATTAAAAGTGATGTCTATGTCAACATCTTGGGTATTTTTCTTATCAAAGAGGTTTATCTAATTGATTTCACTAACAAAGCCCTTTCTAGATGAAATCTAGCTTTATATACATACAAACAAGAAATTATGTAAATTATGCATGTGGTATAAAAATGGTAGACATACTTAATTTAGAATCATTTTTGCATCAAAACCAATCACCAGAGTTTGAAATACCTCATAGAAAAACAAGTCTCATCATCAACACAATATAAATGGGTTAATAAACTCATGGGTTGTGATTATGATATCACTTACAAGAAGTGTAAAGACAATGTCATGGTGGATTCTCTCTCAAGCACATTCAAGTACCAGACTTCCCTTTCTACCATATCCATTCCCATTATAAAATGGTTAGAATATATACACTAAGGGTATGTATATGATCCCTCCTTACACCATCTTATTCAATAATTGATAACTAAACCTTTTACAGTACCACATTATTCATGATATGGTATTTATCTCCATTACAAAAGTTGTCTAGTACTTTTGAATAATACATACCTTCATCTCGATGGATTCTATGAAATCCTAGTTGTGGTAGAATGCCTCTCTAAATATAATCATTTTTGTGCCCTTAGCCATCCTTATACAACCTCCATAGTTACACAAATTTTCTTGGATTAGATCTTCTATATTCATGGCATCCCTTCTTTAATCATCTTCAATAGAGATCTAACTTTGACCAACCATTTTTGGATGGATCTGTTCTAATGCATAAGAACACAATTAAAGCTTAACTTTGAGTATCACCCCCAAGAATATGTATATAAAAAAATTATCAATAAATGATTGGAAATATTCCTTTGTTTCTTTGAATTAGAATAATAGAAATAGTAGGCAAAGTGGCTCCGACTCATATGATGGTGGTACAATACCTCTTACCACACTTCTACTAAAATGGCTCCATATGATATAGTTTATGGTTAAGTTCCCCCAATACTTCTCCTATATACCCCTAATAATTCCTTAGTTTAGGTAGTCAATAGTACTCTCTAACATTGAGATTATATTCTGAACACCCTATGGGGTAATCTCCATCTAGCATAGAACCAAATGAAGTATTAGGCTGATCAACACAGCTCTAAACACACCTTTTAACTTAAAAATATGGTTTTTATTCATCAAAAACCATATAAACAATCATCCTTGAGACTAAAAGGTTATCATGAGTTTTCTCTAAAGTTTTATGGGACATATAAGGTTCTTTAGCAAATTGGGTCTAGTTTTTACAAGTTAGAGATTCTACCTTCCTCCTAAGTTCACCCAATATTTCATATCTGATGTTTAAATAAATTTATTGGAACCACCATCAGATTAAAAATAGTTTTTATAGAACTTGATAATGAAGGATCCATCCTTATCAAATAAAAAGTAGTCTTAGATAGGCTCACCTACCAACTTTTCTCTTGATCAATCATGAAAGTCTTAATCCAGTGGTATGGCATGCAACTAGAAGATGCCACATGGGAACTACTATTCCTAATTCAATAATGATTACCACATATAAATCTTTGAGGACAAATATTATCCTAAGGTGGAAGGGATGTTAGGAACCTATTTCCTACCATTATCTTTGCATTATTATTATATTAGTCTTTATGGACACATATATGTTGTAAGTCATCCCTTTAGCATCTTTGGATTATCCCACATACATGGTAAATAGTAGTTGTTAGAATAAATTTAGTATATATGTAAGTGTTGAGGCCTAATGAAATAATCCATAAATATTATTATATTGATCTTTCTCAAAGGAGGTTTCCCCCTCAAAAAATTTTGTGATCTAAAGGCTATTTTGAGTTATTTTCCAAATTTCATTTTATTGTCCATTTATTTTTTGTAGTTTTAAAATCTTTGTATAAGGTTCCTCATATGTTGAGATTTCCTCAAATGTGAAAATTTATGTAAAATTCATTAGAACCATGGAGGAGAGAAAATAAAATCCTATGATAGTGGTGGCTATCTCAACATTTTCAACACTAAGTCAAAATTTCACCAAAGGAAACCTATCACACTCCCATTCAACCCACATAGGGTTGGGACTCAAAATCACAACAAAGCTTTAGGTTTTGAATAATTCAAGTTATTGTCCAAGATTCCTAATATATGCATGGTTAAATTTTTTATGAATAAATAAATACTCCAAATATACCCTCATGATCCTTCTCCTTTAAGTGATCAATGAACATTCAATTACAATGGTGTTAAATTATGCTTATGCATAGGGAAATATGCAATCTAAGCCTCCATTGAAATAAGGATTATACCATTTGGATTCAAGTTATAATTTTAATGTACCAAAAAACATTATTTCTAGGAATATTAATTTCTCAAAGGTTAGGTATTCAAAACATAAATATGTTAGGGGACTCATAGTTACTAACTAAAAAGGTCCCAAGGTATACCAAACTAAAACTGAGCATCTTCACCTTTATAAGATGTATGCCATTGAAATAATTAAATAATTTGAATTTATCTATATAGAATCCATGCCTACAAAGACAAAATAAATTTATGATTCAATATCCTCCTCTTTTTCTTAATTTTTTCCTCACCAAGAGATCATAGAATCTGATTTTGTTGTCTCCCTATGGCATAAACCAATAGCTTGAATAAAACCATGTAATGAAACTCTAGCCCATGTGGAAAGTGTGGTTAAGTATTTCATATTTTATTTTACCATGAATAATGAGGAAACACTATATTTTGTATAGGATTAGAATTAAATTCCAACTATCCATCATAAAAATGGATTTTATATAATCCATCATCCCTTTCCCCTCTTAGGCATAGACACTACAAGTACTATTGTAAATTTAAGGACTAAGAATCTCTCAAGGAATAATATGAAATATTTCAAGGAGAAAAAAAGACTTCCAATCTCCCCATACTCCATAATAGTTCAAATAAAGGAAGGCATCCCTCATAGAGGACACTATAGATATCAATATTGATATATATGAATATCCTAAATTTATTAGGCTCAAATATTCCCTCTCCCAATATAATACATATGACCATAATAATATTTTCAACAAACTTTTGAAAAACATTTTCTTTAATATTTAGACATGACAAATATTGATCCCAAGGTGGTAGTCCACAATCTATTAAGCAAATTTGATGAAAATCCCATCAATCAAAATAATATTATTCATAACATTCATAGTATCTGAGACTAAAGGTAGGTTTCATGAGGATTTCATTAACCCAAAATCATGTTAATGGTAAAAGAGTATGTCACAAAAATCCTCAAGGTAGTGTTAATTATGACCATGGACTACACATTATGGCTATCCAATATAGTCCCTACCTTAAAATAATGGGAAAATTAGAATATGGATTAATTTGAGGGACATTTAAAAGGCATGCCTTAAATAATTTTTTATCTTACCCTCCATAGACATTATTTTAGATGTCAAAACTAGATATGAGTTATTATATGGCATGGATGTCTTCTTGATCTACAATTAAATTTACATTTCAAAAGAGGATTAAAGAAAGACATATTTCACTACTGCATGGGGGATTCTATATAATTTATCAAGCCCTTAAAATTAAAAAACAATAGCATTACTTATAAGAGTTTCATTACTCATTTTTTACATGACATTATTCATAAAATCAAGGAGGTTTGTGTGGATGATATTTTGGGAAATGCCAAGAAAAGGTTTGACCACCTTGAAGTCTTGCATGTAATTCTAACCGACCTCATTGAGTATGGTACCACAATAAATATATAAAAATGTCACTTTAGGGTTAATGGTATAATTAATTTTGGTTACATCATTTTGAAGTGAGGATATTGACATATATCCCATTAAAATTCATTTTATTAATGAGACCCCCCTCACCACCAATGAATTAAAAATTATATCATTCTTATAAAATATATGGTAAATTTGAAGATTCATCCTTGATCTTACATACATAATCAAAACCATTAAAATTTTGATTAATAAGGAGAGAGGTCTAACCTAGACCCAATACTACCAAAGTGAATTAGAGTTTGTAAAGTTCTTTCTCACGGTTTTCTTGACTCTCATGGATCCTAAGTTTGATCAATTTATCATCCTTTATTTCATGGATAATTAGGTGTCTCTAAATTATAGGTTGGCCCATGAGATTGATGATGAAAAGGAGAGAGAAATTGAATAAATTATCCACATCCTTATTTATTTTGAAATGACATATATCAAACAAAGAGGGAATGTCTAGCATTACATGCTCAACCATTAAATAAAATGATTGAGGAATTACATGATCAATAAATAAATAAATAAATAAAGGTCATCACAAGTTATTAAGCCATTTATAACTTTCTAAATTAGTTGGCCTTATCCAAAAAACTAGTCATTTTATCATGTTTTTGAGTGAATTCAAACTCACATACATCAACTAGAATTCCAATAATGAAAAAACAATTGTTAATTAGCTAGTTAATTCCCAATTAGAGGATAATAACCTTATTAAATAAATTCATTTACTAATTTAAATTTTACATAGAGAAACCCATGGTCACTTCCCTTTTATGGTACATCGATATAATAAACTAATTGATTCATCAAACCTATTATGACGATGTTATTATTAAAAGAGTTAGTGCCTTCAAATTAATGCATCAAAGTTAATTTTTCTTGATAAAATATTTTATCTCAAAGATTTATATTGAAATATCCTTAGATGTGTATATTAGAGCAGTTCTAATTTTTTTTGTTCTAATGTCATTATAACATTTTTAGTGCTCATGTATTTTAAAAATTAAATCACATAATAGGATATTTTCTACCCACACTCTAGCATGATGGTGTGAAATATGATATAAAATGTCCTAAATTATAAGAATTTTCACATGAGATACATGTTCTTGATTAATATCTTTAGCATATTATTACACCTTGCCCCTCCTCTGCTTGGGGCTTAGACATAATTGTAAAACTCTCACCAACCTCTTTTGATGACCATCACTACATCATCATAGCCATTTATTATCTTAAAAATTTGGAAGAGGATATGATAATAACAATTATCAATGGATTTATCATCACTAAATTCATCTTGATCCAAAGAATATAGTTTAACATTATGCAAGTCATCATCTCTAAAAATGGTTCCAATTTTAAAAGTATTTAGGTATGTGAACTATGAAATAATTATTTTATCTCTCACCACATTACCTCCCTATACTATCCTCATGATAATGATCAATCTAAGATGACTAATAAATAATTTAAGTATATCTAATTCAATATATTAAAACATAATAAGATGGATTTTCATCTATAGATTTTTTTTGTGCCTATATAAAATGTATTCATACACCCATAAGGGAAACCCATTATTATTTGGTGTTTTACATAGAGGTAATTGTTTCCATATAATTTGAAATTCCAATCCTTTGTGTTTTTATTCAAGTTCTCATGTATGAATAAGAGTATTGAAATGCACATCTAACTTAGCTAAAAAGTTTAAATTAGAACTAGTCTAGGCCACCCAACAACATGAATATTTTATGAAACACATGTGTTTCCAATATAATAAAAAGAGGATATGAACACTCTATACAAAATGGAGACTTGGTGTTGAAACTAGATAGTAGGGTTGATAAGAAAAGGAGCTAAGGTCATAGTTTTATACCTAATTAGTTAGGACCTTAGCTAGTCACTAAAATAATGGATCCTTTTGCTTATGAAATCTACAGGGTAAGGAGTTTGATGAATCCATAAAATCCTTACACATTAAATGTTAATAAATATAACCTTATTATTCAAAATTTCTCTCACTATATTTGTAATTTTATGTCATTAGTTGTGCATTGTGTATTCATCTCAACTATTTTGACTATGTGTACATATATCTATGATTTCACTTTAAAAAGACCATTTTATAATAAAACTATTTCATATTCTCACCATTACCCATTACCATTTACCTCCTTAGAAAATGATTTTAAAATTAGCAGTGAAAAGGATAATATTATTAATCCATGTCGGTATTGTATAACCTCTTTCCCACAAAATTCCCTTTTGTAGGATTCTCTATCAGCTAAAGGACTAAACTATAGGTACCACATAACTAATTATATTATCACAATAACATAAAACTCATCTAGGATGACAAAATAGAGGATTTTACCAACTAGATCTATGATAGAAAAAGAAGGTTTTGAAAAGATACAGGATGACCTAATTATAGAAATGACATGTCTCACATAGGCATGACTATTGATTTGTGTTTTTTAGCCTGATATTTAAACCACAACATATGGTAATAGATAGATAGGCAAAGAATAATATAGATAATATAGATAGAATATATAGAGTTATAAATCAGAATAACCTATATATTTATGATATGAAATATATATCATGTGTGTGTGTGTATACACACACACACATATATGTGTATATATATATATACATGTATATATACATACATACATACATACATACATACATACATACATACATATATATATATATATATATATATACATACATACAATCATACATACATACATACATACATATATATATGTATATATATATATATATATATATACATACATACATATATATATATAATAGTTAGAGTAGGAAATACTATGTTCTATGTATTTTTCATACATTACTATTATTATAGGCACTACATAGTTTTAAAGTGAATTTTAAGAATCTAACCAATACTAACCCTTGTGCTACATTAGTTTTACTACTTAACATAAAATAATTTTTAGCTAATCACTTCATATTTTATGTCAACATTTGGTGGTGATGCATATAATTTATTAAAGTAATGTCCAAGGGGAGGTATATTTTGCATTTTTAGAAGTGTACATTAACATAGATAGAAGAGTGTTGGGAATAAATACTAAAAAAAAATTTCCCATGTAATTGAAGAGAACATCGAAATCATTACCATAAGTTAAGGCAATATTATTCCAACCATAGGAAGAATAATTTTGGGTCACTTTCACACAATTGTTGTTTTCTTAGATATTAAAAAAATCCAAATATATGGAATGAGGAAAAATTAATATTAAAATACATATTTGGTGGACTATAGAGAAACTTGATGTAATCTAATCCCTTGATACATTATTAACATAGGCTCTTGATCATTGGTTTAAAATAAATTTTGACTCATTCATCATAGTCTGGGACATACGAAGTTGGACAAGATTTAATGATAATAACTATGAGTTTATCAAAGGTGTAACGTAATATTTTTTTAATAAATTACCACTCCTAATTCATAATTTGTTTGTGGAGTGGGGACTAGTAAGAGAAGGTAAATACTTCCTTTATGGCCAAGCACCTAAGGGATGGCATGTGGAAAGAAGTAAGATCCTCAAAAGATTGGCTGCTCAGAAAAATGATCTAAATAATTAGGGAGGGATAAGTAAGGGGATATAAAAGTAAGTGTCAAGTAAAGATAGGTTAACTAAGAAGATAATAAATAGTAATACGAGCATTGTTTAAGGATAGATTTAAAATGGTGAATGAGGAGATAAAGAATCAGACAGAGAATGATAAAATTTAATCAAAAATTAAGAAATAAATATAGAAAAAGGAGAGAGAGTAAATAATGATTAGAAGTAACAATGAATTTTCTCAAAGGAGTGATGGGGAGAATGAGCATAGGAGAGAAAGGAGCAAACCAAGAGGATAAGCTTGGAAGTGGGGCTAAGGATTAGAGGAAAGCTTTCTTAGGTGATAAAAGAAAGATTGTGGAAGGTCAAAAAGAAACTCCTTTTCTATCAGGCCAAAATCTAGGGTTTGTGAGAGGTGAAGCAAGGGGAATCATGGTAAAAAATTGAGTAAGAAGGTTTTTTAATCTATTATTGAGGAAGATAGGGCTTGGTGGAATGAAAATAATAGTGAAGGAAAAATAGGTAATAAGTGGAAAGAAAGGAAGATTGGATAAAACCAAATAGGGCAATAGGGAAATGATGTGGATATTTTTATGGAAGAAGATTTGAAAGGAGAAGAAAGAGAAGGATTTTCAATTCTTCCCACCTCATATCAACTTGATAGAGATAATCAGGGTCTGGAAGATTTAGGTGTAAGAGAATTATTATAGTTTAAAACTAATAAAGGAGGAAATAAAACTTTTGATTTGTCTTTGAATAAATTTCTATCAAAAGTTTAGTCTCTTTTAGAATGTGCCCATATTTGCAAATGTGCTAGTAGATGGCCATCAGTTGGCACCATTGAGAAATGGGATAAATATGTAAAGGTGATTTTCTTACCTAAAGGTTTCTTTTTTCTATCTTTTTTGTCTAAAATAGATAAATAAGAAATTTATAAGGTGAAAAATTACTTGATAGAAGGTTTAGGTATTTGGATTCAATACTAGAGCCCTGATTTTGATCCCCTTAAAGCTAGAAAAGGGAGTTATCCTACCAGTTAAGATTCTATGGTCTCCTTATGGAGTACTAGATCTTAAAGTGTTTATTATCCTTGGGAAGTCTTACAGGAGCTGTTATGGAAATTGATTTACTATCCCTGAAAGGTGAGTGGGTTTTTTATGCTAGGGTTAGAGTAGACCTAGATTTGGATCAAGAGATTCCAAAGTTTGTGGTTATTAAATCTATTAGGAGATAATGGCATCAAAGGGTTGATGTAGATAATATTCCTTTTAGATGTTATGGTTGTCATTAGTTAGGTCATATTCATAAATTTTGCAAGGCTAAAAGGGGCACCACTCAATCCAAAAATGTAAAACTTGACCTTCAATGGAAACTTAAGCTAGCCCATAAAAGGAAGCAATATTTTGTTCTTTGTTAGATTTAGAGTTTTTATAAAGAAATAAGAAGAAGATCGACTATGAGATTTTGTCAAAAAAAATTGATTGACTGGTAGAAGTATTCAAGATGGTATCATATTTTCCCATGAAATTATGCATTCTTTGGTTAGTAATCATGAAAAAGGAATGATGATCAAACTAGATATCAATAAATCGTATGACCATGTTAATTGGCATTTTCTCCTTAAGATTTTGATCAATTTTGGTTTTAGTAAAGCTTGGTGTGATTGGGTTTTCAATTGTGTTTCCAATCCTAGATTTTTAAATTTGATCAATGGCAGTCTATCTAGTTTTTTCTCCATTTTGAGAGGTTTGTGGAAAATGAGCCCTTTGTCCCTTTTTATTTTTATCATTATGGTAGAAGCATTAGGGAGAGTGATAAAATTGGCTCAGGAACAAGATATTCTTTAGGGCTTAAGGGTTATTAAGGATTTTAAAAAAATTTCTCATCACCAATTTGTTAATGGTACTTTTCTATTTGGGAAAGCTAAAACAAAAGATTCTCAAGAAATCAAGAGAATTTTGTGTGCCTATGAAGTAACTTCAGGCCAAAGAGTGAATGAGGGCAAGTCAAGAATCTTTTTTGTTAACTACATTAGAAGGGTGGAAAAAATCTTAGTAAGCTATTTGGTTTTAAGATTGGGAAACTTTTGAGTATCTTGGGGTTCCCTTTTTTAAAGGAGCTAGTTCCAAATTTTTGTGGTAAAACCTGTTAGAAAGATTCACATCTTGATTACAGTCACAAAAAGGAAAATGGATTTCTTTAGCTAGGCATATTACTTTGATCAAATCTATTTTAAGTGCTCTTCCCACTTATTATTTTTAAGTTCTTTCATATTTAGAGTAAAAATTCCAAGAAATGAAAAAAATTATGAAGGATTTTTTATGGCAAGGATGTGGGGAGGACAAAAAAATTTGTTGATGAAGTGGGAAATTGTTTTTAAGAGGAAAGGGAAAGGAGGGGCTTGCATTAAGGATCTTTTTATGCATAATTTAGCATTGTGAGAAAATTTGGTTTGGCAAATGACATCTAATTCAAGTAGACCCTCATGAAGATTTATTAGAGTGAAATATTTGGAATCTAAGGCCCTAGAAAGGATTATTTCTACTATATATCCTCCCAAGGGTTCTCATATTTAAAATTTCATGATAAAGTACAGATCGATGATTAGTCAACATGTTATGTGGACTATAAATAATGGTAGAAAGGTGTATTTTTGGATGGATTCATGGAATGATCATAAACCTTTAATAGAAGATTTTGCTAATAGTTAGATTAAAGTGTATTTGGAAACTCATTGGGGTAGATCAGTTATAGATTATTTAATCCAATATTTGGATTCAAGTAAGGTCGTTAACAGTTAGAAAATCTTGTTTGAGGTGTCAGTTCTCCAAGAAGATATTATTTTTTTGGATTTTTGTTTACAACTAAGGAAAATATTTATTAAAGGAAAAGAGGATCAACTGCATTGGATAGGGGCTAATTCATGTCTCTATTCTATTAGACTAGGTTATTATATGACTAAAGTAGTAGATTAGGAATTAATATGGGAATCTTTCTTGTGTTGGAGTAAAGAGGGTTTGAAAAAAGTAGGGGCATTTTCTTGGCTAGAAGTTCATGGGAGGATATTGATTCAAGATAGGCTAAGTAAAATTGGGTTTGTGGGTCCTTTGCATTGCAATATTTGTAAAGAAGTAGAGGAAATAATAGATCATTTTTTGTTTAATTTTTATTTCACAAGATGGTTTTGGGTTTGGCTATGTAATAGGCTAGAATGGTACTAGGCATGGCTAGAATATTTAATTAAAGCCTTTGCCTCCTGGCCTATAGTAGATGTTAAGAATGATTTGTTTAGTCATAGATGTAACTTGACAATTCTTATCTAGATGATGTAGAAAGAAAAAAATGCAAGAATTTTCGAACAAAAAGAGAGATCATTATTTGCCATTATTAAAGATGTATAATTGTCCATTTTTGAGGTAGTTTCTTCACATCTAAAAAAAAGAAAGGTTTGCTATCAAAATGGGATATGTAGATGTGTGAGGTTTAGTAACCAATTAAAGTCCCACCTATTTAGGGGTCTTTAGTAGATAAGAAAAATAGGAAGGATAGAAAGGAAGATTGCTAGATTCTACCGAAAGTAGGATGGTTTAAATTGAGTTTTGATGAGGCCTATAGAGGCAATCCTAGAGTTTTAAGAGTAGGTTGTGTTATCAAAGACTATAGTGGATCATTAATAATATCTCTTTCACTTAAGCTTATAAATGGTACCAATAATGAAGCTAAATCACAAGTACTAGTTGTAGGTGTAAATTTGGTAGTAAATTATGGAATCTCCCTTTTAGAAATTGAAGGAGATTCATAGGTGATTCTACTAGATTTGTCTAGTAGGAAAGCAAAGTCTTGAAAGATCACTAACATTTTGGATGTTCTTTGGCATAAATTGGAAGAATTTGAAGGTTGGGAATGTAACCACTATTTTAGAGAAAGTAATAAAGTGGTTAAATTTTTGGCTAATGTAAGAATTGATAATTGTGAGGAGGAAAGGATGGGTAATGTTAGCAAGTGTTGGGAGGATTATCGTCTTTTTTATCAGATTGATTTTTGATTGAGATATATCAACATTATATTTATTTTACATAAAAGAAGTTTTAATGTTTATATAGTGGATTATTTTGGTTTTTATTTATTTTTTAATAAATTATTTTTTAAAACAAATTACTAGTGTCTCCATATTTTTTAATATAGAGCATTATTTTTTAAATGAAATCTTTTCAAAAATATTTCTTAATAAATTACAAGTGTATAGTTGGTAGGGTAATCATTCCTTGTATTTTCCCTGGTGTGAAGGTTGATGTCATATGAAGTTGGTGGAATGATTTTTTAGTGGCATTATCATGTAGAGCATTCATTATATTATTAGGTTGATTCTTTCCATAATGGCATCTCTTTTCTCAAGACTTGGTTATTTATAGCTTAAAACATTTTTGGAGTGGAATTTTAGTAGGATGGTTGATAAGTCTTTTGATTTGGTAGTGATCAAGATTGTGATTTGGAAGGGATGGATAACTTTACTCTAGAGTTTATTAGATGGCCTTTGGAATTTATCAAATCCAAAATACGTGAGATGGGATTTGCTAGAATGGTTTTTAAAATGCATTTGTTAAATGTTTTTTGGTCTCCTTCTCCTAAAGAGGTGAAAGATATTGAATTGGTGTTGGGTGTGGATTTCATATCTCATAGTAAATGAATTAGATTCAATTATAATTTGACCTCTCTATTTGCATCAAATATTTTTTGGTTATGATGGATAGAGCACAGGTGCTAGAAATGGTGGAATTATTCATCTAGAGAAAATATAGGATTGAGCTGGTAAAGGCTTAGAATATTTGCCACTTAGGCCATTTCCACTTTTTCCATTTTTTGAGAGAGTCTATTTGGGGTTTATCTCATTGGAAATGTTTTTAGAACTTGAGTTATGATTCTTGGCTTTAGTTGATTTCATAAAGGATGTAGAAGTAGCCTATAGAGTGTAGTTGAAGTTTGAAGAAATGAAGGGAGTAAGTATGCCTTTTGTTAAAGATATTCTTAAACCCATCCCTAATTTGGATAAATAAAGGGTAATCAGGAATGCTAAATTTAGGGTTAATGAAATTAAAATATTGGGTAAAGGAGTGGAAAGATGATATGTTACGATGCCACCCTGGTAGAAAGGCAAGCAGTAGGTGAACTGGGAGGTTTATGGTAAAATGCATAAAAGATTATTTTTTTAGCCTTTGAGCAACCTATAGGAGATCAAGATGGTATAAATTTGGTGGCTTTAGACCTCTTGAATGAAAGTGAGAACCATGTGGCCTTGGGTGTAGTAGTAGGCAATTTGATCTAAGAGCTAGAGAAGAAGAATATCCATACCAATTAGTGGAAGATTGTTGAATTGGTAATTCTAGAGTAGTAGGATAGTTTTTTGGTATTTAAATATTCATAGTCATCTTATAATATGGTATTATATGTAACATTATTATATTTAAATATGTTTTTGTTGAAATATGTTTTGTTAGTAAGGTCATATGCCTCTACATGGAAGGATGTTGAGCCAAACTATTAATGTTTTTGATTGTATCTTTTTTGAAAAAGGGCCTGGGACCCTTATAATTCCAAAGTATTAAAAAAAATAATAATAGTGATGATTATGAGAAGAATAAAAAAGTAGAGAAACATGATCTATCCTTGACTACAAAAATTACAAATATTAAAAATATTGGTATATCCCTCCATAAAAAATTGATGAGTTAGTATTGAAACCACAAGGATGCCTAGATGAGATAAGTGAAATAAGTAGAATATAAAAGATATTATATCATGCACTAATTAATGTGAAGAATGATATGAGACAAGGATTAACAGAGTTAGCCACACTATTTAAGATACCCAAACTATTCCAAACCATGGGTGTAAAATATTAATTAGTTATGGGTGGTTCAGACCACATTGGATGAGGTGTAGAAAGTATTAGAATAAGAATTGATGAAATGAGAATTAATATATGATAATTAAATATTTGAACAAAGAGAAGAGAGATTATCTATGTAAACTAGCCTAATAGTAAGTGATAAATAGGAGAGTTTTATAGGTAACATAGAAGAACATATAAAAGAAAATAAATATGATAACCGATAGGATAATGATGATTTAGGGATAAATATTGGTAGTCATAATAAATAAATACCACAAAAAGATAATGAAGAAGAGGATTAGTTAGTGAAGATATGGGATGATAAGTCCAATTAGAGATATAAGATGAGGAAGAAGAGATCCAAAGTGATACAAATTCCCCAAAACCCAACAACAAGAGACCCTGAGAGGAAATTAACCCTTTGGACCAATTATCATCCACATGCCACTTCACAATCAATTTGTACATCCATATTTTTGAAAAAATATATTTATTGGAGATGAAGTAGAAAATGAATATAAGAATCACAATCAAGAGAAGAATAATAAGAGAGAATTTGTAAGGAATTATGTGGAAGTATTAAGAAAAAGATACTTTCAAGAAGAATTAAAAAGGGATAAATGTCATAATTGTAACTTAGTTCAACAATAGAAAGATAATAAAAAATAACGTTTACAATAGCATCATAGGAATAAGTATCATAGGAAATCAAACAAATAACGATACTAATCCTAGTAGTGGCATTCCTAAAAACATCTCAAAAAACTAATATGGCATAGAATAGGATGATATTACCATGGTTCGGTAAAGACAAAATATATAAAAGAAACTTTGTTCATATTGGACTCATATTGGAGGAGTGATAACATTATTGATAAAACAATAATGTTATTTGATTTTTTTTTGGGACATTATAGGATTATGCACTCAAGTGGTACATTAATACCTATTTAGGACATACCATAGCATGAATGGATGCCAAGAAAGCATTTAAGGGTGATTTTCACTACTCTAGCATATAGATAGAAAGCATTAGCAAAATGAGGGGACTAATTCATAAAGAGAAGGAATATATAAGAGATTATGATTAATGGTTCAAATCCATAGTGAGGAAAATAAAATATCCTCTCAATGAGAAACAAAGGATAGAGTGGTTTATATCTAGCCTAATTCCTTTATATATACGAGATGAGAAGCAAAATTGATAATGTTAAATATAATTAAAAATTATTATAGATATGTTGTAATAATGATAATGTTTGAATTTTTAAAAAATAATAATAATAAGCTCATCTAATATGATGGTCTTTGCATATTCTAGCCCCATGGGGAATCAAACCATTATATATAATGGTTTGATTCCCCATGTGGTTAGCATATGTAATAACCATCATCTCAAACAAGTTTATTATTATTATTATTATTATTATTATTAGTATTATTATTATTGCAATATACCTATAAAAATTTTCAATTATATTTAACATTATCGATTCATCATCTCATTTTGAAAATGTGTGTGTGTGTGTGTGTGTGAGAGAGAGAGAGAGATGAGAGAGAGAGAGAGAGATGAGAGAGAGAGAGAGAGAGGAGAGAGAGAGAGAGAGAGAGAGAGAGAGAGAGAGAGAGAGAGAGAGAGAGAGAGAGGAGAGAGAGAGAGAGAGAGAGAGAGAGAGAGAGAGAGAGAGAGAGAGAGAGAGAGAGAGATGAGATGATGAATTGATAATGTTAAATATAATTGAAAATTCTTATAGGTATATTGTAATAATGATAATGTTTAAATTTTAAAATTAATAATAATAATAATAATAATAATAATAATAATAATAATAATAATAATAATAATACACTCATCTGGGATGATGGTCACTATGTATGCTACCCCAAGGGGAATCAAACCAACCACATGACAAAAGCCAAAGTGGCTCTAGAGTATACATATTACTACTCAACTCAAAGTGGGAAGGTTAATCATTTAACTTTATTCTCTAAGCATCCTAGATGCCCTAGTTGGTAAGACCACCCCTTCTCACACCATTAAAGTTCTCATAAATGATGTCAAGTGTTTTATCAAGGATCTAAGGAACCCTCCCATTAAACATACCTATCAAGAATGAAATGGGGTGGCTAATCTACTAACCAACTATGGAATCAACCTACCCCTTTTGTCTATCTAGAATGAAATTAGCCACATCCTATTACACATCATTAAGGTAATTCAAAATGAATCCATCATGTCACAGGGTGAGATGGTGTTGGTCACATGCATGAAAATTAAATTTGGTTCACCGTGTTTCAAATATCATGTTAATTCATTATAGTTCCACATGGGAGTTTATTACTTTGAGTTAAGTGAAATATATTTCAATAATTCCCTTTGTTTCCATGAACAACAAGCTTAACCATGAAAAAGTGAACCCCTATCACCATTCAAACATTCTTCTCCCAGGTAAGCATATAATGGGGGAGATAGAGATAGGATCAATCTAACTTCATGATTTGAGGTTTGATCTAATAAGAAAATCTATCAAAAGATGCACAAGGGAGGTCTGAATAAATAAATACATGAATCATAGGTCATGATGTAGACTTTGTTAGGGATTTTGTTGTATCATGGAATAAAATAACTATGGAGATAATAGGTCTTAAAATCAGTGTCACTAAGGATATGATTGGTGGGGTAACTAGGATGACATGTGAGGGTTATAAATCATTTAAGGACCAATAAACTAAGATGGAGTTGATGCATATATTTTTTAGGATAAACAAGACTTTAAAAACTAATAAAAAGGGTTTTCTATGAATGGACCTACAGAGGTATTAGATGGAGGTATGCCTTCATATCATGAAATACCTTATTTTTTAAGGTAAAATTACTCTTATCTTCTCACACAACATTTTTCTTCTTAATCATTTTTAGGGTTTTAAATTTAGTCTAGCCCATTACTTTCTAAAGTCCTTAAAAAACATAATCTTCATTTTTCAAATTAATGAAGCGTGCACCATCATCCACCAAGGACTTATTTTATTCCTTGTCAATCAAGGTGAGATAGTATGTGAGAAATAAGTCCCACTTGGAGGGTCTTCTACATAAGAGGACTCCCCTAAAGAAGACCCAACCATGGACTCTTCTCGACCTCCTACTAGACCCTTCCCCTATAATCCCAAATTCCAAAATCTTCACAAAGGTAATTTCCTCTTCAGTTTATAGTAAACTAACCCAAAACCTAATATTTTTTATAAACGGGAGTTGTATAATCTTATGAAAAAGGGAAGGCCCCCTTGTTTGATTAAATCAAGAAGAATAAGAGGTCTGATTCAATCAAGAAGAATAAGAGGCAGTTGGAGGATTTTAACGATAAACTTCATGAAGTAGGAAGTAGACTAGACAGTCTGATCAAGGAGTGGAACTCCATTAACATGGAAGGCAATAAAATGCTACATGATTTTTCATATCAAACCAAGGTAGAGGTTTCCTCCCTAGAGATAGGATGTTGATAATTCAAAGGTTCAACTCACTCCAAAACCTTCATCCAAACCCCTCGATGTGAACTCACTCATTAAGATATCAGAGAAGGAGCAACCATTGAAGAAGTTAAGAATGATTATGCTAAATGATGTTGTGTAAGGCCTAAGTAACAAGACTCAGGCAAAGATAATCAAAAATAGGTCGATGGATAAGGTGGAGGATAAGGATGCCATCAAGGCACTCATGGAGGAAACTACCCTCCCTGAGCAATTTTCTCTCTTTTGTATTTTTGCACTAATCTTTAACTAATTATTTTTCATCCATTGGGGCCTAATATGTTATTCATTAATACTATTTAAACTTACATTATAGGATCATTGTAAACCTTGATTATGTTAAATTTTAGATGGAGTATTATGTAGTTGTTAAATGAGATAAAACCCATTGGGTTAGGAAACTTTCCTTAGAGGAAGTGGAGAAGGTAAATTATGATTATTAGGTTGGGGAGGAAAAGGTGGTCATCCCCCACTTTCATTCCATCAAAATTTAATATACCAAGGTAATTTTTATTTGGTCAAATGGTGTAGGGGGGAAGGAAAATTTTAGTCAATAATTTTTGGTTGTCTTTGAGTATGGAGAAGGTTGATGTATTTTTCCACCTAATCTCAATAAATATTCCATGTATCTCATCTTTTATCAATTCTTAAGACTTGTACGCTAAGAGAATTTAGAGGAGGAATTTTGTGCTAGATTGTTTAATGAAGAAAGGAAGAGGAGAGAAAGAGTTCACCATATTTGGTTTAAAAAATAGGAAATGGAGTTACTATATATGGAGAAGAGAGGAGAAACCATCTAGTTATTGTGGATCATCACTAAAAGATAAAATAATAGACAAGGATGAAGAAGCCAATAGTAAGTGGAGGATGAATAATTTGTTCTAGGAAAGTTATAGTCTTTCTCAAGGTCCATCTTGTTAGCTAAAATATAAACTTTTTGATGGTTTATTTGTTTTAGTTTTACTTGTTTGATTGGAGTGGATAAAATCAGTGTATTTAAAGTTAAATTTCAAGATTTTTTGCTTCTATGAGATGTTAAACTCATTTTTAATTCAAATTTGCAAATAAATTTTAGGTGAACTACTTTGTAGTTCTTGAAAGATAGTTTTTTTATAGTTGCAATTTTTATTATCATTATTTTTCACCAATCTTCATGGATGTTCTAAATAGGGAATTCTTATTGCATGTGTTAAAGCATGTGCAAAGGAAATTGGTTAATTGATTTTGATCGGAGTTCTTACTTGTCTCTATATGGCCTATTTGAGTTATATAGGATATGTTTTATAAATTTTAATCTATGTATAGCTAGTAATAAACCTATGTATAGATTTGGGTTGCATGATCAAATACATTTCATCACCACTTAGGAATGAGTAAATGATAAAGATGAGCTATAAATAATAATAAAAATGTACACTTATATTAAAACCTATACATGATGCCTTGATTGGTAAAAAACATTGTTTTAAAGATGTTTTAAATAGCCTATTCAACCTTTGGCATGTGGATTGGTCTACTCCAATGGTTAGGCACTAGGTTTTGTTTAGGGCCACTTGGTGGTTTTATTTTTTATTTGTGTATTAATATTCACATTACATATAAACTATTAGGTAATTCCAACCAATATATGAGTTTTTTTTTAAATGATAAGTTTTGGAATTTTTACAGTAGATAAACAAGGGTGTAGAATTGATTGAATAGAGTGGAGATAGTTATACTTAGTTTCTTTACTTTTGGAGATTAATGTAATAGATGAAAATATCATTTAAACTTATGTCTTCACGTAGGAGGCATTTCATTATCTCATTCATTATTTATGGTTGTCTTTATGCCACTAGGGTAGCATAGAAACCAAAGTAATAGTTGGGAGGATAGTTGTAATGCCTCACTATTTTAGGATAACACTAAGTTGCATCTATATAATTAATTATGTAGATCATTATATACAAGTGTGTAATCTCTTATATTGGGATGTTTTGAGTTGTAAGTATTATGGCATAAAATTTTTAAGTCAAGTGTTTAGTTGAGTTTCAACATGTATTATGTTAATGTTAATTTTGCTTGAAAATTTTGGGGTAATGAATCAAAGTTAAGATTCGGATAAGCCTTTTGGGTAGGTATGAAAACATGATTCTTTATTGTTTTTCTCAACTTAAACTTTAGAGTCATATATATAAATAACATCATGTCATTAACAATGCAATGATTAAGGCTTTATCTCATTTGAAAGTATTGGAGGCAAATCATATTTTAAAAACAAATGAATCCACTCTATATGTTTTGATGGAATATGGGTCCAATGGGTATTCATTTTGAGAAACCCACACTATAGTCACTTTGAAGATGTTGTAGATTATTCTATTTCAAATTGATTAAGTGATCTCGGTTAGGTTTTGATTATTCTCATATCTCCATAAAGGGTTGCATATCATTGATTTAATCTAGCTATTGTAAAGTATATATAGTATTATATATGGTTAGTTTTAAAATGTTTCTACTTGATTGATAATTTGAAATGAAGGTGTTATATGAACTTGATATCAAATTTAAATAAGAGGATGTGCTTAAAAAAAATAAAAACTCATTATCATTTTTATTTTTTGACTAAAATGATGGATAGAGAGAGGACTTTCTTTCTAGTTTTAAGTCGACATACTTGTTTTTGTGTAGGTACACCAAGGATTTGGGCCTTTTATTTAGTGGACACAACATTTGCTATGTAATATTTAGAGATTTTTTGATATTACTATTATGATGTATCTATAAAAATAATAAAATATGTACATTTACATCTGAACATAGAGTACTCTCTTACGCTTAATTTCAATAAAATGATATTATTTTAGCTATACTAACTAAATTTTGAAACAAAAATGAACTAGTATAAGTTGAGTATTGATATAATCATCTATAATAAATCTCTATTTTTAGGTCAATAATAGTGTTTTTCAAATATTAAAATATAATTCTTATGTTTTATTTTGATTAAAATCATAAACTTATATTATTTTTCTTCATTTTGATTACGATTGTGAGTTTGAGCTCCATGGTATTTTAACAAGACCCTGGATAGTTAACATATCTTTTCACTTGAATAATTTCAATATTAATATTTAATAAAATAATAAAAGATAATATAACATCATATCCATATATTTTAGGAATCTAAAAGAATTATTTTAGTTCTAAGTTACAAAATAGTTTAGTTTGGATGTGATGACAACTTCTAGAAAATCAGCCCAGATGAGCTTTTTAAGTAGGCTTAATTAAATAACTATACTCATTATTTTATGATTTTAACACCTAGAATCAAATGATCAATCATGAAATATTTATACACAATTACTATTATGTGTTATATCTACCTTACACAAAGTTCCTCAATTAATTTTGAAAGGGAGTTTCATAAAATTTATACTCTGTTTGAGCACCTCTAGTTTTGGGAGCCACTTTAGAATTGATTTTAAAGATAGTACAAGTCATAATTTGTGTAAATTAAAATTTGATATATATACACATAAAATAATAGAATTAAAATCAACAATAACTATATTAACTCCTTGTGCAGTCATTATTTAGTTACCTCATTATGGAGGGATTCATCAAAATTATGCACACATTGTTCCTTTATAGTTTCACATAGTTGATTTGGAATCAACTAGCCAAATATAACTAATAGTAGTATTTCACTCAAATAATATTTTGTAATTATTTTATATAAATTTAAATTATAAGGTGATATTTTATTTTTTCTTATAAAACATTTATTATTTTTAGTACTCGCTTCCAAATTAAATTTACTAAAAAATTTCTATTGATTCTAAATTTGTATCTGTGAAGTCACTTTGGAAAGGGTTCTAAATTATTGGTCCAATTTAGTATTTGTGGGAAATAAAATATTTAAACTCTTTATTTGAGTTTCATATTTGTGTATAACCTTTTATAATTATTTTACCATGCCATTTTATATTTTTAAGAAGATCATCTTGTACCCTATTTGACGTTGTTTTTATGCATACTATAGAAAATGTTGACAAGTGTCATATGGATTTGAAGATCCATTTTGGATTATAATAATATTAGGTTTATTTTTATTTTTCATATGATTTTTTATCACAAATAATTTTTTTATGACTTTGAATTAGTATCCCCTATTTTCAAGATATTTTATCTAGAATCATTTTGTGAACTGTTTGTGTGTTTGTGATTTTGTAGTTTTTAGCCTATTATTCTTCACTTTATCATTGTTCTTATCATTGTGTCATATTTTTTAGTTTCCTTATAAGTTGATAAATTTATTTTATGTCTATAGTTTCTTGGGGAGACTAGTGGGTTCATGAAGAGTGTAGTCTAGTGTCACCCAGTTTGACCAATCTTCTTGACTACGCAAATTGTGTATTGGACTTTTAGTGTTGATTTTTTATATCATTAAAATTTAATAGACATGAGTCTTATTTATTATTATTAACCATTTATTACATTAGGATTATTTGATAATGTTTTGTATTATGGTTGTGAAGTATTGTGAACTTAAACTCATTTATAGTAAGTGTTGATTACTAAATATCAACCCTACGATTACTGTAAATGATTGTTATTTATTTTATTATTATGTTTGAGTGTTAAATAATGATTTTTTACAAAAAAAATAGTTTTTATGTGTTTACAAGATGTAAATTTTGTGCATGACAAATGGTTTGTTAACTATTTAGATATATGTGATAATTGAAATAAACCTGAGGGTCATTTGTGGTTGCAGTTGTAACATCCAACTAGGGTTTTTTGGTTACCAATATCTAGTAAGAAGAGAAATTTGGGTGATATATCTCTCTCATAGAGGAATATTTCCTTTTAAGAGAGGTTTGGGTAACCTCAACCTAGGAAGTTGTTGGTTGCATGTCAAAACCACCATCAACAAGTTTTTTCTATAGGAAGAAATAAGAATGAAATAAATTGATAATACACTTACCATTACTTCCACAATATGGTGGAACACCCACAAAAAAACCATCCACACTTGCAAAAAAAATTTACTACTCGAAACATAGTTTGTACAATAGGAAAGTTATTTTATGGAAATAAGACATTATAGAGGGGACACTAACCTATAATAACATATTGAAACATGTGAAAAAGTATGGAAGGCAAGAGGGGAAATTAATAAATGCCTATGGGAATAATTTTTATTTTATACATTGAAATTAATTCCTAAGACTTGGTAATTACATGAATAAATCCATAAATGGATGAAATATATGGACAAATTTTGAAATGGATTTATGTAAAACTTTTAACTTTTGGGACCTAGACATAAGAGTTTACAGGGCATTACAGAAGATAAAATCATTTTTATTTATGGAAGATTCATTGGATAATCAATAATTATCTAAATAAATATGGAGGAAAAATTGTTAGGAAACATAGATGACTAGCAAAAAATTAGAACAATTGTCTGTGAATCACCAAAAATCATAGGAAAAACCCTATAGGTAAAATACCTTAAACAAAGAGCATATTGCTAGAAAATTATAAAGTGGAAAGATGGGGAAGAAAAACATTAAAATATAAAAGTTAATATCATTTTAAGAGAAAAAGAGCTTCTTGACACCATGGAATATAAAACACAATATTTTTATCAACCTTTTAAGATTAGGGAAGAAAATATTATTGCATAAGGAAATCCAAAAATAACAAAAGTAGTAAACTATTGGGTGGATGAAGAAGTAGAGAAAATTTTATAACTATTGAGGGAATTTTAAGACTTATTTCTTAGGAAATTTAGTGAATTAAAGGGAATCAAGGAAGATGAGGGTACCATGAAGATTTAGTTTAAACAAAATATCAAACCTTTTTGGAAACACTCATACCAATTAAATCCTAATGTAAAGGCAAAGGTGAAAGCCAAGTTGGATAAAATGCTAGTTGGTTGTGTCATAACATCTATTTGAGGGCTATTATGTCTAGTTAAGAAAATTATTTTTAGTTTATTACTTAAATCAAGCTAAAGAAAGTTCTAAAATGTATTTCTTGTTATGAATAAATTTATTATGAATGCATGAACACTATATTCATAAGATGTCTTTGATTTGAATCAGTCTTCATCTAAGAAGGTTTGATAGACCTATGACAATGTCAAGAAGACTATATATTATATCTTCTTGTCAAATATTTAGAAAATAGAAAGATTAAAGGTTATCTTTAGAGTAAAAAGACCTTAATAGAATGTGAAAAACCTCAAAAAATTATCAAATGTATGAGATAGAAAAAAATAATTCAATTAGGAAATTTTCAAGGCTATTAAATATGACTAACTAATTGTGTCAAGACCTAGTTGGACTATTTTATGTCTATGTACATAAATGGAGGTTAAAAACCAATCTTATGAGTTTGATACAATCAGATAAAATACATTATTCTATTTAAGAGACATAAAAAATCTTAGATTAGTCAAATACTTAGTAAATGAGATTACAATCTTGTTAAAAATTGAGGACATATCTATTAATGAACTCTTATTTATATCAGTTTGGTATCAGATATGGATCTAGAGTGTTTAGTGGTTATCATTTTTGGTATTATAGCCTATAAAAATGTATTGGGGAGAGTATGAAACAAATTTTAGATTGAAGAAGTTTAAGGTTTATTTTATCGATGAGAAAGTTAAAAAATGTTATATAGTCATATAGCCCATTGAGGCTTAAGAAAGTGAAAAGAGGAGTAGAGAAAATCTCAAAGAGAAAGAAACCAAGGTGAAACAAACTTAGAGGTGTAAAAATAGTAAGTAGAGATTTTGGGAGAGGCACAAGAAGTTGAATAAAAAAAAGGACTAACAAAATAAAAGAACCAAATGATGGAAAATAATTAGATAAGAAAATAAGAATATATTTAGAAAGAGATAGGTGAGAAGAATCAAACCTTAGCAAGTTTGATACAAGGTTTGAAATAATTTATTCAAAATAAATCTAGACAAGGATTCTTCATTAAATTTAAAAAAGTGGTTAAGTGGCCAATTAAGTAGATTAAAAAAAGGAGGAGGTAGAAAAAAATTAGAACTTGGAAAATAATGATAAGGATGATAAAAAATCAACCAAATGAGTAAATTGAAGAGGAAATAGGGCCTCAATATTTTTATTCTAATAGTATGTCTAAATTTGTAAATGTAGGTGTGTAGTTTGTTGAAGAGAAAACCTAATTTGAGGCCTCAAAACATGAAAAAAAACAAGGAAGATTAGTTATCAATTAAACATAAAGAGATAGTTGCATAAGTAAATCATTGGAAAAAAGATAAAGAGTAAGAGTATATCTTAAGGGACAACAATATGGTAAGGTTAATGTGTGAAGAACATTAAATTGATTTTTAAACAAAATAAATAAAGGAAATAGTTTTGAATAGTCCATGAAAGGAGAGATTGATATTTGGTATGAGGAAATGATGTCTTATATGAATTAGAATCTAAAATAAATGAATAACCATAAATATTTCAACATGAAACAAGATGATAACCAAGAAAATAGTCATTAAAAAAGCAACCCAAAATAAGAGTTGCAAGAAAGATAAAATAACAAGAAAAAGGAGTTTTAGGATATAGAGGTGGCTATACAAGAAAGTGCACACAAATAAATGGTGATTTAGGATTGTTCATACAATAGGAATGAAGATAGAGAATAAATGAGATGAATACATCATGTGAAAAGAAGGTGCAATTTGTAGATGAAATCAATGTGTGTGTTTCTAGGAAATAAGAGTTAAAAAAATAATATAAAATGTAAATACAAGCACATGAGGAGAGGAATATGATTATAGATCATCCATATATGGAATAAAGAGAAGATAAAAATAATATGAGGAGAATATCCATATGAAAGAAATTGAGAATGGACCTTTTAAAGCCCATCAAGTGAATGGGAAGCATGAACAACATGATAGAAAATAATAATGATGAAAAATGCCTCAAATTCATAATGAATAAATGAATTATTAATTTAATGAGTTTTTTTCATGTTTAGGTGTAGCATTGGAGAAGGAAGTAAAGAGAATAAGTAAGTGTGGATCAATTAAACATGTGTATTTATATGAGAATGTAATTGAAGAAAACATAAATAAAAGTTAAATTTCATCAATTAGATCAATATATAAGATTAATGATCAGGAGCTCATGAAAATTTTAAATTCAATGATTCCAATGCAGGTGCATGATCACATAGAAGTTCATTTTTTATATATTGGTCTTAGGTAGGCTTTAAAGGTCATGCCTTATCTATAATAAGCTTGTCTATGCTTCACTTTATACTGAATGGTTCATGTTTAGGTTTTTATGATATTTTTAGGTCCTTTATAATATTTTAAAATATTTATCCTTAAAATAATTGATAATTTGTTCTTGTTTATAAATTTTCCCACCAAATTTATAATTTAAATATTTGACTTCATATCTAGGCATTTATATGATTTTTTCTCATTGTATTGAGTGGTTTGTGTGGTATTTATCTTATGGAAAAGGATTAATTAGGGTCTTAGATATGTTACAAGTGTTTTTATTCCTTTATTAATATCTATACATGTTTAAATCAACCTAAAGTCAAGTTATAAGAAAGGTTAAGAGTTTGTTAGCACATTGGAGATAGAGAAGCTACATATAATCTAGAAGAGACAAATAAAAGACATTATGTATAATATTATAAGGATAAAATAATGAAAAAAAATGAGATTATTAAATTTAATAAGATTTAAAAGGAAGCCAATAATTTTTGAGTAAGAATGAGAAGGAGCCAAAGAATGTAAGGAAGAGGCTCGAAGACATTTTGGAAGACACTATTGTAATAGATTTTGAAGATAATAAATGAAGAGACATTTATATGGATTCAATGTTGAAAATTTAATCTTATTTTATGTGTAATTTTATTTTATTATTTCATTTAACTCCTATTTTTATCTTGGATGAATTATTTTATGAGGTTGTAGGTTTTAAAGTGTAAAATAATGGTTATACAATCATACAAATGAAGTTTATTTTAGTATTTTAGATTTATTTTAAATTATGTAAGAGTTAAAGATAATATATATGTATGATTATGTCTATTAAATATTAAATATTCATATAAAATCCCATAATATTATTAAAGGTGCTTTAATAAGGTTATAAGTTTGTAAGGACAACACATAATTCTGACAATCAAAATAGAGTTATGTTTTAATAATATTTCAATATTTTTTGTGAAAATATAAGGGTTATAATAGATAATTGAGGTGTATTAAATTCCTATGTTTATTTTAAATATTGAAAAATAATAATTAGACTAAAATTCTCCCTTTTTCTCAAGTCTCGACCAGTACATAATCTGTAAACCTTAGATCAGGGTTTTAAGTCACTAAAAGTGAAATATATTATAAATGAACCATCATAACTCCATAAAATATTGTAGGTATATGATTTTTGATATTTATTAATTGATTGAATTTGTTGCATTCCGTTAATATCTCTATACAAAAATTTATTAATGGTAGTGTGTCTACAAACCTAAGAAAGACCTATATGTCTAAATGTGTGATTGCAGGTGTGTAGTTTGTTAAAGAAAATTTAAGGGCTCAAAACATGAAAATAGAAATTAATATAAGTTATAAATTATATATATATATATATATATATATTCATAATTAAATCATAATCAACAAGGCAAAGAGTAGGAGGTTGTCTTGAGGGACAACAAGATAATAAGGTTCTTGTGTGAAGAACCTCAAACTAAATTTTAAACAACATGGAGAAAGGAAATAGTTTTGAATAGTCTATGAAAGGATAGATATATTTTTATTATGAGGAAATAATTTATTATATGAATTAGATTATAAAATAAATTAATAACCATAAAGAGTTAAACGTGAAAGAATATAGCAGCCAAGAAAATAGTCATCAAAAAAGGAACCCAAAATAAGAGCCGAAAAAAGATAAAATAATGAGCAAGAGGAGTTTCAGGATGTAGAGTCGGTTGTACAATAAATTATTGATAAATAAATGGTGATTTAGGATCTATCATGTAGCAGGAAAGAATGTAGAGACATAAATGAGATGAAAACATCATGTGAAAAGAAGGCATAATTTGTAGATGAAATTAATATGTGTGTTTATAAGAAAGAAGATTTAGAGAAATCAGTTCAAATGAAAATAAAATCACATGAGAAGAGGAATATGATTATGTATCATCCTTATGTGGAATAAAAAAAAGATAAAAATAATAATGAGGAGAAGATCCACATGAAATAAATTGACAATGGACCTTTCGAATCCCATCAAGTGAATAAGAAGCATGGACAACATGTTATAAAAGAAGAAGGATGGAAAATGCCTCAAATTCATAATGAATTAATTTTTTATTTCTTTAATTAGTTTGTTTCATGTGTAGGTGCAACATTGGATAAGGCAACAAAGAGAAGAACTAAGTGTGGATAAATTAAGCATATGCACTTATATGCGAATCTAGTTAAAGAGGACATAGAGAAAAGTTCATTTCCATAAATTAGAGAAACATATAAGACTCATTATCAATATATCATGAAAATTTTAAAATCAAGGATTATAATGCAGGTGCATGATCATAGAGAAGTTCATTTTATATATATTAGTCTTAGGTAGGCTTTAAAGGTCATGTCTTGTTTATGAGAATTTTTTATGCTTCACTTTATATTGAGTCATTCATTTTTAGGTGTTCAAGATATTTTAAGGTCCTTTATAATAGTTTTAAATCCTTATCCTTAAAATAATTGGTCATTTGTGCTTGTTTATAAGTTTTCCCACCAAATTTGTAATTCAAATATTTGAATTTACATCTAGGCATTTATATGAGTTTTTCTCATTATAATAAGTGGTTTATATGGTATTTATCCTATGATAAATAGATCATTAAGGTATTATATGTGTTCCAAGTGTTCCTATTTCCTTATTCATATCTATCCATGTTTAAATCAACCTAAATTCAAGTTTTAAAAAAGGTTAAGTGTTTTTTAGCATATTGGAGAGAAAGAAGCTACATATAATCTAGAAGATACAAATAAATGACATTACATAGAAGATTATAAGGATATAATAATGAATAAATGAGACTAATAAAGTTAATAATACATAAAAGGAAACCAAGAAGGTTTGAGTAATAATGAGAAAAAGGAGCCAAAGAATGTACAAAAGAGGCTCTAAGATAGTTTGGAAGACACTATTGTAATAGATTTTGAATATAATAAATGAAGATAAATTTATATGTATTCAATGTTGAAAATTAAATCCTATTTTATGTGTAATTTTATTTTATTATTTCATTTAACTCCTATTCTTTCTTGGATGAAGAATTTTATGAGGTTATAGGTTTTGAAGTGTAAAACAAGGGTTATACAATCATGAAAATGGAGTTTAGTTTAGTAATTTATATTTATTTTAAATTGTATGAGAGTTAAAGATAGTATAAATGTATGAGGATTTATATTAAATATTAAATACTCATAAACAAATCCCATAAGCTAAGTAAAGGTGCTTGAATAAGATTATATAGCTTTGCAAGTACAACACATAATTCTAATAGTCAAGATAGAGTTATGTTTAATTAATATTTAAAGATTGTTTGTGAAACTATAATGGGTTTAATATGTAAGTGAGGTTTATTAAATTCCTATGTTTATTTTTAATATTGAAAAATTTAATTATATTTAAATGTTCCCTTTTTATCAAGTCTCAATTAATTCATAGTCTGTAAACCCTAGATCAAGGTTTTGGGTCACTAAAAGTGAAATATATTCTAAATGAGCCATCATAAATACATAATTTTTTAATTAATATGATTTGGTATATTTTTTAATTTATTAAACTGGTTTCATTCCTTTAATATCCCTAGATAAAATTTATTAATGATTGTGTGTCTATAGACCTAAGAAAGGCCTTACATATGGATTAATAATAGTTGTATTTAATTTTCCTTAAAAATTAAAGACACTATAGAATATTAGAATGGTTCCTTGGATTATTTAATATATACTATAGAGTATATAATCATTTAAATAGGTTAGAAGTCTATATTTTTTAATAAATATCCATTGGTAAGGGTGATAGACCTATTTGAGGGATATTAACTCTAGTTGAAAACCCTATTTTCAATTTCTTAATTGAACCAAGATAGATAAAGTATAAAATGTATTTATTTTTATTTTAAAAATTAGTATTAATTCATTAAAACTTTTAATGCACAATTTGTCTTTGATTTTAATCATTCTTCATCAAATAAGGTATGGCAAACCTATGACAAGGTCAAGAAGACTATGTATTTTGTTTGCTTTCCAAATATTTATAAAACATTAAGATTTAAGATTATATTTAGATTCAAAGGAAATTAATATAATTTTAATAACATTATGAAATTATTATATGTCTAAGATATAATAAACGTATTCATTTAGGAAGGTTTCAAGGCTACTAAATAAGACTGACTAATTGTGTCAAGATCTAGTTGGACTATTTTGTATCTGTGTACAAAAATGGAGATTAAAAATCAGTCCTATGAGTTTTATAAAATCAAAAATAAAAAAATAATACATTTAAGATACACAAATAATTTTTTTTTATTCAAATACTCAATAAATAAGATTAAAATTGTATTAGAAATTGAGGACATACCTATAATGAAATCATGTTTATATTAGTTTGGTATTAGAGATGGAGTGAGAGGTTTTTAGTGATCATTAGTAATTAATGATCATATTAATAATTTTTATATTATGAAAATATTTTTTAGGTCACCCTATCAAAGTGGCTTGATCATATATTTCTATTATTTTTTTCTCTTAGTAATCATTTGTGTGGTTTTGTTATATTATAATCTTATTTATATGATTTAGTGTTTTTTTATTCTCTTCATTTTTGTATTTCCATAAATTATCATAAATTTGTTTTATATATCTAATTAACTTAATTACAATTAAATATTATAAATTAAATTTGGGTAAGGTTCTTTGGAACATTTGATAAATGTTTGTACTATCGACAAGTGAAAAAACTTAAATATTAATCTAAAAATAATTTAATGATTTAATTTTCACTAGTAATATTCACATTTATTTAAAAAATTATTTTTAAAAAACATAATATATTTTCACCCTTGTGCAATAATTTATTTATTGAATTCTTCTCTATGAGACAATTGTAATGGTATAAACCTTTGTCCATCATAATTTTTAATGTTTTTTATCCTTGCATTATATATTAGTTTTTGGATTCATCTTGGTGAGTTTATCACAATTTTATAAGATCATATTTACATTTTCTACCCATATTCAACCCTAAAATCAAAAACTAGAACATAAACCTTAACTTTTAAACCTTAAAAAACTAAACCCTAAAATTTAAAACATAAATCATAAACCATAAATATTTAGTATTGAACCCTAAACCCTAATACCTAAAGTTTCCACATGAAATTAATACACACTATTGATGAAATCAAATGGTTCTATCACACCAAAAAAACCTTTTAGTAAAAAAAATATGGGGTAAAAAATGGGACTCAATGAATCTTATTTTATAATTTTTTTATTTGATAGAACGTAGAGTGAGCCAACTTAATTAAAATATAAAAAACATATAGTCTAAAATGAATATTAAAGGAGATCAAAACCTTGGTAAAATTTGGCATGATGTAGATGCCTAAATAACAATTCAAGTTTGGGATTAAGAATGCATGAAAATAAATAATATTTTATATTAGATAAAATGGTTTTATGAAACCCAAGGTTGAGCATTGGAAAGAGTCAAAGATCATGATTATGCTTACCCTATTTATTATAACTTAAAATAGGTATAAAAAAGTTAAAATTAAATAAACCTAA